>CM076569.1:728153301-728216551 GCA_034641835.2 Pinus albicaulis
TTGGATTTTTTATGAAATTCTGAAAAACAAGTATGGAGACAAATATTCAAGACAAAAATGTATTTCTAATGATTTTCCAAACTTCAAAAGAATTTTAAAACACACAATGACAAAATTAATTCTTCAAAGAAAATGAAATTGCATCACTACTCTAGTCAAACAAACAATGAACTACTGATCATGAAACTCATTATTCTTGTTGCTGTTCAAACACAAAAGAAACTATGCTAAAAGAAATCCAAAAGTTGCAACAAAGTAAATCTAAATCAAATTACATCAACTTATCTTCTGATCCCTCACCATTAGTCCAGCTATGGTTTTCGGAGGTAACCATAAACAACTTGAGTAACATGATATCTAACTTGCAGAAAGTAAACTAATATCAAACTACACATTCATAATTCAATCCCTCGCCATTAGTCCAGCTATGGCTTTCGGAGGTAACTGAAAATGTCATGAGAAATTTAATATTTCTAACTTGCAGAAAGTAAACTAATATCAAACTACACATTCATAATTCAATCCCTCGCCATTAGTCCAGCTATGGCTTTCAGAGGTAACTGAAAATGTCATAAGCAATTTAATATATCTAAATCTAACTACTGAAGCAAATGAGCAAGACTGAAATAAACAAAGAAGTACTGAAATTAAACAGAAACTAAGAAAAGTAAATTAGCAGCAGAACAATATTAATTCCATGTCATTAGTCAAAAGGTTATGCAAATGCCCGGGCTGCCTATTTGTGATCTGAAACAGGAACACTGATCAGTTAACAACAACATAAAACATGAAAGATAATGGACAGAAGTAAGGTGTAAAGCATGAAAGATTATAAACAGAGATGAAGCATAAATACCATGAAAGATGTAATGTATAAACACATGAATGACTTATGGCACAATGAGCTTAAAGAAATAAAACAGAACTATACAATAATGCACAAAACCTCAGCGTGTGCAGGGGCCCTCTGCACCAGCCTTGGCAACAGCCTTCAAATACGAATTACGCTTGGAAACAGAGTCTTCTTATATATTAAAATGTAGTCATAACAGAGAGGTGATATTACGGCACAGTGGCAACGTAATTACATTACAGAGCTATCTGGAGGCTAATCTAATATGCGTATGCAAACGCGTTATTTATAAAAAAGGTAATATAACTAATTCCCTAAAGTTTGTGCTGATGGAGACACGTAAATCATCACGTCCAGGGATCCAGCATCATGGCCGCAGTGAGGAGTAAATCTATGAGGAGTGGATGTTGGATTCGGCTTATGGAGCCGTGTACAGGTGTTGATGTGTCTCCCGTAAGTTAGAAACGGTCATGCAAATCCTCACGTGATGAGAAACAGAGTCCTATCACCGTGGGACTCTACGGTTGACTTCCACTTGGCCACCTTTGACCACAGCCTCCTTAAGTGAATTTTCTCGAGCCAATAGGACACGATCCATGTCCACATCATTTCTGACTTGCCCATGTGGCTCGTTTTACCTGAAGACACCTGCAACATAGACTTTCACAAAATGGCTGCGGAAAGTTGCAGCAGGTGCGGAAAGTGGCAAGATTCCGCAGCTAAATGAGCAAAAATCTAAATCAAACAGCAGACACAAAATATAGTTAAAAAACATTTTAGATGCTCTTTTGCAATTAATATACAATGATATTGACAACTTGGAAGGTTCAGGTGAATGAAAAAGGTCTAGGAAGATGTATAAGAAAAATGCAGATTTGAGACTCAACATACCCCCACTGTGAAGGTGTTGCATGTCCTCATGCAACCAAAATTTTGATAATCCTTCTTCAGTTCATATGCCTTGACACTTCAGCCAGTACATCCAATCCTCTCCTCTTCTTCCTTGGTGCTACTAACATCCTGGGCTTCTTCATTAAACATCTAAATTTGATATTAACCAGTGCTCTGCTTAACTTCTGGCATTTCCTTTTCAATTTCTTGTTCTTCTTATGCCATATTCCCAGATGTAGCATGGTATTATCATGAATGATTTTTTCCAATTTTCTTTGTTCCTTCAATGTCTCATTTTCATTTTTAATGTGTCTATTTAAAAGCTCTAGCTCAAAGACTTCCTGTTTCAGTGATTGGACTAGATCATTTTGTGATATGTGAGGCTGAATGGACGAAGTACTGGGACCTGTAGCTGCTTTTTCTAAATATTCTATATAATAATATACTTCTTGCTGCTTGGGGTCTATATCAGGTGTCATTTTTATTGGGCTGTCCCCAAAATGTCGTGAAGGAGAGTTGTCTTCAAAATCTGGCTGAGAAGGGCTCACATCAACATCTGGCTGAGAATGGGATGGACTATGTTCAATGTCTGATTGAGAATGAAATGAACCAGGTTCACTAACTGACTGAGAGTGAGATGGACTATGGTCAGCTGGGGATTGTTCAGATGTTTCTTCTCCCAAATCGATAAAATGAGGTCCTTTCATTTGCGTTTTCCTCAACTTCCCCTTAAGCCTGGAACTTCTTCTCACACGCTGTGGACCACTGTCTTTTTGCTTTTGTTTTCCTTTCTCTTTCTTCTTGGATATAGATAACTGTTCTTGAAGATGAACCAATCTCTCAGATAACACTTGATGATCTTCTTCTTCGGAAGAAGGGGTTTGATGTATAGCCTCAATACTTTTTCTCTCTTTTGATGTTATTGGCTTTTTACCCTTGGTTTCTTTCTTCTTCCTTTTTGACAGTCTCTCTTCCCTACTAGTTCTTTCAATTGTAGTAGTAGGAGTACTTTGAGTTTCATCATTTGTTCTTTTTCTCCTACTCCTTCTTGATGTGCTACCTTCAGGAATTTATTGAGGTTCTTCATGTAGAAATTTGCTGAATAATGATTAATTATCCACCGAGACTATCCTGGTCACATACTATTTGAACTTCATACACAACACATAATCTCTTCCACTCAACTCAACTCAGATCATCACACATGCGGAAATAAAATCAAGCGATAACACATCAAATCATCATACACATTAACACAGTATGTATGGGGAAAGCTTATAGCTGAAAACCCCACAGCTATTTTGTATATTATAATGGAGAAATCAAGTAACAAACTCAGTACAATACTCCTCACAAGTACTCAGTACTTTCTCATACAGTTACCCACAATTTAGCTCAGTTTTGAACAGGTTACTGGTTCAAAACTCACCGCCAATTGCCTTGCCTCTATTTCGTGTTTCAATGCTATGGGATGGCCTCTTTATATAGATAAACCACCAGCCTGAACTGCGCAATCCTCATGGGCTTACTCCACCTATCTGTGTGTTGCAAATAGCAACAGTATAGTCACAACCGATAGCTAACTCCACCCTTTCATCTACCTCTTTCACTGGTCTCCACTGAACTGATCATACATTGTAGTGAACTGAAGTGTTCTTGAGTTGAATAATGAGTTACTAATTAATGAATTAAATAATATTTAATTCACTCCACTCATAACTAATTGATTAGCTAATTAAACTAATCTCAACTAGTTCAACTAAAATAAACAGAACACAACTCCACTATCTGTCTCATTAACTCCTCCAAACTTCTGCCACTGAAGTCCAACTGAAATCAACCATGCATGTGCCATCAAACCCTTGGGAACCACGTGATTCCTCTGTCAGATGCATGAGCCACTTCTGTAGCTCGAACTGAAGTGCTCCAAGAGAGTAAACTGTTGTTTATAGTCTAAATATTATTAAGGGTAAATAATATTTGACTTCCCTGTTTTAAGGAGAGGCAGTCTAAAAATAGACTTCGACCTCTTTGACCTAAAAATAGAGTCCCATCTATTTTTACCAACATGACACATACTTCAAGAATCTCAAACTGGAATCCCCGAACCATGCTCCATATGTCTAAAAATAGACATAGTCTAAAAATAGATTTTGTGCCGGAATTTGCCTGCGGGCCCACTTAGTGAAGGCGACTTCATTTCACTAAGCTCCATCATCTTGCTGCATTTTCAACACTCCCTCTCAGCAAGATATGGATTATCTGCAACCCTATCCTGCCTCTGTGGAATTCGAACTTGCTCCTGGTGAGCGCCTTCGTCAGGATGTCGGCATCCTGATCCTCCATGGGAACATATGAAAGCATCATGATTCTCCGCTGAACACAATCTCTGATATGATGGTACCTGATGTCGATGTGTTTGGATCTATCATGAAATACTGGATTAGCCGAGAGTTTAATGCAACTCTGGCTATCACAGTAGATCACTGTAGGCTCCAAATGCAACCCGAACAATCCAACGAGGATCTTCCTCATCCAAATAGCCTCCGTAAACCAAGCTGGCGCCATGTACTAGACCTTTCTATTTGACCAGTGCCATAGATACGCTACTGTTGTGCCCGAAGCTAACACATGCGGCCAATGCGAAAACTCCTCCCGGATGTGCTCTTCGAGTGATTGGACTCCACTGCCCATTGCATCTTTGAAGCCAAGCTTCGTTACACATTTTTAAAAGAGTATCGGTCGTGTATTGACCGATTGCATGGCGACCCCACTGGCGTCTATGAACCGGTGGCAGCCCACACACCTCAGCTGAAGTAGCATCCTCCTTCCTCCAACCACCAAGAAAAGTGTCAACAACGGGCTTGCATTGCCCATGTTGAACCTCGAATCTCTGGCATGAAACAATGATCCTCATTTCTGTTTAACATATCCAATCAGGGAAATAATGAAGGATGCCCAAGTCCTTCATCTCAAACTCTCGTGCAAGATCCTCCTTGCATGAAAGTATCAACTGCTCATCGCTAGTCAAAATCAGATCATCTACATACAGTACGATGATCAACAGCTTCCCCTCCACCACAATCTGGTACAGGTTTGGATACGCCTCACTCTTGGAGAATCCAAGCCCGGTGAAGTAGCTGTCTATCCGAGTGTACCAAGCACGAGGTGCTTGCTTCAGCCCATACAGTGCTCTCTTGAGTCGGCACACATGCGACTCACTGCTGAAGATCTCAAAACCTTCAGGCTGCTCTATGTGCACCTCTTCCTCAATAACTCCATTGAGGAACGCAGTCTTCACATCCATCTGATGAATGTGCCACCCCATCTGCGCTGAGAGAGCAAGGATCGTCCGTATGGAAGAGTACCTTGCGACAGGTGCAAAAGTCTCCTCATAGTCAATCCCCTCGATCTGTGAAAAGCCACGGGCGAAAAATCTCCCCTTGTACTTCTCCACACTCCCGTCAGCCGCCTGCTTCACCTTGTAGATCCATCGCGAACCCACCACTGATTTCCCAACCGGTCTTGGGACAATCTCCCATGCACTGTTCCTGACGATCGAATCATATTCCTCGATCATGGCATCAACCCATGCGGGTTCCTCCACAGCTTCCTCAAAAGAGGATGGCTTCTTCACAACGCATTGACTCACAAGATCCATGTATCCAGTGTACCGATTCGGTGACTGTCTCTGTCTGCGCTGTGCTGTAGGTGGTCCTACAACCTTCTCTGCATGCTTCGATCATCCGCTTACGCGAGAGTGCATGCGCCGACGATGGTTGGCCATTGCTGAGTGGTTTCTTCCTCATGAACCTCCTCTTGTGGCTGATCCATCGAGCTCCTCCTTAGGAACTAACAGAGCTCCTCATATACATGCAAGAAGGTGTGTCGCTCTCAAGCAAACAACGCATGGCCTGCTCCTCTGAAATTTGCTATCGTGCTGCAGTCTTTGAGGCCATCGACAAATACACCCGATGGTTGTGGTGAGTATTAGTGTGTATCAGTGTACCCCACAAATATTCCAACCTCAACAGTTGGATCCAGCTTCCTTCTCGCATCCTTCGTCACATGCATGTAGACAGGAGAACCAAAAATCCATAAATGGGAAATATCAGGCCTCTTGCCAGAATAAGCCTCCTCCGGTGTACTCATGCCAAGAACCTTGTGAGGACAACGGTTCTGCACATACACTGCTGTATTGCATGCCTCAGCCCACAAGTGAAGGGGTAGGCCCTGATCATGCAACATCGCCCGTGCAGCACCCACGATCGTTCTGTTCTTCCGCTCGGCCACCCCGTTCTGCTGTGGGTTATGGGGTGCGATGAGCTCTCTCCGAATCCCTTCTGCGCTGCAGAACTCCTTGAATTCAGCCGAGATGAATTCACCACCGTTATCACTCCTTAGAGCAATCACCTTCTTCCCCGACTCCTTCTCGACCGGTGCTTTAAACTCACAGAACTTCGCGAATGTATCGCTCTTCTTCTGCATGAAGAAGATCCAGCACTTTCGAGAGAAATCATCAACAAAGATCACATAATACGTGTGCTTTGCTGTCGAAGCAACTGAGAAAGGACCACACACGTCTGTGTGAACTCTCTCAAGGATCGTCGTGGCGCGACTATCCTTCTCGTGAAAGGTGGCTTTCACATACTTCCCTAAGGTACACCCCTTGCATTGATCTGACTGCGCAAGAGTGCCCTTAGGAAGCCCAGTAGAAATCTGCTGCAGAATCTTCAAAGCTCCATGGTGAAGGTGGCCCAATCTCCTGTGCCACAGTTCGCCCTCATCATCCCGGCTCACCACTTCTCCCGCCTTGCATACCATAGCTGCGCAGCCATCTACCTGCAACTGATAAAGGTTCTTGGTTCGAACCCCTATCTTCCGGGTCTCTCCAGTAGTCTTACTGCGCAGGAAGGCTTTTCCTTCGCTGAAGACCACATCATACCCCTTATCCTCCAACATCGCCACAGAGATCAAGTTCTTCTTCAATCCAGGTACATGCATGAAATCCCTCAATACAAAGGGTTTACCAGACTCCCTCTGAAAGGATATGGTACCGATACCAGTCGCACTGTATCTACCATCATCGCCCATCTCGATGTGCACACCTAAATCTTTGTCCTCCAGATCTGAGAACAACTCCCGATCTCCCGTCATATGAAATGACGCACCGCTGTCCAAGAACCACACCGATCCCAGCATACTTGAAACCAAGCATGCAATCAGTGAAAAGTCAAGCTCGAACTGTGAAGCCAAAGCTTCTCCATCTGCAGATCTTCCCGCTTGCTTGTTCTTCTTCTTCTTTGGACAATTGATAGCATAATGTCCGTGATCATGGCAGTGAAAACACTTCACTTTCGCCATATCCTGCTTCTTGCCCTTTGCACCAGAATGAGAGGTTTTCTTACCCTTCCCTTTCTTTGCTTTGGCAACCAAAGCGCAGTTTTCTTCATCAGCTCCCTTTGATGAAGATCCATCTCGAGTATTCCTCCTTATCTCCTCCTGCATGAGATCCGCCCAAAGGCGCTCCCATCCCAGCAGCTTCTCCCGACCATTGACACTATCTTGATATGAGTGCCAAGCCTTCGGAAGACCAAGGAGAGCCAGGTCGACCATGTCCTCTTCATCGACAGTAACCCCCACACTTCCCAGTTCATCTCTGCATTGAGTGAACTTCGTGAGGTATTTGGCGATACTGTCGCCCTTCTACATCTTGATGTTCCTGAGCTTATCTTTGAGCGCCAGCTTCCTTTGGTCACTCTTACTCTGGAATAGATCCGTCAAAGCTTTCCACATTAAATATGGAGAAGCCTTTCCATGCAGGCTGGATACAATATGATCCTTGACGCCCTCCAAAAGGATCCTTCGAAACTTCGCCATCTTCTTTTGCCATACTTCGACTTCAGCAGGATCAGTGGGCTTTTGGACATCCGTATCTACGAACTCCTTGAGACCATTATCTTCTAATACTGCTTCCATGCGATCCTTCCATGCAACATAATTCGAACTGCCTTCAAGAGCATATTTGAGTCGCAAACCGTTGAAAGACATTTTCAACACTGGCACCAAGAAAACAAAACTACTGCAAAACTTCGAATTCCACCTCAAAGCTCAACCGCTCTAGATCGTGAGAAAAAATTATTTCTTTCCTCCATGTGATCCTTCCATGCAACATAATTCGAACTGCCTTCAAGAGCATATTCGAGTCGCAAACCGTTGAAAGACATTTTCAACACCGGCACCAAGAAAACAAAGCTGCTGCAAAATCTCGAATTCCACCTCAAATCTCAACCGCTCTAGATCGTGAGAAAAAATTATTTCTAGCACAGAGATCGACTGCAAGGGGCGTTTACCAAACCTTTCACTTTCCGAAGAAAGATGAATCCGGAGGCTACCTGGCCCGCATGCAGACTCTGTCTACCGAAATAAGTTTGTAATCACTGTGATGATCAATCTCTGCTTCAATAGCTCCGATACCATGTAGAAATTTGCTGAATAATGATTAATTATCCACCGAGACTATCCCGATCACATACAATTCGAATTTATATGCAACACATAATCTCTTCCACTCAGATCATCAAACATGCGGAAATAAAATCAAGCGATAACACATCAAATCATCATACACATTAACACAGTATGTATGGGGAAAGCTTATAGCTGAAAACCCCGCAGCTATTGTGTATATTATAATGGAGAAATCATGTAACAAACTCAGTATAATACTCCTCACAAGTACTCAGTACTATCTCATGAAGTTACACACAAACTAGCTTGGTTTTGAACATGTTACTGGTTCAAAACTCACCACTAATTGCCTTGCCTCTATTGTGTGTTTCAATGCTATGGGATGGCCTCTTTATATAGATAAATCACCAGCCTGAACTGCGCAATCCTCATGGGCTTACTCCTCCTATCTGTGTGTTGCAAATAGCAACAGTATAGTCACAACTGATAGCTAACTCCACCCTTTCATCTACCTCTTTCACTGGTCTCCACTGAACTGATCATGCACTGGAGTGAACTGATGTGTTCTTGAGTTGAATAATGAGTTACTAATTAATGAATTAAATAATATTTAATTCACTCCACTCATAACTAATTGATTAGCTAGCTAAACTAATCTCAACTAGTTCAACTAAAATAAACAGAACACAACTCCACTAGCTGTCTCATTAACTCCACCAAACTTCTGCCACTGAAGTCCTAACTGAAGTCAACCATGCATGATGCCATCAAACCCTTGGGAATAGCGTAATTCCTCTATCAGATGCATGAGCCACTTCTGTAGCTCGAACTGAAGTGCTCCAAGAGAGTAAATTGTTGTTTATAGTCCAAATATTATTAAGGGTAAATAATATTTGACTTCCCTGTTTTAAGGAGAGGCAGTCTAAAAATAGACTTCGACCTCTTTGACCTCAAAAATAGAGTCTCATCTATTTTTACCAACATGACACATACTTCAAGAATCTCAAACTGGAATCCCCGAACTATGCTCCATATGTCTAAAAATAGACATAGTCTAAAAATAGATTTTGCGCCAGAATTTGCCCGCGGGCCCACTTAGTGAAGGCGACTTCATTTCACTAAGCTCCATCATCTTGCTGCATTCTCAACAAATCAGCCCCTTGAGGTTCAATACTCTTAATTTTTCCTCCTTTTTTTAGCCATCTGAGCAATAAAGAAGGTTGTCTGCTAGATCAGAAAGGTGTCAAAATTAGAAAGACATACATAACAGGCGTTGCTGAATTTTCAATGCAAACTGTCTGAAAATGTTGTCTCCTCCTCAAGTTTCTCACTGGAACTTCTTATTCACCAACAGTCGAAATTGAAAATTGATCCCTTTCCTTTTCTTTCGGTAATTTTAAGTGATATGTTGGTTCACTTTTCCATGCATAAAATCTTTTCATAATGGGAAATATCAAAAACCATATACCACACCTTGTGATATTCATGATTAACTTTAGTTTCCTACTTTGTTTCAGATTCTCTACGACATGTGGCTGGAGTTGAACGGTGTTTGAGTTGGCAGTCATCTCCATCGCATATTTATGGCAGGCCTAAAATTCCAGCTGAGCTCATGCATGATTAACCAAACGGTCACCACATTAAATCATAGATCCATTATTAATCTTGACACTAAATACGTACCTTGACATGTGGACATAATGACTTAGGCTAACAAACATGACAAATAACGGTTGGTTTTTACGACAAACAACCTATAATGCTTATATTGTAAACATATCAATGGAAATTGTGATCCCCTTGTATAAGACTGAAATGTTGGGTTTCAAAAAACCTCTTAACAAGTTCTTTCCACAAAAATTTTACAAAATACTATTAAACTTTATGGACTCGCTCTTTCAAAATATCAAGTCTCACCATGGAAGGTACACCATGGAAGGTACACTATGGAAAATGAAATATTATTTGAGAAGTTATGTATATCGAGATCCAATCACCTTAATGTAACTATTAATGGCTCTATAATGCTTATATTGTAAATGTCTCAATAGAAATTGTTATCCCCTGATGATGGTATCACGTAGAAGACCGAAATGTTGGGTTTCAAAAAACCTTTTAACAAGTTCTTTCTACAAACAATTTAAAAAATATTATTAACCTGTATGGACTCACTCTTTCAAAATATCAAGTCTCACAATGGAAGGGACACTATGTAAAATGCAATATTATTTGAGAATTTACATCTATCGAGATCCAAGCACCTTAATGCAACTATTAATGGCTCTATAATGCTTATATTGTAAACATCTCAATGGAAATTGTGATCCCCTGATGATGGTATCACATATAAGACTGAAATGTTGGGTTTCAAAAAACATTTTAACAGGTTCTTTCCACAAAAATTTTACAAAATATTATTAACATGTATGGACTCGCTCTTTCAAAAATATCAAGTCCCACCACGGAAGGGACTCTATGGAAAATTCAATATTATTTGAGAAGTTATGTCTATCGTGATCCAGGCACCTTAATGCAACTATTAATGGCTCTATATTGCTTATATTGTAAACATCTCAATGGAAATTGTGATTCCTTTATGATGGTCTCACGTAGAAGACTGAAACGTTGGGTTTCAAAAAACATTTTTACAGGTTATTTCCACAAAAACTTTACAAAATAATATTAATATGTATGGACTCGCTTTTTCAAAATATAAAGTCTCACCACGGAAGGGACACTATGGAAAATGAAATATTATTTGAGAAGTTATGTCTATCAATATCCAAACACCTTAATGCAACTAATAATCGCTCTATAATGCTTATATTGTAAGCATCTCAATGGAACTTTTCATCCCATGATGATGGTCTCACACAGAATACCGAAACATTGGGTTTCAAAAAACTTTTTAACAAGTTCTTTCCATAAAAAAATTACAGAACTCATACTTGTTAATTTTTGTGTATAGCATATGATCCCTTATTAGTTGCAGAACAGCTCATAGGTGGTCCTCATGCTATTTTTCATCCTTTGAATATACCAAGATATCATCCACAAATGCCAACACAAATCTATCCAAGTTTGGTTTGAGCACGTTATTCATTAGGAACATGAAATTCATTAGAGCAGTGGTCAACCAAAAGGGTACCACCACAAACTAATAGTGGCCATACCATCTTTTGGAAGTGGTTTTGTGAATGTCTTCTTCTTTGATTCTAACCAGATGGTATCATGACCTAAAATCAATTTTGGTGAATATAGTGGCCCCTTTCAGTTGATCAAATAAATCATCGATTATGGGTTGTGGATACTTATTTTTCACATTTGATTTATTTAATTGTTGGTAGTATATGCATAGATGAAACATTCCATATTTATTTTTGACAAGCAGAGTTGGGGATCACCATGGTGAAATGTTGGGTCATATTTGTCCTTTATCCGTGATTTCTTCCAACTACAATTTTGACTCAATGAATTTAGGTGTGCTCATATGATAAGTATCATTTTCTACTAGCATTGTTCCCATAATCAACTCAACAGTGAAATCAATATCTATGTTGGGTGGCAGTCCTGGAAATTCCTTTAGGAACACATTATTTATTTATTCAATATTGGGTATGTGGTAAAAGGCTCTGTGTTGGCTTTTTTTTCCTCTATCATGTGAATGTTGTAGATTTCATAACACTTTATACTACAATGCTTTATGTAGAGTGTGTTTAATTACTTGAGTGTAATCGACCTCTTGATTCCCTGCGATGTTATCTCTTCAGAATCATTGTTGAGAAATTCCAACACCTTATTATAACACTCAACCTTGGTCCTATGGGCTGCCAAACAATCCATGTCAATCAAAATATCATATGACCCTAATGGCATCAAATTTTTTTCAGCTAAAATGGTCATGCCACCCAATTCTATGGGGCATGACTCAATTAATTATGTTACATGTCTCTTTGTCCCAGTGGCCAATTAAACAAGCCACGATTCCTCATGGTTTTTCTTTGGCAATTCACATTTTTCCACAATATTTGGGTTGACATAACTGGAGTTAGACCTTGGATCAATTAAAATTGGGCTCAGTAAGTTTTTTATCGTACCTTCCATTTGAACAACCGCAGCTTGTTGGTCTTCCTATCTATTTTTAAGTGTTGCATAATTTATGGGGATGTTATGGGCCACATCATTCATATTTGTTGCCTCCTAAACATTATATAGCTTCATGCTATTCTTTTGTAGCTAATGAAAATTTATCTGTAGGTGGTTCTCTCCACATTCTCATCATTGCGTGGGCCTTCTCCCAGACCCGTCAGCCTCTTCGTTCATTAATTTATGAGGTTAAATTTTGTTGATTGTGGATTTTTGTTGATGTTCATTCCTGGTTGAGGAATTGAACTTTCAATTATTTCCCCTTTATTATATCATGAAGTCCTCTAGCCTTTTCCTTTTAAGTTTCCTTTATATTTTTTCTTCCAGTCAGTACAGGCATCATTATTATTCTTAGATGGTTCATAGCAGTGCTTGGTTTTCCAAATAAGCTCATCCATAGTATTGGGTTCATCAAATTCTATTTGTCCCGGTATGCATGTAGTAACTCAATGACATACCTCTAGATCTTAGTCTTGTCATCCTTAATATAAGGTAAATACCTCAGTAGTTCCATAAATCTGTCGATATACTCCTCAAGTGTCAACTATCCCATTTTTTGTTCCTAGAACTCCTTGGCACTATTGTCATAATATTTTTCGTATAGGTACTTCTCTCGGAAGTATTTTTCAAACTTCCTCCATGACAGCGCTTTCTCTTTGATATCTTTGATATTCTTGAGATCCTCCCATCATATATCAACCTTTCCTTTTATACTAAAAATAGCCACCCTGGCCTTCATGTTCTCAAAATAATCATGCACCTTAAATTACTTCTTCATCCCCAAGATCCAAGACTCCACATCTTCCACTTTCTTCACTTCTCCATCAAAGATAGGAGGCTTTTCTTTCTTAAATTCTTCTTGCATGGGATTATTTTTTCTCTTCCTTTGATAATTATGCTTCATGGTTGTAGTGGTTGATGACCTATTAGGGCTACTTGATTCTATTCCAAGAGTTCTAGGTAGGAATGTTCCTTATTTTTCATGTATTTACCTTTTTCTTGACTAACTTCCCTCTGCTCTATTAGTATCCATCTTTTGCATTTGAATCTTTGATGGAATATACTTGGGCTTATACCTATCATGATGGCTGGTACCAAGCTCTTGGTTTCTTTATCTTTGTAGATATAATAGACTCCACAATAACATAACGTTCACTTATGTTTGTTCTCTGACAATATTTTCACTATTTGCCTTGCAACTTCTTATTTCAGATCTGATACTTCTAAGAATGTCCATCAATTCAGGGGTTTCCTCCTCTTTCATCTCCTAACTGAATCTTCTGCGGGACATTATTCATATTTGTTTGTACCATATTGCTCTAATATGTTGTTCATATTTTCACTTTCCCATTGTACCTTGATCTATGCATATTTGTTGTTACATACACACATTTGTTAGCCAACCAAAGACAAAGAGGAAAAATAAGCACCATTATCCATCACCTTGGCTTATGTTGAGGCGAGGTCATTTGTGACAACAAACCTTGGATAGCATAGAGATAAAGAAATAAACTAATATTTATTTCCATAAATCATTATATCAACCACAACAATACACTTCTATAAACAAGAAGGGAACTTTAGTAGTTCCAACATTAATCCTGGTGTGTGCATGTGGGCTTTTCCAAGTCCAGTGTGTGAACCAAGCTCTGATACCACTTTGTAACATATGCTCCCACACCCTTGAGTTATTCTCGAGCAGTGTAAGGTGTTACATCAAACTAACCTGACTTCCATGGTATCGTTATGGAAATGGGGTCTCAAAAATCCTTAATTTTCAACTTTATTGGAAACCAAAACAAATCAAACCATCATGACCAGCTTATCGAGAGTTTTCCGATGATATAAATTTTTCCTCAATTCAATACCCAGATCAAAAGTTATGAGCATTTTAACTTTCACCATTAAAACATTAAAATATTATCACATAGGCAAAGGCTTACCACCTAACACCCACATGGCACCTACTTTTTTTCCCTCATAGCACCAAGCCACTTGGTGCTAGTGTGTCCTTAGTTAATCCTACGTGGATCCAGCCGCATCACTTAAACTCGCGAGCCCACAAGGCTGATCTCTTAACATGTTTTGTGCGTAGTTCCCGCTACAGCAATTTTTTGGGACTTTGGGCCCCTCATTGTGAACATAATATCATATATGTCGAACTCATAAACACTAAATTGATTCAGGTGTGGGCCCATCTTTGAGTCTTCGATCCATTCGGGCTATCAAACATATTTTTTGCTCCTAGAGGCTGAACCCCTGAACTCATTTGGGCATGGGACCACATTCAGTCCATTAACTACGATAACCAACCTCGAACTTTTGGAGCCTTGATCCAACCTATACCCTCCATGGGTGTGCCCATTATTTATTATAAATTTAACTCGTATAATTTAATATATAAACAATGTATGCCCCGAAGGGCCCCACACTAATGAAATATGATTAGAAATCATTAAATAAGTAATATCACATGCCTTGCCCTGGTCCATCCTGCCTGATATGAGTAGTTAATTTATATAAATAAATAATAAATTTAGGGCTTCGCCCTGATCTGGCCCATTAGAGGAAAACAACAAAGCTCCAATCCATTTTCCATTACGTTTGAGGGCAAGGGATTTATCCCCAATTTAAACGCACTTGAGACTATCTATATCTTATCCCTTCTCAACAAATCAGTATTAAACAGAGTGCATAAATAACAACAATCATGCAGGGAAAGTAAATATTTTTAAGGGAATAATTATATAACAGGTCTTAAGATGCATTAGACCAAGTCCTTAGCATATTTTAATAGTATTAAACAATTCCAACGTTCTTCAAATTTAGCATGCAATCCAAGCACAAAAAAAAATTATAATTACCAAGCCCTCCATGGCCACCTGCAACAAATTATCTATGCATGAAATATCAAGACACCTTTCTGATAATCACAAGGCAGAATACCAATTTAAATTCATAGCACATTCAAGGTAGATTCAAGAATGTTGAATTCATGCTTCAGTATCCTATATCCATGCAAGATTAATACTGAGTTGTACATTAATTTCATAAAGAACCATTCAACAAATTCACAACCAAGAATTTATTAACACTTAACTTAAAGTATGTATAATGATGAATGAAATTGATGACGAGACTTCGACTTTCAACCCAACCATAACTAACTATAGCCAGCATTACTTGTAGTTTTCACCCTCGAGCCATATCCACAATCTAAGGGAATTTCCTTCAACAACTTCAGCAAAAATCCATGCTCATCTCTAGGAGTATGTGAATTTTACATACGAATATGGTTTATTATCTAAGCAAGCATTGTAGGAATTTCCACACATTTCGGTGGTTTATCAGTTGTGGAAAGCACTCCAAGAGTGGTTTATAAACCCAATGTCAATTACCATGGGTGGTTTATTATCCCTCTTAGCAAGCGCCCTCCTGCCTTGTGGTTTATCATCCCTTCAACAAGCACCTTGAGTGGTTTATTATCTAGGAAAGAACTGCAGAAATTTCACACATATTGGTGGTTTATTAGTTGTCGTAAACACTCTGAGAGTGGTTTATCAACCCAATAGCAAGTACCCTAGGCGGTTGATCAACCCTCCCAATAAGCACCCTCCTTCCTTGTGGTTTATCTTCCCTTCAGTCAGCACCCATCACCCATCTCCTTGGAGCTTTCTTTGAGCTTCTCTAAGCTTAGACACATAGACACAGTCAAATTTCATTCCCTCAACATTATTAGGCCACATCAATGCTCAAATAGGGCTCAAAAATTTATTTCTCAATGCCAAATTCCCATTCCTTCCAACAAATGATCAACAAGAGACCAACCTCAGTCCAAGCCCCTTGTGTTGTTAAAATGCCTTTTTATTAATTTTCTTGTGTGTCTCTTTGTGTTCCTCAGGGAATGTTTTCTTTCTCTATATCTTTGTTCTAGATCAAATTCATCTTCCTCTTTCGTATTATATCATAGATATGTGGTTCTACCCTTCAGGCTATTAAATTAAGTATATAATCATTCATATTCAGAGTACAATTACATTATCCCCTGATCGAGGTGTTATGTGGAGGATCCGACCTCCCATCAAAATTAATGATAGGTACATTGGGGATGATGCCCACCACCCTTTGCATGAGTGGAAAGGGTAAGCGGGTGGAGGGTACCTCTACAGCAAGCACAGTGACACAGTCAGCACAGGAGCATTAAAACGACGAGGAGACAAGCATGGGGGTTTCATTGTGAAGGCAGGTTTGGTTGCAGGAAGGATCGTGGGACTGGAGACCCCCAACGCGCGACCTCCTCTGCAATTCCCAGGTATGTATGTCACTGTAACATCTCCGTACATTCCATGGTTTTCTATTTGAAGTTTGTTTGGGTTGGTAATGATCCATACGGGAGCATAAGGGACTAGTACAGGCCCCTGTGGGTTAGAGGAGGGCGGAATAATGTTGTTGTTATTAGGGAGAAGGATCAAATGTCAATGGGTCTCGTTGTCTGGTTTATGGTAGGTCTGATGGGTGGGCATTACATGCAGCAATACTGGGGTCTGTTAGGTAAGGGATACCTCCAGGCTAGACCTAGGAGGTGTAAGTAAACCCTGTTAGTGAGGAGGACTAGAGAGAAGTTTAGAGAGGAGGGGAAACTGATGAATATACAATTCAACCTCCATCCGGGTCCCAATGACTCTGAGCAGGGAGAGGGGGGGATTTAATTCTCGGAAGTCCAATGCTGAAGCCCTCGACACTTCCTCTATTACCCCTAAGGCCAAGAAGGATAGAGAATTTGGGCTAGGGAGTAAGCACTGGAGGGCTAGTGTGTATAGGAGTCTGTGGGTGGGAGAGGAAGAGCAGGGGTCAGGTTTGTGGGGTCTAGGTAAGGTCGACTCGGGTCATATTCACACAGTGAAAGAGATGGGATAATTCTCGTATGTTATCACTCATGTTTTTTCTAATGAATGTTTAAACCACAAGGAATTACGCCTCTGAATGATTCGATGGACAGGTTTCCTGACTCAGAACGGTAGGATGGCTCGTGGGTTAGCTCACTCCAGGAGTCATGCTGCTCATAGGCGTTCCAAGAGCCCTTATGGTTGCGGTCATGGTAGAAGAGACAAGGGGAAGGCAATTGATAGCCAGCCCATCTCCCCCCGGAGCAAGCCTAGAGGGTGCAGGCCGACCATCAACGTAATTCAAGAGGCAACAACGATGTACCATAAAAATACCTCAGAAGATATCCAACATCTTATATAAAAGTGGGAGGCTAACATTAACAAACAGATAGAGACAGAGATGACCACTGAGGAGTGGAAATATTTAATTCCAGACCTGGGCCAAACCAGAGGGAGGCTCACTCAATTTAGACAGACCCTATTCCTTTATTGGTCTATGAAAATCATTCTTGGAAAAGATCTTGAACAAATTTCCATGATTTTGGTGGCTCTCGCACAGGACTTTCTATACTACAGGATGGAGTTTGATAAGCTCAAGTTTCAGTTAAGGAAGTAGGATGATCGGCTGGACCGCATCGAGCATCACATCCCCTGCATTGCCAAGCGAATGGAGAAATTTGGCACCTCAGCTCAAGACCCAGCACCTGTGGAATCAGCCTCGATCCCAGATGAGACTGAGTAATTTCTGAATGGTTAACTGTTTTTTTTATTATTAGATGTATGTGGATAGCTTTTAAATTTCAAATGTTAAGTAGATATGATAGGTAATATGATAAATATTGTGTAAGGGTGAATATTTAGGCATGTTTTCCTGGTTTAACAGACTTAAGACTCTATATTTTTGGATGGCATACCACGCCATCAGGTGGCCAACAGATCTGGTTTCCCGTCACGGGCGGGTTGAGTCCACCAAACTGTTATATCTGGATGTATCTTATTTTATAAAATGAATGAAAATAGAGTACTACGAAACTTAACAAAAAAAAAAAGAGTACAATGACATTACAAAAATTAGGGGGGAGCATACCAAGGGTGTTACACTCACCTCAAAAATACAAACCTCATTTTTGTAGAGAACTTGTTCCTAGATAATATAGGGTCTATAAGTAAAATTTATGGAAATACTTTAGAAGCCAATGTATGGATTGATGCACAGCTAGGAAAAATGGATCCTTGTAGAATAAGGGAGGGATCCCATGTAGGAGAAAAGCAGGGTGAGAGAGCAATGATGTGGTGAAATCATCAAAGGTATCTAAATTGAAAAACTAAATGCATGTCTTAATGTCATGAGCCTAAGGCTATGATACATCTAGATATATTGAAGACATTGTAGAAAAAATATATATAAAACAATAGTTTAGGTAATACAAGATATTGGACGTGTAAATATCATATAACATTGTGGGTAGAACAAGCCTACACTATTTTGGAAGAAGAGTTGTGAAAAGTATCGAGTGATACTCATAATTGATTATAGTTTGGAAGGAAATCTTTAAAAATAATGACCAACTTAAGAGAAGTATAAAAGCATATCTAATGGCGCACTAAACAAGATTTGGGTGAAAGGCAAGCCTCCCTATCCAAAAGAGAGAAAAAACACTGTGGGAGAGTAGCCTCTAGTGAACCTAGAGTGAAACTTATGTTCAATATGTTTTTTCTAGATTTTTGTTGAGCCAAATATAAATAGAATGAAATTCTTAGTACAATTGGGTTAGAGAATGAGACCTCAAGGAACCTAGTGTTGGGTGAATATTGGGTTGGCATGGAGCTAATTGAATAGACGATTTTATGATAGACCTAGCTCATAATCTCCAATACTAGTTAATTAAAAATAAACAAGCTCAATGATCCTCATATATAAAATCCAAGTGGATAGTTTCATAACAGAATGGGGTTAGTTTCATAACTTATTATTGAATGGGGATATTTTCATAGCCATGATTTTGATAATGATGCTCAAATCTCATAAAACGGTGAATGGTTTTATATTGGTTTCATTTTCAAGAGAGATACCATAGAAAAAGACATATGATTTAGACTAATTAATGATAATGAAATGAGTTATAAAACTCACCCATAAGGTGTGGAATAGTGAGTTAGTGGATGCATTGTTAATTCACTCTTTGTGTGAAGGTCACTAGTTCAAAATTCCATAGATACTCCTACCAGTTTAGTTATACAAAAGATATAAAATTGAAATTTAAGTTGAGGGGTGTAGACTAGTTGTGACACAGTGTATTGCTAAGGCACTCTTTAAATGTAAAATTTACCAATGCAAACCCCAATTTGCATGTTTTTGTGATAGAGGCACTCATGGCCACCTAGTGGTAATAATGATATCTTCGAAATTAATCACATATCACATGAGTATGATCCTGGCTTAGTCAAATAATTTGTTAATATACCCCTCTATAATATATCTTTATAATAATAATAATAATTAATATTTAAATAAATAATAATAAAAATTAAATGATTATTAATAATTATTTCATAAATTAATGTTAAAATGACATAAGTTTAATGTTAACCTAATAAAATTGGATTTAATACCATAAATTTGATATTAACCTGATGTAAAAAAAAAAATGTTTTGAAATATAAATGATGTTAATAAAATGTGAAAGTTTTATATTTTAATATTTATAATGCATTATAAAATACACATATATAAAATATTAACACAACGATAACACATAACAATTTTAAACAAACACAAAAAAAAACATGTGTTTAATCAAAAATTATATAAACTTTTTTTTTAATTTGTTTTATAAGAATATATTACACAAGACATTGTACAATAATTTTATGTGATTCATGTTTATAAAGTCTTGGATAGATAGTAATTGAGTGCTCTGTTAAGATACTTCTTGATATGAAATCATCGATTCAATTCTCTGCCTAATTAAAGTAATATATTAAACATGAAAATATAATTTAAAAAAAAATTATTATGGTGGGACTCCTCTTCACTGAATAAATATAATGTCAAAAAATAACTTGCACTTAAAAGGAATGGTGTTGGGAAGTGATGCAAAATTTATGCAAAACACAATACCCAACATTGTGTCACGTTTAGCATCATTCAAAATTGGTTTTTTCTTCCTCAAATAATACACCACGCGGCAATGGTAAAGAGGAAGCCACGACAATATATTATAGTAATGTATGAATGGCCAAACAAATAGATTTCTAATGTTAATTAAGATGATACATGGTATTGCTTGCACTTTGACCTAAAATCATATTAATAAAAAATAATTTGTAATTTTTTCTTTTACACATTATAGAATATATGTATGTTAGTAATGTATAGAATATATCCCCCAGATGCAGGTTTCAGAAGTGGCACGAATGATAATCATCTCTCTCATGCCCTTGAGGACGGAGATCTACTACGCAGAGCCTCACCCACTGTGGATCCTCAAACCATTAGCCATCCACACGAGACAAACGGGATAAGGCATGATGACGAGATGTTGGGTACAGCACTACCCTCTCCAGGGTACCCCTTTGCAGAAATCATCATAAATGATTAATAGGACTGATCTAACTATCAGCCATCACTCTTCCCTCGAGCCTACTCAAGAAATTGGTTATGGCACGTAGCCACATGCGAGGCTCACTCATGCCCATCCCCCTCGCATGTGTCCTATACCTTATCAAAGGATGCGCCCTCGACCCAGAGAAGTTCCCTCGGTCTTTCCTTTTGACTCTGCTTTGGCCCTCCCCCGCCACCAACCCACCACGCAGCCCTCTACCTAGCGCTGTGCTGCGCAGACCCCTCTAGACTACGACTACCCAGTCTGCGCATCTTAACCTTGGCCCTTCTGCTCCTCTAGTCTTTTAAATTGTCTATCCTCTTGCTGCGCACCCTTCCTTTGAAGCCTCTCCCTTGCTTCAGCGGACAATGGCTTCTATATTGTGCCAAAGAACCATCCGCGGTGGACAAAGAGGGGCTCTCCCCAGACGTTACCATCATTGAACGGATAACCGTTTGGAGTCTGTTGAAGGCTCCTCCTCCATCAACTTTGCTAGACAGAGCCCCGATCCTAAGCTGGAGGATGAAGCTCCTACGTAGAGAGGTAGATGTGATCCCCAGAAGTCTACCATCACACACCAGGTGCATCCCCTGCCTTGCAAGACTGATCTGCTGCTAGCTTAAGAGGAGGAAGACGATGAAACTGATTTTTGGATTATGGATTCTGAAGTCACTTGGACACGTGTCCTTGACACTAAGGATCTGGAGTCCCCCATCCTCTACACACTGGTCCCCAAACCCACGCGTCTAGTAGCAGACTCTGAGGAAGCAGTTGCGCAGGCGTACGCCTACCCCATAGAGGAGGAAGCACCTGACAATAATGATGATGCTGAAGATTAAGGACTGTGAAGCTGCTCAGTTCTTCCTTGGTTTTTGTCATGCATGCTACCACCAGGGAATCTCAAGCTATACTCTTGCTTTTGCACATTTTGTAATATCTGGATACATCAGCGCTGCTATGCATTTTGTAATTTCTTGTCTCAAGTACTTTCTGGGCTGGTTTCCTCCACAGACGCCTCCTCGAAACCGAGCAACAAAGACTGGGATTGGTTAAGTGCAACTTGCCAACCCCGTTTGTAGCATATGTAATTTTTCTCTTCTCAAATTAATATAGAATAACCTAATTTACCAAAAAAAAATGTATAGAATATATGTATGTTAGTAGGTACATTGGGACTACGGGTTATTTCAATTATTGAAATTATTTTGATAGGTTTATAAATTTTTTCAATTACAAGTACATTACATTATACATTATTTTACTGTAGTCTTGTTGAAGTCCTGCAAAACATTATTTTATTATACTCTTTTTGAAGTCTTTCACATCTTTAGTTGTGTGATGGATGCATATCAAAATCTTGTATCTTTTCCTAACTCATTCTAGATGTTTTTGGGCTATTTTTTAGTTGTTCTTATTTTTTAATCATTATATCTAACTTTATTATTTGTAAGTTACTTTTAATGAATATGGTAGGGATTAATTTGTGGTTTTGTGTCATATTTATTTCATTTAATGTAAAATAAAGTTGTTGATTTTTCTTAAATGTGTAGTTGGAGTTTTTTTTCATAGATTAGATTGGTTGTAAATTCAACATATAAGTAAAGATATAGTAATGATATAATAATGTTGTTTTTTTTTATGAGTTGTTTATTGGTTGAGGTCTATAAACTTAGAAAATATAGTAAGTGTAAGATTTTAAAAGAAGATGAAAAAATGTGATTATTTTTAATCATATTAATGAGAAAACATCAAGTTTATAGCTAATTATTTTTTTAGCATGAAGAGGACATTAATTTTTTGAGTTAAAGATCGGCCCTTATAAGGGTTACAAATGATTAGGCGTAATGTATCTTATGTGGGATAAAATTGTAAAGGGAAATGGAATTTGTAACAATGGTGAGGAATATCATCTAGCTTATAATCATATTCAATATTTATACATTTAATGAATGACATATATAGTTTTACAATTGTGGTGTCTAAATCTATGTTATTTTAATATAACATTTGTAATATTGATATTGACTATATAAAAAATTAAATGCATTCATGATAATTGACAAGATCAAGGTATATATATATATATATATATATATTTATGATATTATATAGTTGAGGATAGATGTCATCAAACATGGGATGGTGTTGTTCTCTACTTTTGCTATATAAACCTTTATAATCCTTTTTTTCTCTAAACGAGTATTATAGATATTCATATAATGAGGGAGTTCCATGTTTTAAGAGAGATTATTCTATAAAGTTTGTAATTATCAGCTTTATTTCATGCTTTATAAAGAGTCAAACAATAACTTCTATATATTTGAAGGTTCGCTTAGTATTATCGTGACTAATCCTTCCATTCTACCTTCACTAGATCTTTATGGAGCATCTATATATACAAAAAAAACAAACAAATTTTCAAGCTATTGTGAAATGTCATTTCTAGTGTATAATCATTATCATCACTCAAATACTTACGAAAAAAATAAATTACCTACAAAAACAACTATTGCATTAATCTCTTTGTTAGACATGGGTGGAGAAAGAACTTAGGTTCGTGCAGAGACAAATTGGTTATTTAGATTATGTAGGGAATGTTAGATGCAAATTATACAAAGAATATGTTGAATGAATATCATGCAAAAATGAGACTTGCTTATCTTCCACCTTTTATGATACAATTTGTTTTTTCCAATCAGTTTGTCCTTCTCTCACATCTATTAATTTTCCTCTTAATTAGTTCATTATACTATAATCATCTTTGAATTGTATATTATAAATTAGCATATGTTCAAATCAATTATTGATCATGGAAAATAATACTAAATCGGGTCTTTTATAGATGACATTAATAGGCTAGTAGGTGAAAGCTTATTATTGGAGAATCTATATGTATACTCTATAATGTTTTTTTTTTTTTTTTTGCTACTTAGGGTTGTAGAATCCCACAATCCAAGACCATTCATCATGCAATATTTAAAGAAAATCCCTTTATCTCACCTAGTAAATGCTCTAAAAATGTGTACAATGCCTAAAACCCCATTCCCTAGCTTAGTTAATGGAAAGAACATCATAATACAACAATGGCATTGGTAAATCTTAGAAAATATTATTGAATCCTTTCGATATCATATATGTCAATGCATCCACCATTCATAAATATTTCAAAATAGTGTGAGCTTTGAGGTTTGTTTGAAAGTTAACAAGGACCTCACAACCCATTTATCTCACCTTTCCAATACGCATCCAATAACTATAATCTCACTAAAAAATCCTTTTGTTTGGGAATAGACATATGTCTAACATTTGCTTATGAATGAGTTAAAAACATATAGAAGCTCTTAAAAGAGATCCTCCACATTATAATTGTAAATGGACCATCTAAAACTTAGTTTGAACCATATATGCTAATTTCCTCTCGTGCTCACATCGTCATCATAATCATCTTATTTGACCATAACTTCCCCAAATACAATAAAATATTGATATATATTCTTTACTAACACAATCATTTCATTTCATTTCATTTAGGACCATTTTAATTAAAAATATGAAATTACCCAATCCCCTATTCTACCATCTTGATCACTAAAATAATATTAATATATATTAATGTTATTGGGAAGAGAATAAAATTCAAATACAACCATTTCATTAATTGGGACCATTTTTGTCTTTTAAAAAAATGAAAATAGAAAAATGTTATTATAAATTATAATCATATTCACAACTACCCATTCTTTTATATTAGTCATCCAATCTATCCTCACTTCTCTTAAATATAATAAGATTTCAATATATATTCATTACTATTTGGAAAAGAACATAATATTCATGTAATTATTTCACTTGACTTGAAATTATTTTACTTTATAAAAAGATAAATAAAAATAAATTAGTTTAAATGGTTCAACCATAATCAATCAATCAGTTTTTCATAAACAACTTTAATTTAATGTGGACAAAAATACATAATCACCCATATTCAAATATTTGTTAGTCATTATCCACTCTTCTCAATTATAATGTAATCATATTTAACCATAATAAATTAAATTCAATCATAATTAATTAATATTCTTTTAATCTTTTCTTCCAATTTTAACTATCACAATTATAGATATAGGCATTTTCTTTTTTTTGGTTGAGACCTAAAAGAATCAAACATCTATTTGGCACCAATAAACCAAACCTCATGAGAACTACGACCTGTCCTCTTCTCCATAACCTAGGTTAGAACTCCCATGATTTCAATGGTCACATATACCCAAAAACAATTACAAATATATAAATTAGTCTCATATTACCAACTAAATTGTACCCAAAAACAATTACAAATATATAAATTAGTCTCATATTACCAACTAAATTGTACCCAAAAACAATTACAAATATATAAATTAATAAAGCGGTTGATCCCTTTCATACTCTATTATAAAGGACCATTTATAAAAATTAAAAAATAATGACGATCCACGTATATCACCCTTCCCTGATGTAACAAAAATTTATATATATTCATGGTTATGTGGAAGAGAAATAGAGTAATACTACAACAAAGAAAGTCAAATCGCACTTAAATATTTGCGCATAAGAGTCGAACGAGTTATTTCATACTGTTCCTCTTTGACCTTTTTGCTAACAAGGATTCGAATGGAGGACATATACCGGAATGATCTTGGCGAGCCTTATTTCTACTGCCATAAAGGCAAGGAATGGCCACAGCACGATGGTCTACTGCTTTAATTTAAGGGCTGCCATTCTCTGCTTGGGCGTATTTATGGGCCTATGGCAGTGGAAATAAGGCTCGCCAATAAAGATAGCTCAGCTGGTCTGGTTTTCTTTTTGAAGAGATCGCTTAAATAAGAATATTCATTATTGCTTAATATATACTCATTAATTCACACTTGATTTTTACTTCAATATTAAAAAAATACTAATAATTATATTTTTTTATCTCACCAATTTATTCTAAATTTCATTAAAAATAAAAATAAAAATAAAAATTATTTATATTTCTGATACCATTTATTATTATTAAATTATAGCTAAACATAATTATAAAAAAACATTAACATTTTATTATTTAAATATATAGATAATATTCTTTAATTCATATTTGATTTTTACTTCAATATTTAAAAATATTACTAATATTTTTTATTTTTTTAATAAAAACATCTCTCACCAATTTACCACTTACTACTATTGGACCATAGCTAAACATAATTATAAATAAACATTAGCATTTTATTATCTAAATGTATAGGCATGCTTTTTAATGCACTCTTGATTTTTTATATCATTAATAGAAAGTAGCGTTGATATTCCATGTGTAAAAATAAGTAACAAATTTTGGAGTTAAATTGATAAGGTTGATAAGGATAATGGATAAAAAAATAATATTATATGGTATATAATTATAATGATTTTTTCATTATTTTGAATTAGATAATAGGGATGTGTGATTTCTTGAGTACATGGTAGATGTTATCCATATTATTCTTTTTTTAGGTTTGCATGTAACATATTAATCATAATTTTATAATATGTAATTTTATGGCAATGAATGTTTGCAGTTGGGTTTGCAATATTATTATGGTACTCTCAATTATGGTTACATTCTTGATTTCGACTAGCTTTTAAAGAATTTGATCTTCACGCTCAGTGATGAATTATGGGTATTATGATGAGTCTTTGGCCTAGTGTTTTTTTTTGCATTTCACCAGTTACTAATTCAGATTTTGTTGGGTGTCGGCCTTATTCTTTCTTAGACATGGCTTGGTAAATCCTCCTACCTTTGAATTTCCCTATTCTGGTTCTTTGCTTTGGTCCCTACTGAATTTTGTTTTTGGGTCTCTATTTCAATGGTTTCCTAGAGGCACTTTCTATGTTAGGTTATTATGGCAAAGGGGAAACACAATTATAATTGAGGCCCGCAACTCGACCTCTCAACTATGCCCAACATGAGGCCAAGTCTTTCAAGGCCATGTTCAATTGTTGTACCTCTCTTACAGTCAAGGCATCCATTGAATCTATTAAGGTTGAATATTACTTAAGATGAGATTATCTCCGTAACAGGGAAGTTTGTGAGCAAGTTGCACCATGGGTTCTAGATAAAGGCACCTCCACAACCCATGATACTAGGTATTTCAAGACTCTAGACTTATATTGACAAGTAAAAACAATTATGAATAAAATTGTAATTGAAAAAAATGAAAAATATTAGGTCATATCTAACTTAATGAGCTCGAACTACACGTTAAAAAATTAGATCACAAAGTCTCTATTTAAATGTTGAAGAAGATGGACATCAAACTTCTAACATCCATGGCTACATTATATTATATTGACAACAATCCTCTACTTTATTATATTGACAACCATTATCTACTTTATGCTTGGTATGCATAGTTTGTTTTTTTCTAGGCCTTGGCTTGCATAGTTTGTCCTCTACTTTAGGCCTTGGTATGCATAGTTTGTGTTTTTTCTCGACCTTGGCCTGCATAGTTTGTTTTTTCTAGGCCTTAGGTGGGCATAGTTTGTTTTTTTCTAATTTGCTTATACTAAAAAGTATGGCTTCTTCTATCACTAGGCATAGGCTATTTGAATTTTTTTCATGAGATGTAGACTTATTTAGTGGCGTGACAAGCTCACTAAAAATAAGTTCACGCCACTAAAAAATAATTTGTTGGTTGAACCACATGGAATGTTGGCGGTGTAAAATTATATTAGTATTCAAAGTTATGCTTCGAAATGTCGTGTGTTTAAAATTTAGAATTCACATTTATTCCAAAGCGTTGGCAAACAGCAGACGTGTGTATATATAAGGGATGTTGTAATGATAGTGTAATAAAAGAATATAGTAAATTATTAAATAAATAGATAATAAAATTTAAATAAATTTAAATTTGTATTTATTATATATATAGAGGTTAAATATTTTAATTATTTATTATAAAAAATTAATAGATCCGAATTACGAATTCAGGTTTAAGATGGATTCAAATCAATGATATCTTTGTAAATTTATAATTTATTAGACTAGTTTATAATTATTTTAAAGTTGTGATTCAATAAACTATATATATATATAATAATATTTAATATTTTTTAAGACTATCAATTTTAATGGCCAAGCCTTACTATGGTTCATCACCAAGATATAGATGGATAGCTAAACCAACGAACTAATAAATAGTAGAGATGCAACATTAAATCCCAAGAGTGATAAACAAAAACAAAACAAAACAAAAAAAATTATTATTATAATAATAAAAAAAAAAGTTAAATTGAAACAATAAAATAAAAATTAGAAATAAAATAATAATGAAAAAACCCTAAAACTCGGAAACAATATTAAAGACTAAAAATTAATTAAAAATTAAAATGTAAATGTAAATTAGAGGGAAAAAAAACTTTTAAAAATCATTAGAATAAAACCAAAGGTAACAAGTGCTACCTAGTAGCTAGTACCGGTCACTTAGTTTAAAGAGTTTGAATTGTTGGTGTGAGTTGATGAATTAAAGGCTTCATAAAAAAAAATAGAATCGAAAGTGCTCACAAGATTAGGAAAGTCTTAATAAAATTAGGAAAGAAATGCTCACAAGATTCTAAAAACTAATTGTTTTTTACTAGTTTAATTATTTTAATTGAAATGGAAATTTTATTGTATAGTTGTTGCTTCCACAAAAGGAAAATTATAGAAAGGTGAAGAGAAAAAAATCAAATCAAATTAAAAATTAACATTAACAAAAAAAAACTATGATTAATGGAATTGGAATTGAAACTTGAGAAAAAAAACATAAAAAAGACAAAAAAAAAAAAAAAGTATAAGTCAAATTAAATAGTAATAAAACTAAAAAAAATGAAATATATATATTGGAATTTTATTATTATTATTATTTATTCCTCTTTAAAATTTGTCATCTTAAATTGAAAACATTGAGAAAAAAATATAGTTCATAAAAATGGAAATAATAGAAAAAAAAAGCTAAAAAAAAAATAAAAAAATAAAAAAAAAATCGTAACTAATAGAAAAATGGAAGCTACTAAACAACACCCATAATAAGATCTCTACCAATCACCTTACAAATAAATAAATTTAAATAATAGTGAAAAATAACAAAAATTGAATTCTCAATGTTAAACTATGGATAAGCGGCAAAACATTTTGGTCAAAGGAAAAATTGAATGCGTAATACCATGCATGCTACATGTATAATAAAAGAAATTAACTAAAAGTCAATGAATAATAAATAAATAAATAGAGAGGAATTTTGAAAAGAAAAATTATAATAATAGTATTCATAATATTTAGTCAAGTCTCCCCCCAATTAGGGTGCGAACAAGACAGATGGTCCAACCGAACCATTCGTGGATGAAGGGTCCGACAGGAGGCTATGGAGAAGGGCGCAAATCCCGACACTGCCATATGTGAAAGGTAATGAATGAGCAGGCAAGTGACAGGTGGGCCAGTTGGCTCCCAATAGTGGAGACATCCAGCAAGTGTTATGTAAGAGCATGCATGCATAGCATGTAGCTCAGAGAATGTTAGAGCGAGAAGCAGTTGTAGACAAGCACACGTAGGAGGAGGCAACAGAGGGTTCATCTGTGCCACAAGGCACCAACGTAGCGAAGACACCGGTATGTAGCCCAGACCCTACCTGTGCATGAATCTAGAAAGAGGAATATGAATTCTTGGTTGTTTTGGTCAGACAGGGATGGCGGGGCGGGCTTAGTTTTTCTTTTTATGCTTGGTCTTGGGGGTGCATGGACCCCTGAACCTCTCAATTGTTGCGAGAAAACCTTTTGGTAGCTCCTCAAAACCCTCTTTCGTGCTTTATCCTGCTGGAGTCTGGGACTTGAGGAGGCATTGGGTAGGATGGTCTGGTGAGGGGGATTGGGATGTTTGGGGGGGAGAGGGTCTACTTATTTTCTATTGGTGGAAGGTGGGATATGGAATACCCATAGCAAGTCGAGAAAATTGATGGGTGAGCCTGGGGAGAATTGGGGGAAAGGGGTCCTCAATGAGCAAGATTGGGAGGGCGGAAGGGAGAATGGAAGCATCGTCGGGCCTGTTAAAGAGAGGGAATGACCCAGTTCCCTGAACCTTGTCTTTATTCAGGGAGTGGAGAACAAGGCTACCTAATTAGCAAGCTAGTTTATACCCTGGGACCAATGCAGAGAGCCTTGTCGTGAGGGTAAGGGAAGTGTAAGGAAGGAAAATAGGCATGGGCGGGGAGGGGGAAGTGTCATGCTTGTAACTTGGGAATCCGCTCTGCCTGCAATATATGTCAACTCAGAGGCGTCATTACATGTGGGAACCTGGAGAATTGCACCAGAAAATAATACCACCATAATGCTATTAATGGAAATTGATTTCTCTATAGGCCCAAGAAATAGCCACGAGGTTGTGACCACTTCTCCACTCCTGAGGCTATCGATGTGGGCGGTCATGGTTGTGTTGTGGGTTGCAAGGGAAGAAGGCAGTAAAATGAAGAAAGTTGAGGCGGTAGGGAAGAGAGGGTGGGAGGGCCGAAGGAAGAATGATAAAGGAAAAATGTCGACACTTTCATCCTCGAGTCAGGCCCCCAGGAAAAGAGGAAGGAGGTCAGGGGCAGAGACAATGTAGAATTTACTGCATGCGTACAGTGAAAGCTCGCCTGCACCGGTGAAAGCTAAAATATCCAGGTAGGAGACGGAAGTGAAAGGAATAGTTGCAAGAGAACAGGTGCAAGGAGCGGAATTGGATCTAATGGTTGTGGACCCAGGAAACACTAAAGGTAGGATGACGTTGTTTAGGCAAGTCATCCAAACGTACTGGATCATGAAGAATTTATTGGCGAAAGCCATATCTGAAAATTACCAGCAGAGAGAGGAGTTGGCCTAACAAGGACAAAATCAAAACAAGGAAGAAGAACCAAATTGGATGGTGCTCCGAAAGGAAATTCAATCAGTACAGGTCCAGTTGTTCCACCAAAACGTGAAGCTAGGAAGAATGGAGAAGATGTTCTAGAGCATGCAGCAGCAAGAAATTCCAAGCTCAAGCACAAAGGGGATCCAAAGGATAGTTTGGATTTTCCATAGTGTTATCTGAATCTTGTCAATGTTTCGAATCCCAAAGGGGATCCATCCTCAAGACAATGAGTGAATGAAATAAAAGTCAAACGACCAAAGGGAATATGAATAAATAATAAATGAAAATTATAAGTTGGTGGTTCTTCTTTCAACTTTTATTTTCGAGAGAACAGATCTCATTTCATGTATCCCCTCCATATAGGGAAATGATGTTACATTTTAAATTTATGTGGCCCTCTTTTGGAAAAATATAGTTCAAATTTTCCACGGTTTTATCTGAATCTTGTCGACGTTTTTAATCCCAAAGGGGATCCATCCTCAGGACAGTGAGTGAATGAAAGAAGAGTCAAACTTCCACAGGGAAGATGAATAAATAATAAATGAAAATTGTAGTTTCAGCGACTCTTCTTTCAATTTTGAATTTTGAGAGAACAGATCTCATTCCATGTATCCCCTTTGTACAAGGAAATGATGTCATATTTTAAATTAATGTGGCCTTCTTTTGGAAAAATATAGCTCAGATTTTACACAGTTTTATCTGAATATTGTCGACATTTTGAATCCCAAAGGGGATCCATCCTCAGGACAATTAGTGAATGAAAGAATAGTCAAATATCCAAAGGGAAGATGAATAAATAATAAATGAAAATTGTAGGTCGGTGGCTCTTCTTTCAATTTTCATTTTCGAGAGAACAAATCTCATTCCATGTATCCCCTCCATATAGTGAAATGATGTTATATTTCAAATTTTTGTGGCCTTCTTTTGTAAAAATATAGTTCGAATTTTCCATAGTGTTATCTGAATCTTATCAACGTTTTGAATCCCAAAGCGAATCCATCCTCAAGACAATGAGTGAATAAAAGAAGATTCAAACGGCCAAATGGAAGATGAATAAATAACAAATGAAATCGTAGGTCAGCAACTCTTCTTTCAATTTTGATTTTCAAGAGAACAGATATCATTCCATGTATCCCCTCAGTACAGGGAAATGATGTTGAATTTTAAATTTATGTGGCTTCTTTTGGAAAAATATAGTTCATATTTTCCACATTGTTATCTAAATCTTGTCGAAGTTTCGAATCCCAAAGGGCATCCATCCTCAGGACAGTGAGTGAATGAAATAAGAGTCAAACAGCCAAAGGGAAGATCAATAAATAATAAATGAAAATTGTAGGTTGGCGGCTTTTCTTTAAATTTAAATTTTCAAGAGAACATATCTCATTCCATGTAGCCCCTCCGTATATGGAAATGATGTTAGATTTTAAATTTTTGTGGCCTTCTTTTGGAAAAATATAGTTCAGATTTTCCACAGTGTTATATGAATCTTGTCGACATTTTGAATCCAAATTGGGATCCATCCTTAGGACAATGAGTGAATGAAAGAAGAGTCAAATGGCCAAAGGGAAGATGAATAAATAATAAATGAAAATTTTAGGTCGGTGACTCTTCTTTCAATTTTGGTTTTCGAGATAACATATCTCATTCCATATATCCCTTCCATACAAGGAAATGATGTTAGATTTTAAATTTATGTGGCCTTCTTTTGGAAAAATATAGTTCATATTTTCCACAATGTTATCTGAATCTTGTCTATGTTTCGAATCCAAAAGGGGATTCATCCTCAGGACAGTGAGTGAATGAAAGAATAGTCAAACGGGAAAAGGGAATATGAATAAATAATAAGTGAAAATTGTAGGTTGGCGGCTCTTCTTTCAATTTCGATTTCAAGAAAACATATCTCATTCCATGTATCCCCTTCGTACAGGGAAATCATGTTATATTTATAAATTTCTGTGGCCTTCTTTTGGAAAAATACAGTTCATATTTTCCATAGTGTTATCTGAATCATATCAACGTTTTGAATCCCAAAGGGAATCCATCCTCGGGACAGTGAGTGAATGAAAAAAGAGTCAAATGACCAAAGGGAAGATGAATAAATAATATATGAAAATTTGAGTTCGGCGGCTCTTCTTTCAATTTTTATTTTTGAGAGAATAGATCTCATTCCAGGTATCCCCTTCGTACAAGGAAATTATGTTAGATTTTAAATTTTTGTGGCCCTCTTTTGGAAAAATATAGTTCATATTTTCCACAGTGTTATATGAATCTTATAGACATTTCGAATCTCAAAGTGGATCCATCCTCTAGACAGTGAATGAATGAAAGAACAGTCAAACAGTCAAAGGGAAAAATTTTAGGTCAGCTCTTCTTTCAATTTTAATTTTCGAGAGAACATATCTCATTCCATGTATCCCCTACGTACAAGGAAATGATGTTAGATTTTAAATTTTTGTGGCCTTCTTTTGGAAAAATATAGTTCGTATTTTCCACAGTGTTATTGAAATATTGTCGACATTTAGAATCCCAAAGTAGATCCAGCCTCTGGAAAGTGAGTGAATGAAAGAAGATTCAAACGACCAAAGGAATAAATTGTAGGTCGGCAACTCTTTTTTCAATTTTGATTTTCAAGAGAGCAGATCTCATTCCATGTATCCCCTCCGTACAGGGAAATTATGCTATATTTTTAATATTTGTGGCCTTCTTTTGGAAAAATATAGTTCGTATTTTCCATAGTGTTATCTGAATCTTGTCGAAGTTTCGAATCCCAAAGGGGATCCATCCTCAAGATAGTGAGAAAATGAAAGAAGAGTCAAACGGCCAAAGGGAAAAATTGTAGGTCAGTGGCTCTTCTTTCAAATTTATTTTCAAGAGAACATATCTCATTCCTTGTATGCCCTTCATATAGGGAAATGATGTTAGATTTTGAATTTATGTGGCCTTCTTTTGGAAAAATATTGTTCGGATTTTCCACGGTGTTATCTTAATATTGTCGATATTTTGAATCCCAAAGGGATCCATCCTCGCGACAGTGAGTGAATGAAAGAAGAGTCAAACAGCCAAAGGGAAAAATTGTGGGTCAGCGGCTATTTTTCAATTTTGATTTTCAAGAGAACAGATATAATTCCATGTATCCCCTCCGTACAGGGAAATGATGTTAGATTTTAAATTTATGTGGCTTTATTTTGGAAAAATATAGTTCGGATTTTCCACAATGTTATCTAAATCTTGCTGAAGTTTCAGATAACACTGTGGAAACTTTGAACTCTCTTTTCCCAACAATTATTGTTATTATCCAAAATATTATTAATAGGGAAAGAAGAAACACTAAAAAAAGCAGAAGAAAAAAAAAAGAGTGAATAAACACATACTCCTAACGATCACAAAGAATAAGGCTAAGAAAACAAGAGGAGGAGGGCAAAAAATGATAAAACAAGAGGAAACCAATGAGGATAAAAGGAAATACATCGTCCCTATTTAGCATCTTAGACCTTTTCTTAATCTCAATGGCCTCCCTAAACTTACGATGATGGAAGTGATCAATCTTGGAAATGACCTGGGAATCCTCAATACTAATGTAGTGTTTAGTATTATCATCATGCTCATCCAAAGCTAGGGATTAATTCCTACATGTTTTATGTTATTCGCATGTTCCTGAATCCTTTGATTAACGGAACGAATAGTTTCTCCAATGTACGGAGTCTCACAGGAACATGGGATCAAATACACACCTTTCATGTCTTTAGGATTCACCGGGTATTTTCCTGATCTTAGGGAGCTACAAATCGTGTTCAAGGGTCTGAAGGTGAAAGAAACAATGTGCTTCCTAAGAACCCGAGCAATCTTTTCAGTAGTCCATTTTATAAAGGAAAGTTGAACATTGGAAGCCAATTCTCTAGGTTCTTTCTTAATTTACGGACCTTTGCTCACCTTTTGAAAATATTTGATACCTTGGGATATATTATAGTTATTCATTTCAAAACATTAAGAATATGGGTTCCCCCCCCCCCCCCCCTCCAAGTGACTCTCGTCAGAAACCCATAAAGCACGAGTAGCTAGAATGTTTAGAACCTCCAGCTTTTGGGTTGGATAGTGATTGAAGTTAGCATGAAGATATTGTTCAGTGTGTGTTTTCTTATGAAAAACTTGGTGAGAGAAAGAACCATCAGATTTCTTAGACACAAGAACGTCTAGGAATTTAATAATAAAAATTTAGATAATAACAAAAATTATTTTAATAATAATAATAATTTTAATTACTATAATAATTATAATTTCTTAATTAATTTGAGTTTTTTTTCACCTCTATGTTATTGCAATATTGTTAGATTAAAAAAAAGGTTTTGTTTCCCTCATTTTATTATTTATTTTCCTTTATTATTGAGCTTTTATGAATTATTGATTTTAAATTGTGTTATTAGTTTATTATTATTAAATATAATATTACGCATTATTAATTTTTCTTTGAACACAAATTTATGTCACTTATCCATACTTTAACATTGGGAATTCAATTTTTGTTATTTTTTATTATTATTTAAATTTATCTATTTGTAAAGCGATTGGTTGAGGTCTTATTATGGGTGTTGTTTAGTAACTTCCATTTTCCTATTACTTACTATTTTTTTTTTGTTAGTTTTATTTCCTTTTTATTTAACTTTTTTTTCCTTTTTCTATTATTTCCATTTTCATGAATTATAGTTTTTTGTCCCTATTTTCAATTTAACATGACAAATTTTAAAGAGAAAAAAACAAAAAACAAAAACTTTTTTCAATAATTTTTTTCTTTTATTTTTAGTTTTATTACTTTTTTTCTCTCTATTTTGATCTCCAATTCCATTAATCATCATTTTTATTTTTTGACTTTATTTTTTTCTCTTCACCTTTCTCTACTTTTCTTTCATGAGGGAACAACTATACAATAAAACTTCCATTTAAATGAATATAATTAAATTAGTAACAAATAATTAGTTTTTAGAATGTTGTGAGAATTTCTTTCCTAATTTTATTAAGAAATTTTTATTGATATATACTAATTTTTAGGATCTCGTGAGCATTTCTTTCCTAACTTTATTGAATTTGTTTTTTTTAGGCATAGTTTTTATAATTTTTGTCTCCAAGGTATATTAAGAATTCAAGAAATTGATCTTGGAGGTCTAATCCCAAGGGAGGAATTTCCCGGTTTCCGTCACCGGTCGGAAAAAAATCCGGCTCCTTCGTCCTCCGGCGCAATTCCTCCAGCCTCTGACAATCATCCATCCGCTGAAATTCGATCTATCAGAAGTCCGATCTGTCAGAAAGCTGATCTGCTTCGATATGGAAACTAACCACCCGGATCTCTGGCAGAAAAATCTAATGCGAATGCGAGGGTATGTTTCTAATTTTCATTTTTCTCTCGCTCCTCTTCCGCTCAGACGTCGCTGGAATGCTCCCCTCGCGCATTGCTCCTGGATTGCTGTTCGCCTTCCTGTTCGAACCTGATTGCTCCTGGATTGCTGTTCGAAACCTCCTCGCAATTCCTGTTTGAAACCCGGTAAGTAACGCATCATGGGACTCGTAGATGTTTCTGCAAATCTCTGTTTCTGCCAACACAAATTTATAATCTCTGTTTCTGTAAATTTATAAGAACACAAATTGAAAATCTCTGTTTCTGCCAACAAAATGCGATATAAATTTGAATTTGTGTTTTTTCCATATAAATTTGAATTGGTGTTTTTTGCCACTTGTGTGGGTTCATTGGCGAGATTGTCATAATATAGTTCATTTTCATTGGCAAGATTGTCATTCAATTTTGGCACTGGAAACTTAGCACGAGTGCAGCTGCCTATTTACCAGTAAAGTGTTTTTTATTGATTTCCTGACATTTATTTAAAACCAGTTCCCCTTCCATGGTTTTGTATATCGTATTGTATCATCGGTAATATATTTGAACACAGGTAGCATAAAAATATTATAATTTCATTACAAATTAACCAAATCGTTGATGAAGCTCATTAATCATTGCTTGATGCAGCTCTAGTAGCACTTGGTTTTCACGATTTCACTGTTATGACACTGCGGGTTAGAGACAAGAAAGGAAGAAAGCGTTCGCAAAAATCAGAAATAGACCTTGATAAACATATTTTGGTTCAAGAATGCTGCCGTGGTAAACTAATGGTTGAATTCTAAACTTATGAAAAATTGCAGATGTAATTAGTTACTATGTTCATTGAGAATAAAAGATGAGAAACGCACTGCAAAATCATAACTAACCTGACTACTAATTCATAGTGAATTTAACTAACTACACAAAATTGATGAGAAACACTGGAAATCACCTCAGACCAGGGGTTTTCATGGCGTGCTAAGCTCTGCAAAATGATAGAACAGGGCATCCATTAGGAAAATAAGCTCCATGGTACAATTCTCATAAGCTTTTGATCTGGTTACTCTCATGAGCAGAGTAAAACCAACAGGATCTAACTGATTGAATCACATAAGCGTAGTCCCAGGCAGGCAAATGTCTGGAATTTTTCTTACAGGGCATTGATGATAAAAACCCTAGATGAGAAAGTAACTCAAACCCAACAAGTAATTTCCAATATGAGATCAGTTATAACACCAATTTCCCAGAACCAGTTTCAGTGTTTGGATATATGGGCTGTAAAAAATGATAGCAGGCAGTGAAAGAGAAGGTTTAACAGCTGGAGGATTAAACATTGGAAAGGACACAAGTTGCGTTGAATTTTACTCACTGCAGGCTGCCACCCACATTAATTAATTAATGAACACCATACATCTCAGCGTTATATAACTCTATGTCATGTCTTTCTTTAATGCTGGCGTACAGGCTATGCATTTGACCAATGATAGTTAAATGTAGACGGTCACTAATCCAGAAAAAAATATAGATTGTCAAAAAATAAAATAGAGTTCAAACAACAAATTATAATTTAACCAAATCAAAATATTTACATGACATTATAACTATCTATTCCACACTAAATTGAAAACCATCTCTCAACACAAATCACAAAACTAATCACAAAAAAAAAATCAAAATTACAGACATTTAAAAAACAAAGGTGGTCACACAATGATCACCTCAACAAAAGTGCCTCCCATGAATGATAACTGTCTCGGAACATGATATAGGCTTCAAGATCTTTCTTCAAGTCTTGACAACATATATTTCTTGCCTCCCATAAAGAAATATATGGATGAATAATGGCTAAGGAAAGCCCATATCCAAATTGTAGCTGCATTGATGTGTAGGCTACATGGGGAGAAGACTACCAGAGCTTTCCATCAGTCTTGGATACCATTAATGGAAAATATAGCCTATAGGTAACCAATATTCAATTGGGGTTATATACTATCCCAAAATATCAATGAAGCAATGATACTGGCTTAGGGAGATGCGGGGAGTCTTTATCTCAATTTTTACATGTTTTCTTTTATGATCTTAATTTTTACATGTCTTCTTATTTGATGGATGCTTTTTGTGCCCATCATTATTTTATGAAGATGAATTGGAGATGGACAACCAATGATACTGCCATATTGACCATATCAGTTGTGACAACCTCAGAGTGTCCATACTCTGCTTTTAGACATCTTCATAAAAAGATTTTTCAATCACAATTTTTAACAAAAATAAGAAACAGTTGATATCGCTTATATACTGTCTAACATCTAACAAATAACAATAACTGGAGTAATGCAACCTTGCATATTGGAAATGAACATTGAATGTTCAAAATTTACAAAACAAATATCATACTCATGCCAAAGTAGCTATGTACATTAAGTATGCTTTCATATCTTTCTCATTGGTTTCAAACCCCAATGAATCATTTGCACGAAACAATGGTGATAGAGACCCATTATACCCTATTATGCCTCGGGCAATGTCTACTGTTATAAACTCAATCCACTTTCTCACCATCAAGATATAACCAATTTTAGGAAATTTCAAATCTTTGATTTGAAGGTCTGAAGAAAAGATTATGATTCAAATAAGATTATGGTATTAGGAGTCATTTCAAAACACTGTAGTCTTTGCCAAAGGTCTTGTGAGCTCCCTCATTCTCCAAATTCATAAGCTTGACAGCAACAATTGATTTTTCTATTGTTCCTAACATCTTTGTACATTTTAGTAAAAACTACCAACTCTTAACAAGTTGGCCTCACTCAGTGCATGTCATAGAGTGATCAGCTCTCTGTATGAAATATACCCACTTTCTTGCAATTTCTTGATCTCCATAGGATACCCAAAAAAACACAAGAAGTTGGCCTCAATCAATGCATGTCATGGAGTGATGAGATCTCCATATGAAATACTTCAGTACCCACTTTATTGCTCTTTCTTGATCTCCATAGGATACCCAGAAACAAACACCACACAACAATTATTGGAAGTACAATAGTAGATATGATAACTCATTTCAGCTATGAATGACTTTTATGTTTGGTAGTAGAGCATGGTGGCAAAATTACCCAACTGCCACACAGACCAAGATTTCCTATAAAAGCAGTGGCCCCGAGCTTTTTCAAAATACCACCTTCACGAACTTATCCTGAAAACTTGTTGAAAGAGAAATTCAAGTGTTGGAGCATTTTGAAATTTTCCAATGGCATGGGTATTCCATCTGACAAATGATTGGAGGAGAAAATAATGTCCTGGAGATTTTGAAGTTCACACATTGGTTCTGGAATTGTACCTTCAAATGCATTGCATGAAAGATTAATGTAATTCAATACTTTGCAGCCTCCAAATGAGCTTCGAATCTCACTAGTTAACTGATTTGCAGAAATATCTATATCCTGGACCATAGCCATCTTGCTTAGTTCTGAAGGCAGGAGACCCTGTAATAAAATTTTTGAAAGGTTGCAATACAAAACAATATTTTCAAGACCGAAATCTTTTGGAGGTATGTACCCATTTAGCCTATTGTATGATAAGTCCCGTTGTTCCAAGTTCACACAATTACCTAGTCTTGCTGGTATATTACCTAATAACCAGTTCTGATTCAGATTTAGATATCTTAACTGCAAGAGGTGGTCAAAAGAATTAGGGATTCTTCCTAAGAGATTATTTTGATAAAGATCGAGGAGCCCCAAACTTCTAATTTGCCCAATTTCCATTGGGATGGTTCGTTGTAAATTGTTAGATCCTAAATATAACCTCTCCAACTTTTGAAGTTTATTAAGTGAAGAAGGGATTGCCCCAGTAAAAGAACTCTCGTCTAAATCCAGCAATGTCAAACCACTTAGGTTTCCAATCTGCGGAGGTATTTCTCCAGTAAATTCATTACTGCCCAAGTATATGACATCCATGTTTGTAGAGAGGTGATCGATAGAAGACGACAAACATCCCCTGAGACGATTATAGGATAACACTATTGCTTGGAGGTTGGAACAGTTAGAATGTGGTCTCTAATAGAGACCAAACTTCCTCATAGTTCAATTGTTACTCCTCTGGAACCCTGCCCTCTGCCATCTCCATGACTTGTATCATCATACCATCCATGCCTTGTGTTATGATATTTCTCACCATCTCCCCATAGAGCATAAGCTTCCTCACCATGAACTGCATCATCTCCAATCAGAAGTTGCTCAACTATCATCCTTAATGGGATCACCAAGCTTATCACCAACAAGATTATGCTTGTAGCTACAACATTCCAACCTATTATAAAACATGCTCCAGCTAGCTGCCTAAGGAACTGCACCCCACTTGGACCTCCATAGAAGGCTCCCTTCGAATTTGTGATTGGTAAGAAGAGTGAACATAGAGCAGGCTCTGCGAAAAGACCAGTTAGTGCACCACCCAATACTCATACAACAACATGAGTATGGAATACACCGAGAGTGTCATCAACCTTCTATAATAAGGTTGATATCTTATGCAAAACCATCATTGTGAACCACGCGATGATTCTAGACAACACACCCATTGCAATTGTTGCCCATCCTTGCATAACACCTGAAGCACAAGGAACATAGACAATGGACATCGAGACATGTTCTTGGGTAACTTGCAAATGCCTCAATATAAAGCTTTGGACTTCCTAGCTCTCAAACTATCCCAGTTTTTCCTCAGCTATGGAAAAGCTAATGAGGTAGGTAGAACAAACGAAAAGTGGCAAGCGCCAAAACTAGGTGGGGAATTCCAAACAAATCTAAACATACTCCTAATTACCAGCAATACAAATCTAGCCCACTCGAGTTTCCATGACCACCCAATAACTATCCCTACCATAACTACCAGAAATAGAAGAACCAGGCACAATACTAGCTCCAACATAGCTGGCTTTCAGAAAATCTTCAAAAAAAATCAACAACCATAATTTTCCATTCGTAATATCTCTATTATAGACAACTTAGTTGTGGATTTAGAATCAAAATTATGCAATTTTCTCACTATTGGATGTAAGTTAAATCTGCAAGATGCAGTTGCCTCAGATAATTTGACCAACTGATAGTACTTTGGGTACTGAGCATATAGTCAAAAAGACATCTATATGTGGAGAAACCTGCAATGTATTACTTTTACTGTTGGTTCTCAATAGCTGAGTCATGACCCTAGAGTTTCACTCGTAAGTAAGAGACAGATTCTCTACGAGACTTGGGAGGTCAGAAAAGGTTACAACAGTTTTTGGCCTTCAAGCCCTATCAAATCTATGCATTTAAAATTAGCCAAAGATCAGACTTGACCTGCTGACCTTTTGAATATGTATCTGTTTTCAGTTTATTTGAATACAATAAACAGTAACTACATTGCTTGGCCTTCAAGCCCAATCAAATGTCTGCATTTAAAATCAGAGTAGTCTAACTGGGCGGAGTAATCAATTTCTATTTTAGGTAATTGACTTATAGTAACCGTGTGTACTATTATAGGACTTACGAGTGGTCATATAAAATTACTATGAATTCTTTTTTATGGGTGATAGTTAGTTAAGTGGGCTTGGTCTAGTTATAGGTTGATATCGCTGAACTCCTTACTGAAATGCATATGGGAATTTTCAGGTACAGTGCAGTAGATGGTTTATCTGATCAGTTGTCAAAGGCATTCAATAATTTTGTACCATGTAACAATATTTAGACCATTTTTTTTTGCTCTTTAATGTTAATTGAATAGTTTGAAGTAATCTAAGTGTCGGTTTCATATGGGTTCTAGCGGTTGTTTGAAAATTCAACAAATGCCTCTTACCCTGATGCTATCTAGTTAATTTATTTAGACTCGATGTGATAGGGCATAATACCATAGGTGGAGGGTCCTGGCAACATGGTGGATCTGATATTCTTAAAACATGAGATGGAGCTTTGCTTCAGTAGGATTGGTTATTGCATTGAGAGTATTCTAATTGCATGGATGGATATGATGTGTTGCAAAAGCTCCTTTAGTCTGCAACAACAAGAAATGTTCATTTTCATTTTCATGTGTCCACCATAAATGTTCCCAAATGTTGTTTGTTTCTTGCTTGGAGACGTTAGCTGTGTTGTTTTGATGTTAGCTATGCGTTATGATATTTTTAAGTTGTTTTTCCTTATCCCGATATTTGAAAGGCATAAAATAAAAGAAGAATGAAATGGTTTATGGATGTTCAATTAATTAGCAGTTAGTGGAATAGATTAGGTATAGATAAATAATTTTTTCAGTTATATATCATTGAATAACATGCTGAGTATTAAGAAATAGATAACTGCCTACTTGTCTAATATGAATTTATTGTTGTCTTTTTTTTTTCTTCAGATCTTCTAAGTGTAAACAATGGCGCAAAACTGGCATTTATGCATTGAAGTTTCATGCTTTCCAAATCCAAGTCAAGGAGTTATGAAATTTTCCCTTCACAACATGGCAACAAATCATGTGGTCCATGGAAAGAAAGAAGTGCATGGGAGAACAAAAAACAATGAAGCATACTAAATTGCCCTTGTTGAAGGGCTAAAAGTGGTAAAAAAACACGATGTCAATGATATTCAAGTCTTCACCAACTCAAAGTTGATATGTAATCAGATGAAAGGAATCTATTGGGTTCGAGCTGACAATTTAAAACACCTTTATAGGGAAGCAATAAATTGGAGTTGTCAATTTCAAACTTTTACCATCCATTACTCTGCAGTGATTCAAAGGATGTCTAGTGATATAATGTCCAGGGAATTGTTAGGCTCAGATGTAGATGTCAAATATGACATAGGATCACCATCCATGGCAACAGACATCATTGATCAACATCCAGATAGGTCCCCAATATGCGAATGGGTTGTTGTTATCATTTTTCTTGGCTCTATCATGGCATGGTTCTTTCACTAAATAACCTGCTAATGTATTATTTTTCCCAACTTATAACTAGTACAATATTTTATAAGGGTGACAGATATATGGAAAAATATAATATATTGGATGTATATTGACAAATGTATTTGGAGAAAATTAAAGGGCTCGTGGTCTTGTGTTTGCTATTAAAACATTATGGTGTTGTCTAATTGAGTTTTATGTTTTAGATTTTTGGCTGAAATCTTGCGTAATATTTTTTTAAATGGAAATCATTATTTAATTTGTATCATCATCTGCTACTACTTACGTATGTGTTGGAAACAAATTTTGTAAATGTATAATTGTGTAACCGCAATAGTTAAAGAATATCCACATGATCATGATAGACATGTACACCTGTTTCTATAGGAGTGACATGGCATCCATCAATTTGGGCTAAGATTGTTGGTTTTTATATATTTATCACAATAAAAGTGTAGTAGCATAATCTAAGCTTCTTGGTTTTTTATATTTACAACAGAATTATACACCCTACTCAATTTTTGTGGGTAGAACATTAATAACAACCACATTAATGACTAAAGGATCATGATATGCATTTCGGACAAACATGAACATGCATAGTTAAAAGATGCAGAAGAAAATCGCAAATTGATGAGTGATAATGTTAAGATTCAAAATTTTCTTTCCTATATTTTACTGGTTTTCAAAAAAAATTGAGAACAATTGCTTTCATATCCATCCAAATCATATAACGTGAAATATTTCATAAATAGACAACAGAGATCAAATAAAGCTCACATGCCAGTATCCTTCATGTCAATGTCCCGCTCTGCTTGTTATATATACATTTCTTTGGCATATGTACATATATACATTTATTTATACATATGTGATATACATTTATTTATATATATGTGTGTGATACATTTTCTGATATGAAATAGTGGTTCATGCTCAGTTTTGAAAGCCATTCTGTTGTAAAAGAAGAGTAAGGTTGCATGAAAGTTGAATGATATTTGCAAGAGCTACGTTGAGTACTAAAAAAATGAATGGAAAAAATTGGAGCATGGGGTCTTTAGATCCAATCCAAACCGTTTTAAGAGGCAGTACACCTTCATAGAAACTAACATGTTGTACACCAGTCCTCATAGAAACTAACATGTCTCTGTTCCAGTGCCATGTTGTTGTACACCAGTTCTATTTCTCACAAATGCCTTCCAGCTGATCTTTAGTTGCATCCAACGTTGTGTGTTATCTTAATGGATTAACTGTCCAGCAGGAAAACCATTGAACATTACAGCTACATCTTTACAAATAATCGTAGAGATGGGCCTTGTATTTTTTTTGTTGGTAATATGTTTTTATTACTAATCACTTGTTTTTTTATGTTACAGTCCAACGTAGAATTTTCCTTTATGAAAAAATCTCCCCAAAGTAAGGAAAAAAATAGACAACTTTTAACGACAATAGAAGGTTGTTTCCAACTCTATACATATTCTTTTCCATGACCTTTTCTTAATGTTTCGATAAAGTACAGAATCATCAACTTACCAATTCCTAGTCTGCTGCCATAAATACATGAAACATGCGCAAATCTTTAAAAAAATGCCTTTCTTTTCTGTTGATCCACAACAATATCATTTTGCATTCAAATATGCTCGAGACAGATCTCAAAATATATTGAACAATGGTGTCCTTGACTTCTGTTTTAGAGGTGAGAATAGGCTGAACATGTTAGAGATGATTGCACATTCCTTACTGGTTATATTCCTGTAGATGGCTGCCAAGTCAACTGTTTAGGTTCTGATATTAACGTTCAACATTCTTTAATGTTTTTATTTCCAAAAGGTATTTCACACTAGACGATCCAGTTTGTTTACAATGCGTTTTCAAGCCTATTTGCACAAACGTGACCCCACAATTTAATTAAGCTTTGTACAATACAATTGTTCTGATATCTTCCAAATTCATGCAAACTTTGAGAAAATAGAAAGTGGGTTATTTAATGGTTGAAAACCAACTATATTAATGACAACAATAATTAAAGCAATGAATTGTGCACTATTCTCTTCAATATCAAAGTTATTGTCAACAATTCCAGCCTGAACTTATCTCAAATGAACAACACAAACAATTGTTGTAAATTACCAAACCATGAAGACAACGATAGATGAAAACAAAATCTACTAGAAGACCATTTTGGACAACTGAAATTTAACTATATAGATAAAATATGAAGTTCAAAAATATTCCCAGCTTCAGATAAGTTGGTACAACTTTCCAATCTCTCCACATTTTTTATGACAATATTGGTTGTGTAATAAAGTCCTTGATCACGTGCACACTTGTTTTGAGCCTGCTTTTGAGTCTCTAGTTTTGAGTTGCTTTCGTCATGAGTGCCCATAATACTACTTTTGAGGACTACAGGAACCAGCTGCTTCTCCATCACACAAGAGGATGCCGCAAACAATAACAAAACTGCAAGAAGTCTGCACTCAACAAATAAGCACAAGAAAAATGCTAAGATTCACATGATATAAATAAAATATCTGTATATTGTATTTATTTTTTATTTCTAAACTCAGAATTTGGTCTAGTGCACATGGAATAATACGAAATATTAAGAATATTTTTACACTCAAACCAAATAAATGAAAGAATCATATCCAAGTTACTATGCAATTAATTGACCCATCACTTCCAAAAGTACATGCATACACTTTCTGGAAATTACTTACCTATTGTTTTTGCATAATTCATTGATTCCCACTAGAGTTGAAGCACTTCAATGGATGATCAGTCATGGTAGAATATGATGCTTCTCCACTTGTTCTATAGTTACCTGGAAATGTGTCATATGTTCGTGCAGCGAAATTTCTAGAGCAGAAAAGGTATATGTGCGCACACAATGAAATAGAGTGTCGAATGTACTGGAAATGTGTCATATGTTCGTGCAGCGAAATTTCTAGAGCAGAAAAGGTATATGTGCGCACACAATGAAATAGAGTGTCGAATGTACCTGGCATGGCAGGTAAGGTTGAATGGTCTTGCATCTCCCTTTGTTCTTGGGTTATCGCCATGGTTGTGGATTGTTGCATCTCTATAAAAATAAACATACCACATGTTAAAGAATGATGATGACTAAACACTTAAATCTAAAACCATGACTCTATTCAACACATGAAACTAACCTGGAACCATAGACATGGCATTATTTGATCGAGGACGTCCTCGCTTATTGAGGTATCGAAACTCAAATGGTTCATATTCTGATGGATCAACATTTAAATCAATTTCCAAACCATTGTTCTTTATCCTGCTTTTTCTTTTCTTTGTAGGGCTAAGGAAACTCTTCTTCCTCTTCAAAGATGAATCAAGAGAACCCGACCCAGATGTGAAGTCAAAATCCATAATATGAAAATTATTGGCTTCATCCAACAATTTGTTAAGCATACCAGTCAACTTGTTTGTCTTCGCCAAAGTAGTAGGAGGGTTATCTAAAATAAGATGTAAAATTCTAAACATCTCCTCCCTTGCCAAATGAAGTTTCTCGGCATCTGGATCATCAATATTTGTGGCCATAAGAGTAGCATCGACATTTATGTCATGGTTTTGGGGCTCTATATTGATCTCAGGTGGGTCACTGAATATGTTATCCTCTGCATGCTGATGAAGCAATGGATTTGAATTATCCAAGTGGAAATACAGCCAGTTAACATTTATGGCATGCTTACAAAGGTTTCCCCGAATTGACCATGGACATTCACACGTTATAAAATCCGTGCGATACCAAGTGACAAGGTATTTCTTACCTTGATCTGTCTGGCTTCTGACCCAGTAAGCATGAGTTATGCTCTCATGAGGACAACAATCAATATCTGGAATTTTTCTTGCTCATTCCACTGATGATTCTAGTTGTTTTTCTCTCTTGTAGTTGTTTAGAAATCCTTCTTCCTTTAAGATTTCCTTGAACCGATAACAAGGTTCAACGGTTGTTAGTAGCATATGCAACAACCAATCCATCCTCTGGGCACATTTTTTCCTTCTATCAGAAGGAAATGTTGTTTTTAAGTAACAATGGTATGACTCAACAACATTATTGGTCTCCTGATTTGCATGAGGAAACTCCCGACAACCTTTCACCCACATCCCTAATTGCAAATAGAACCATGTTAGTCTCAATAAATCACCTTTGTAGAAAACAAAAATGCATATGATATGAAAAAATTGTTTACTTACGAATCTTATCTCCAGCAACCCAATTCTTGTGGAAATAGTCTAAGAACTTCTCTTCATCTGCAAATTTGATAAAAAATTGACTTATTGCATCTTCCACTTCATTGCTGAGAGTGTGTTTCATGATGTAACCTAAGTCACTGAACATCTCATTGGCTTTTATGGAACTAGTGGCCAACCGATTGACATTTTTTAACCAAGCCCTCCGTACATGCCAAACACATAAGATCACATCACACCCTGTGATCCTCCTGCCATATTCAATGCATCTTAGTGTGCTATTTTTAGAAAAAATTCAAGTTTAGTTATATTATAACAATTTTAAAGTTACCTCAAGGCAGTAATTTCAGCCAATGCATCATCAACCATGAAAGCATTGACTTTCCAATCAGGACAGGCTTCGAAACACTTGTGCATGAGCTGCTCCAACCATAGTGCAATATCATCTGATGTGTTTCGTGATGCCACAACCCATGCAACTGGCACCCCACTTTGTTGTTCATCAAATGCAACAAGTGTATACAACTGATACTGTCATATTGAACATTACATAGAGTCAAATACAAGTTTTTAATCATATTGAATGTCTACAACTTAAATAAGTATATTCAATCAATCATTGACATCTGACTTACCCCATATTTATTTGTATTAAATGTTGAATCCATGGCTAGTAAGCTATTGTGTGATAGCTTGACCATTGTCTCCAACATCCACTTTGTTTGAATCCCTATTATAAAAGGGACCTCCACACCATTGGGCTTTTGGTAAAAGAAAAAATCTTCCCGATGCTTTTGATACCAAAGGTTTACACTCATTTCATCCTTTTGGTGAAGTTGATAATTTCCCTTTGCCAACCTATTATATATATTTACAATATCTTTCCTGCACAAGAAGAAATCTCTGTCTCGAGTTGCCGCATCCATGTCAACATGTCTTTTAATGTGAGTTCTATAAACCATATCAATAGGCACTCCCAAAAAGAAACAACTCTCTACATATGAAACAACATCCCTCGAAAGCTTTGGCTTATGCAAGGTCCTAGTATCACCTGAAGTGTCATGTTGGCCATGACAAGGCCAACCTTGCCCATCTTCATGTTCATATATATTGAAAGTTAATATTGCTCTATCGGGAATTTCATGCATAACCTTGACAATAAAATGGCTCTGGCAACCCCTTTTTTGCACAAAGGAGGTCCTTCGTTTAGTTGGAGGATTTCCTCTTTTGTCCTATGGACCAAATGAACAGTGATATCTACACCAAAAATTTCAAGTGTTAGTACATACAAAGAAAGATAATTTTGGTTTCAAAGGATCTAAACAATGCATTTTGAAATACTCACATTTCATATCGCAATGCAGCGATAGCTCTTTGTTTTGGTTCTTTGTTTGTTTTTCGTATGAATTTACATGGAGCAATGGGATTCTCTTCCTCTCCTTTGATAAAATCGGGAACTCATTTTAACGGTATTAGGGAAACTCGATCAATACTATTGTTCTTTCGATCTATTTCTGTCCAAACCAAATCTTTACTAGAAAAGATTATTTTGTCTTTGAGATCATGCACCTCAAGATCCATGATATGCTGCCATTTGCTTCGCTTTCCCATTTTGAATTGATCTGGTAAAAAAATATGCAAGGAAATCAGAGATACAGCCTATATAGAAACATGTTAGAAGCAAATCTATCCATTCTAAATAAAAATTGAAGCTACAGGTACAATAACTTCAGCAAGCCCTCAACACTAATGAACAACTTAGGCAAGCACAAGAGGATTTTTATCAGCATTTAAATGATTGAACAAACATGAGAATTAATAGGTAAATGGTACATTAAACACTATTCATTTGAAAAAATAACCCATGCTAAACTGCAAAAAGAACAATAGGTAAAAACCATTCAACTTTGAAAAAAAATGCAAGATCATCATATTACAATCTAAATGGATCTCAAATTACAAGAAGTAGATTAAAATAGGAAAGTCAATATAATTGATTACTCAATATTAAATAGGACATCATATTTCTTACAAAATGATAATTTAAAGGGATCTTAAAATGCAAGCAGATTGTCTTTCAAGTAACTAAATGTCTTGTGTCTGTAGCCTATGGGGCAAGAACTTATCGCATAGTGAGTGATAACTGAATATTAGCCCTTGGGAATTTCATTATGCAATGAATCCAATATTGCAGTTGAATGCAGTAATATTGTAAATGAATAGATGAGTTGAAATCCTTAGATGAAGTTTTGACTGTAGTCGGATGAAGAGAGGGTCTACAGTCTAACTTGAGTTCCGTTTATGCAGGTAAGGCCTTGGTCCTGACAACTGTTCACGCAAGGTCTTGTCTCGGTGTCTAGTATTGAATTCTGCTGATTATTTCTTTAGCCATGGCAACTTATGTGCCAACTGCCTATCAGAATGGGACTACATCTTCTGATTGGCTTAACAAAGGAGAGAATGCCTGGCAAATGGTATCAGCCATGTTTGTGGGTATGCAGAGCATGTTGGGCCTAGTCATCCTATATGGCAACATAGTAAAAAGGAAGTGGGTTGTAAATTCTTCTTTTATGGCACTTTATGCATTTTCTACTGTTATGATCTACTGGGTTACATGGGCATATAAAATGGCATTTGGGCATAAATTGCTTCCTTTCTAGGGCAAGGCAGGTACAACACTAGGCCAAAAGTACCCATTGGAGCTGACCACCTTCCTGCATCACAACACAACTATCATAATGGCACCTTGGAGACCGCTATGCTTACACCTTTATTTCCTATGGCTACCATGGTGTATTTCCAGTTTTCTTTTGCAGCAATAACATTGATTTTATTGGTTGGTTCAATGCTAGGAAGGGCTCACCTTCTCATATACGATGGGAGCCTTCAGCTTATGGGGAGGAGGATTCCTTTTCCAATGGGGTGTGATTGACTATTTAGGAGGTTACGTCATTCACGTCTCTTCAGGCACTTTAGGTTTCACCACAGCTTATTGGGTATGTTTAATTTCATATTAATTGAAATCGCTCATTCAACATATGATATAAATTGTTAGTTCAATGTTTCTAGAAATGTGGTTACTTCCCTACCAACAGTGTGTGATTCAAATCCCTAAGTTAAGCACATTAATCTATGTCAATGTTAATGGGTTTACAAAGTATTCCATCCATGATTATGGGGAGCATTTCTAGGTTTCGAAGGAAAATTTTGGGGAAGCATTTCGAGGTTTTGACTCCCAGGTTTTCCCTGAAAAAATATGATGTATTTTGCTTTGACTCCCAAGTTTTCCTTGAGAAAAATATGATGTATTTTTCTTCTTCTAAAAGTGGCTTACAATATATATATTGAAGAAAGTGGCTTACAGTATATATATTTTTTCTTCTTTCACGTTGGACCTCGGTTAACAAAGGACCGCGAAAGATTTCCTCCCAATAATGTACTGCTAATGCTGGCTGGAGCAGGGCTTTTATGGATGGGGTGGTCTGGATTTAATGGAGGGGATCCTTATGCTGCCAACATTGATTCACCAATGCAGTATTAAATACCAACATTTGTGCAACCACCAGTCTCCTGGTATGGACTTGCTTGGATGTCATATTTTTCGGAAAACCCTCTGTCATTGGAGCTGTCCAGGGAATGATAACAGGACTTGTCTGCATTATTCCTGCTACAGGTATTGTTTTCATGCTCTTTATCTTTTTTAATCAATACCAATAATTCATTCACTGTGAAAATAAAATCAAATGCCTAAAGAGATCACAATTAAATTGTAGGAAGGAGCTTATGACAACTTTAAGGAATTTAATGAGCAATACTAGATGACTAATGTGTGGCTCTGTCCTGTGTGAAAAAAAATTAAGATGAAAGCAGAAGAGACTTGGACCTAATTTAAAACAGCGGAACTAAACTTCCTAGTTCAAAACAAAGAGCAATCTGATCGTCCTTGGTATTAGAGGACATTTCTTCCTTTTTGGTAGCAAAACCTAAACTTTGATTAAGAAAGAGAAGGGATAGGAGTAGGGTGAGTGGATCACGTCGGAAGAAAAAAGAGGTAGATTATATTAGTGATCTAGTCTTTAGCAGTGGAGATGTTGGAAATAGAAAGATCTCTGCAAACAAATCTCATAAGCGTGCTTCCCGTGTAGGTGAGAAGGCTTTCTTGTTATGTCCACTGTATTACACTTCTAGGATGAGATTGCAGCTTTTAACATTTGTAGGAAATTGTACCTTTCTTCATTTTTGTAAAGTGCATAGTATCATATATAGCCAGATGTTCTTCCTTAACACGTATATTTTTAGTAGCTTTTTGTTTTAGTTAAAAATGCAATGGAACCATCCTGAGATAAAAGTTTTATCTTGAATTTATGATAATTTTCTTTGTGGAATGTGTATCTTGGCAAAGTTTGGCTGACTTTCCTGCATTGGAGAAGAAAATTTAATTAATTTTGGAATGGGTCTTAATAAAAAAATATCAGAAAGAACTGAGAAGATATCTGGGAAAAAGCAAAGCTGTCAAGAAATCAAGAATTCAAAGGATGGTATTTAACAGAGAGGAGGAATTGCGAGCCGGGTAATAAATTTATGAAAATTTGCTTTGTGGAATGTGTATCTTGGAAAAGTTTGGCTGACTTTCCTGCATTGGAGAAGAAAATTTAATTAATTTTGGAATTTGGGTCTTAATAAAAAAAATATCAGAAAGAACTGAGAAGATATCTGGAAAAAAGCAAAGTTGTCAAGGAATCAAGAAGTCAGAAGATGGTATTGAACACATAGGAGGAATTGCGAGCGGGATAATAAATTCATGAAAATTTTCTTTGTGGAATGTGTATCTTGGCAAAGTTTGGCCGACTTTACTGCATTGGAGAAGAATATTTAATTAATTTTGGAATTTGGGTCTTAATAAAAAAATATCAGAAAGAACTGAGAAGATATCTGGCAAAAAGAAAAGTTGTCAAGGAATCAAGAAGTCAGAAGATGGTTTTGAACAGAGAGGAGGATCCTCAAATGAAAATTGCTTGAAGGATTCTGCTCTTCGTGGGAGTTCAAATTCTGGAAGCACTGGTATTCTAGATTAGTCAAGTAGAGAAAATTATTTTTCTTAAATTGTCTAAATATTCTATTTTAGTCAACATTTCTTACCAAGATAGATCTTTGCCTGCACATATATGATATTATTAGCTTGGTCTCTTTCTGGATGGAATTGAATGTATTTTCTAATAAAATTCATTTTAAATTATCTTGTTGTTGCATAATAAATGGGAGAAAAACTCATGTCTGGCCAATGAGTTTTTTCTTTGTGCCAATGAGATGAAACAAAGTTATTATGCAGGGTTCTCCCAGTTATTATGCACAGAGCAAAAGCTCAATGCTCTAGAAGTATACCAGATAGCTGATATATCAATAATTTTCTTTTCAAGAAATTGTTTAATGATATAATGAATTTATTGTAAAGGATATTTTGCCATATAAATATCATGATAATAATATATGAAAAGTATAGTTTACATTATGAGTATCTTGATAATCATACAAGAAAAGTAGGGATAGATTGCCATATAAATGTCATGATAATAATTTATGAAAAATACTTCGAGTGTAGAATAGAATAATTTTTTCTTACGATAAGAAATGGGTTTAAAATGTTTAAAGAAAATTGGAATTATTAAGCAGGGATTATGATGATATTCGAAATTATTGGGATTCGATATTATATTAAAAGGAATATATGGATGAATGTTTGAATTTATTAACTATTAGAATATGAAATTCACTTTTGAGTCGAATCTTCTATCATTTTAAACTTCTTAAAAATATGGTTTTTTATGATATTGATAAGTGAGCATTTAAATGAAAAGTCATCCTAGAAGTGATTCAAAACCTTTTTTTTTAAGTTGATTCGTAGCAATGTTGTAATGTGGAATCAAATCTTTATTTAAGTGGATTCTAAACAAAGTTGTAATGTCATCAACCAAAAACCATATTTACTCAATCTTTTGAAAAGGAGACAAAAACTTGCCTTGTCAAAGGTTTTATCGTTTAAACTTAAGCTGGGAAAATGATCCATGTTCTCCAGTTCTATGGACGGGTCTTCAATGTGATGAAGCAAACGACGTTGTCTCTTTGTAAGTAGTAGAATGACCATGGTGAATGACCTCAGAATCTTGAAAACCTCGAGAATATGTTGTGCACTAATTATAATTCAAAAGAAGTAATATTCAGAACCAATAATTATCTAAAAAACTAAAGAAATTCAAGAACAAGATGTAAAATGTTTAATTTAAAATTAACAAGGAACAACTATTCACTCTACAGGGACCTCTCAAACATGAATCTGCAGGGACCAATATCTGCATTTGGGGACCTTCTAGAGCTTCAAAACCTGTGCGTGAAACTCAACCCTTGACTAAATGACAAATATAGTACTATATTTATTTTGTACTGCTTGTAACTAGAGATCCGCAGACTTATTTGAGTCAAAGAAGTTATTTTTACCGCAGGGATTTGCAGCATAACTCAATGACTGGAAAAATTGAGAACTTTAATGCTCTCTCTCTACTTCAAACACTGTAAGCATTATTTTTTTAATGGGATGCTGACTGCATATACATGTTCCGACCAACCTTTCATATGGAAGGTATTAAATGGTGTTATATTGTGCAGGAACCTGAGCTTCAACAAACTAAATGCACCTGATCTAAGTTCCTTAACTAGCTTGCAGAAATTGTGAGTCCCATTTACCATATTATTTTTATCCACGTTATATATGTTCTTGTACCATATGTACATCCATGTTCAGCAGCTTAAGGAACTGCACCCTGCCTTAGTGGATCTTAAGTTTCATTATTGAAATGAACTCATTGTGGGTCTTAAGTTTCATTATGTTGAGGCAGAATTACAGGGATTCCTCTGGTGTAAAGATCTGTTTTGGGCATTCCTTCTGTTCCTTTTTACGAGGAATTACAAGGATTTGGCGGGTGTTATATTTCACGAGCACATAGAAGTGTATGGAGTTTGGGTGAAACTCCAGTACCAAGAGGGGTTTCAGATTTAATATGAATAATTATTACTGACACTCATGCAAACAAAAGTTTTGATTCCATGCAATGAATAGTTACAATGGTTGGGTGTTTCAAGATCACCATGTGAAAACACGCTTGATTCAATGAAACGATTAATCATTCAAGGCATGAGGTAAGGAGGGTTTGGAGAAGTCAATAGGTGGGCTTAACATGGCTTTATCTTCAGACAATCTCACGGGTTTTATTCTGGTTGTGTTGTCTAGCGCTTTTATAGGAGCAGGTTTTATAATTAAAAAGGGACTCAAAAAGGTAGCAACTACCTCTGGGGTCCGTGCAGGTGAGTTCTACAAACATTATACATAACAAATGCCATATGCTATTTGATATGTATTATGGAGGTAAATTGAGCCTTTTTGGGATAAAAGTCCCCTTCTCCTAAGCTCTTTTCTGTGACTTGACAGGAATAGGAGGCTATTCATAATTACTAGAGCCTCTCTGGTGGACGGGCATGGTCAACAGTAAGTTTGCATTGCTTTTCTAAATGAATGAATGCTTCATATGAAACCTGCTAAACCCTGAAAGTTTGTATCGTTTACATTTTGTTCTGTTACGTTTCAGAAGCGCAGGTAGCGACCACCTTTTTGGCAATTCAAGCTCAATGAACTGTGATGCTGATCAGATAATATTAGAGTGTTTCTTAGTCTTCTCTTTCTCTGTTTTAAAATGGTTTCTATTACAAAATACCAAAAATTCTCCAAAATATAATTACAAGGGAACTTTATAGAAAGGTTGGTTGTGGGGGAGCAAAACTGTTGTTGGTAAACTTTTCAAAAAGAGAGATTATCTCATAATGGTGCTTGTCTCATATAAGGCGGGAGGCATGGAGATGCATCTAACGTGGCATGGAGATGCAGATCAAAAGGAAAGATAGATAACAGGATTGAGCAGAATGAAGCACCGAGTAGAATTAAGCATCAAGCAATGATTAATGAGCTTCATCAACGATTTGGTTAATTTGTAATGAAATTATAATATTGTTATGCTACCTGTGTTCAAATATATTACCAATGATACAATACGATATACAAAACCATGGAAGTGGAACTGGTTTTAAATAACTGTCAGGAAATCAATCAAAAATACTTTACTGGTAAATAGGCAGCTGCACTCGTGCTAAGTTTCCAGTGCCAAAATTGTATGACAATATTTCCAATGAAAATGAACTATAGTATGACAATCTCGCCAATGAACCCACACAAGTGGCAAAAAAAACGAATTCAAATTTATATGGAAAAAACACAAATTCAGATTTATATAGCATTTTGTTGGTAGAAACAGAGATGTTCAATTTGTGTTCTTATAAATTTACAGAAACAGAGGTTATAAATTTGTGTTGGCAGAACCTGCGTGATGCTTCACTTACCGGGTTTCGAACAGGAATTGCGAGGAGGTTTTGAGCAGCAATCCGGGAGAAATCGGGAGCAATGGGGTTCGAACAGGAAGGCGAACAACAATCCGGGAGCAATGCGCGAGGGGAGCATTCCAGCGACGTCTGAGCGGAAGAGGAGCGAGAGAAAAATGAAAATTAGAAACATACCCTCGCATTAGATTTTTCTGCCAGAGATTCGGGTGGTTGTAAGTTTCCATATCGTAGCAGATCAGGTTTCTGACAGATCAGGCTTCTAACAGATCGAATTTCCGTGGATGGGATGAATGTAAGAGGTTGGAGGAATTGCGCCGGAGGATGAAGGAGCTGGATTTTTTTCTGACCGGTGACGGAAACCGGCACCCGCCCGCTAGACTACTCCATTGATCTTATTACAAGAAATTGAATTGAATAATTCATGAAAATGATCTTCAAGAATTTTTTATTTGAATTCAAGTTTGCATGATCCATAGTAACTTATCAAATCTTTTTCGGTTGTCATCACATAAGACAAAAAATTGTCGATGTGTTTCGAACCAACCAGTGTGGTTCATCTTCAGGACGAGATGAGAGATCAGAACCAATCAATAAGCTTATATAGATGTATAGAAGGCCAGCTAGCCGTTCGAAATAGCTAGTTTGACAAGGATATTTTTTTTATTTAATATATAAATTTAAAATATTATAACATTATAATATTTTAAATTTATATATTAAATAATAATAATAATAATAATTAAAATAAAAAATCCCTCCTACTCAAACTAGTTGTTTTTCCAATGGCTAGTTGGCCTTCTCTACATCTATATAAGCTTATTGACTAGTTTTGATCTCTCATCTCGTCCTAAAGATGAACCACATTGGTTGGTTCGAAATGTTTTGACAATTTTCTGTCTTATGTGATGACAATCGAAAGATATTTTATTAAAAAAAATGGTCTTCAAGAATTCAATAAGTTTTTTTTCCTCCTTCCGCGTGTTTGTGATTAATGCCTGCTTGTATCCATTCTTGCAGGACAAATAATTTGAAACTCCAGCCAAAGTGGACATTTAGCTGACGATAAATCCAATGCAATGAAATGGAGCCCTTCATTTCATTTTAGGGGCTTCAGATTCTACAATGCAGAGGTTGGGGTATGGGATCCAAACTAATTCTACTAGTGCGCAGCAGTGGAGGTTATTATTCAATTTCTCAAGTGTTTCGATTGGTTTTTTAAAGCTATTTTACATTATTTTCTCAAACCAAACATAGAAGATTGGTCTCAATTTCCATGCAAAAAGTTAGTGTGTGAATTTTGTTAAAGCGGTTTAAACTGCGACAACTTTATTCCTAGTTTTATTGAAAGTGAATGTGACAAATTCAAACAACTTAATATTAAATCACAAATCATAGACAAATGTATAACATTTGGAAAATATTTAAAAATGGATGTATTTTATTTATTTTAATGATTTTTTTTTACAATATGAAATATTTTAGGAACTAATTATTTTTACTAAAGTGTTTTGATATCTATATCTAGCTACTAGTAATTTAAGTTATATAATTATGTTATTTATAATTTAATTGTTAAATTAATAGTAAAACAATGTTTTTTTTTTTTGTTTTTCAAGTGGTCTGGGTTCATCAGAGATTGCATCAGGCTTGACCTGTGGCTTGAGAAACCGTGACCCAGGGGCATCTAAGCCGTCAAAATCGCCCAGGGATCGCACCCATCCTAGACCACATGAGCACTAAGCTAACTGGGTTTAACTTTTCTCCTCCCCTAGCATGGGTGCAACAGCCTATGTGAGGTTTGATCCTATGTCGCCTTTCTAACGAGGCCCATCCTCAACCAGTTGTGCTAGTGGAAATTAACAATAGTAAAACAATGTTATTGTGTATTATTCATAAATATTAATTAGCTTGTATTTATAATTTAACTACACTGAAGGTGTTCCTATGATGAGCTTGGATGGGTAGATTCAATCAATAATAGAGCCTCAATTTCATCCTCCTCGGTTCAACAATTTTTGAACACGTGGCAAAAGACAACAATTAGAAAGTTTGGTAAAAACACAACAATTAGAAAGTTTCAACGATGTGCAATCCTTTTCCAAGACTTTCTAATGACATATATGACTTTGGAAATTACATCAAACAATATTCCTTCTATAATGACATCCCGGGTTTTAGAAACTACAAAATAAAATTATGGGTGATACCTAAGAATACTAGAGAAAACCAATAAAAGTAAAGCATCAAGACAGAAATACTAGCTGGAAAATTTAATCTTGTATACTGGACATGATTTTTCCATAAAGCGACGCTTTATTATCTAACGGTTTTGAAATTAATAACACATTACTAAAAACTAATTGGATAGTTTATCTTGGAAATAATGGGGTATAGGCAGTTTTAAATGCAATTTACCACTGGGGTTTGTGACCATGTGCATATTTCTATGGCATGCGCTTACAAGAAGAGGGATCTAACTGTCCAATTTTGTGGCTAACAAAGCTATGGAGGATCTCACTATTCAGTGGTGTGGCTAACAAAGCTATGAAGGATCCAACATTGAATAGGGATTATGGAAGAAAATTCTCTGCATATTAGTGAAATTGTAAGTTGAGCTTCTCATCCATTGAAGTTGATGCAGCGAGCTTGTTTGATGTGGGTATATCAAGCGAAGACAATTATTTTGAAGATAGCATTTCTCATGTTCCAATCTTAATTTTCATGGGTATTATCATGAACATAAAATTTTAAAGGAGGGTCCAATAGATTACATGGATAGTATGGAGTATTTTTATTTCAATGAAGTTGAATAGTGCAAAATTAGTCATGCAGAGAGCGATTCTAGAATTGCGGGGAATGACTACAATTCATTCTCTGAATCATTCTACAAATCGAAAAAATGAACCCCAACTACTCTAATTTTGGATACAGAGATTGAAATTAAGGAAGTGCAGCTGAAGTAGAATCCCTTTCATGGTAAAGAAAATTTTGCATTGAATAATCAAGAAAAATTTGATCATTCAAGCTCGAGAGTGAGACCATATCCAAAAATATGTGCCCAAAAAAGTCCAGTTTTCATTTGGACTATCTAGTGGCATTCATGTTCTTTTTTTGGGTTTGTGACCATATGTAGCTTTCTCTAGCACTTGCTTTCAATCTCCAGTCCCACATAATATATTGCAAGATTTTTACTACAAAACAAATCCACCCATAAAACTTATGATCCCGTCAATTGAATTTATGTTTGAATTAGTAGAATAATAAAACCAGGGTTAGGATTGAATCAAAATTATCATTTCTTGTTTCATTTTCACATAATTAGTCAGAGAAAACAAATACCATCCATGGTGGATTATTTGTTTGAAATAGCAGATCCAATTAGTAGAATAATAAATCCAAGGTTAGGATTGACTCGGAATTATCATTTATTTTCATTTACACATAATTACTCAAGGAAAACAAATACCAGCCATGGTGGATTAGAAATTACAACTGTAATGGCGAACTTCACGCTCTTAAACCATGGGGAATATTTTATTGATGTTAAATTCACGTGAATGGTACTGTGTCGCTCATAATAAGTCAATACATATACATGTGTTAGCTGGGTATCTTGTATATTGTAGCCTCAAACATGGGTTGACCATTAAATTATTTATTTATTATTCGTGCAGGAATACTATATTGAACTTCAACCAACCTACCCATAGCTTATATTAGAAAAATGTATATTAATTGTCTCGAAGTTCCAAATGATTGAAAATTGTCCTTTAACGGTTTCAGAAACCTTTTAATAATAATAAAAAAACAACAACAAATTTGCATATTATTTCCCTATCTCCATTAAAATAAACAAAAAAAATTTGTTGACTCTTTCCATCTAACACCAAATTTCTTTCGAACATATTCCTTACTATATTTGAAACTTGGAGAGATGTCAAACATATCCGTATTAAAATGGAACAAAAAATCCATAGACTGGAAGAAATATTAGTGGAATTTGGAAGGATAGGAAATTAGTAAATGCATGTTGGAACAATATAGGGTGGGAAAATATTGAGATGGAAAGTGGGAAAGCCCTAAAGAGTTAGAGAGACCAAACCCATTGTGCGGCATGGGGAATGAGTCGTTGGCCCTGGACGGAGATCGATATTTATATAATATTTGATTTATTAGAAATAAGAATGTTTAATGTTTGGTGATTTAGTTTTTCAAAATAATCAAGCTCTAAATCTGTTATTCCTTCGGCGTACCTTTGCACCTTTAGGGGCAATTGCTAGTTTAAAAATTAATTTAATACTCAATCACAAATTATAAATCATCCCAACAATTTTTTTGCTCTACAAAAGAAAGCAGACCTATTTAAAATAGGGCACCATTTGAGTGATAACAATAAAATTTTGTTCCATATTCCCTACGTTCACTGCCACAAACACAATTGCATTCAACTCTATATCAATCATGTGCAATGCTCGTGAACTTTGTAGGAGACAAAATGTTGTGCAAAACAAGTTTCTTGGAATTGACATCTCATCGAGTTGAAACTAAGTTTCTCCATATCAATTTGAATGAAACACTACCAAATAAATAAATTTATAAAGCTTCAATTCATCCAATGAGGTAGGGTTCTCACCAAAAAGCACCATTTTAGTACAACGCTTTCATTTTCATTTCTATTTTTTTATGAAGGCTTTAATTGATCAGCTCACAACCTATTTCAGACTCCAATTAGCTATATTTAAACTAAGCGACGGGTACTAGATACTATGTAGCACTTGTTACTATTATTATAATTTTTTTCTTTTCATAATTCCTCCCTATTTATTTATTTATTATTCATTGACTTTTAGTTAGTTTATTGTATTACCTTTGGTTTTAATCTACTAAATTTTTTTTTTTAAATCTGCTTCTTTTTCTCTAATTTCCATTTTAATTTTAATTTTTGATTCATTTTTATTTTTATTATTTGATGTTATTTTCTAATTTTCACTCATAAGTTTTCCTTGGATGTGGAAGAAAAATCACTGAGGAAACCTTTAAACCGTTTTGGGATAGAAAGTTGGCCCTTCAATCTAGAGAGGGATTTCTCCTTAACTCTACTACTTAAGGTCATTGTAGTAGTAGGTTACTAATATGCTCATTGGCCATATTTTACATGTAAAAAACTGAATTTTTTTTGGGAAGGAAAGAAAAGGGACCATTGGGCATGGAGTCTTTGATGGAAAAAGATATATGTTAGTCACGGATTATATGAATATCTCTAACAAAGGCAATATAGATTGTGGTTTCTTAGAAAAATTATCATCAAGGTATCGTTAGAAGACTATAGAAAATAAGCAACACAAACAAAGCAATATGATTTATGCAAATGATATCTACATTGAAAACCACATAAGTTTTTCGAATAACATGAACTTGAGAATTAAATATGAATTCCAATTCATAAAGCTTTATTCAAATACTGAAGATTTAATGATCAAAGTCTTGACTAAGGATAAAATAAGCATAGTAGAAAAATGGACAAGAAACCATTCACACAAGAATCTCTGAAAATTTCACATGTAACATCGCTTATAGCAAATTATATTAATCTCAAAAAGTATACACAAGGTTTGTCTTTTTCTAAAAAAAATTGAACCCTTTTCACTTACAAAATTCTTTCTTGAATAAAAATAATACTTCTAAATTGTTCCTATTTTGCTTAAAACAAAAAATCAATTAATAATCATAAGAATCAACTAAAATTAAAATCAAGTTGCCATGAGCCTCGAATTGCTGAGGAAATTTGGAATGATCTTCAATCTTCTTATTTTCAGGCCTTGAAGTTTCCATTTGTCTTCCATCTTCCAAGTGTCCTAGAGATGAGCTTCTGACTACTAAGTTGTGCCAAAAATAGGGATGCTCTACCCACTATATTTGAAACTAGAATTTACCAAGAAACACTCAAAATAAAACCTGATTTCATGGCGGGTATCCTACCTTGAAATAGATTTTCGTCTATTTACAAATGCCCTGAAATCTGGGATGTTTATTTTGAGCATAAAAAATCTCAACATATGTATGTTTGTAGCTTGCATATTGTGCTCATAAAATCTTGCAACTGGAATTGCACTATTTTCCCTGAATATTTGAATTGCTGGAGCTGGCGATGTATAATCTTCTCATACTAGAAATTCTATAGTTTCCCGAATATGAAATATATGAGTATCAACTTGTTGATTTTCTGCTAGGAATCTACCAGCTCATGATTTGATCCCCAAATGTTGCCTTGAAATCTGGAAAATTATTTTGATTGCTGATCTCCTTGAGATATACTTTGACTTACTGATTTTCCTACTAAAGGATTAGAATTTTATTTGATATGATTTCCATCTCTTCTATGAAATTTGGATTCTTTATAGTTTTCCATCGGTTGTTGATTCCATTATCCATAGCAACACCAATCTCGATGGGGACATTAAGCTCATATCTCTAAGTTAGCTATAATGCTGGAAAATTTATCACTAGCTAATAATTTGTTATCTGTTAAGCTCATATTCAAGTTGAGTTCAATGTCTTCCCTTCAATATCTTGATATTTGGAATAATTATTTATATGGAATAATTCCCAATGTCCTAATTGTTATGTAACACCTAATTTACTTGAATTTTTCAACAAACAATCTGATCAACATAATCCCAAGGGTTTCAAGAAGCTTAGAGAGTTATGCCAGTTATATTTGTTTAATGGTCCCATGTACACTGGCTTCATGTTGTTGTAATTTGCGGAATACATTGATTTTAGAAGTAATGAGCTCTCTAGACCCTTTACTTATATGTGTTTGATTATGCCAGCCCTTATATACTCACTTCAATATCTCAATCACAATATAAATCACTAAAAGGAAAAGACCCTCTAGCAGAGGTTATAAAGGAAGTTTTTAGTGTTATAAAATTGGCCAAAATTATCAAAAAAACATTTGCTACAACATTCGTTTTTGGTAACGGAAGTTTTGGCGGAGCTTTTAATGGAATTTCAACACAACTAAAAAACCTGGGCGGCTAGAGGCTATTATGGATGTTTTTTTCATTGGGGCGCTACTAAGGTGTGAACGCACCAGTGCGTGTCATATAGACAATCGGCCCAGGGCGGTCGAAGGTGCATGCACCAGGCCGTAAAGGTATACAACTGCACCGGGCGCACTATAGGTGATACAACGCACGAGGTCGTTCTAATTCGTATTGGGAATTTTGCGGTGCCCATATGTCATATTAACGCAGCAGTACGTAGTCTTATTGAAGCGCGTTGGTGCACAGTGTCATAAAAATGCACTGATTGTTCTAATTCGTATTGGTATTTGTGCGGTGCCCATAGGTCGTACAAATGCACCGGTGCGTAGTCTCACATAAACGCACCAGTGCATAGTATCTCACAAATGCATTGAGATTTATAATTGGCATTGGTATTTGTCACTAGTATAAATTAAGGAAATTCGACATTCCAAAAATCATCAAATGTCGAAAATTTCCCCAAATTTTTTCAATCCCCCCCGAAACC
>CM076569.1:728216651-728648182 GCA_034641835.2 Pinus albicaulis
CAGGGTAAACTATGTGTTGGCGGTTGATCAGGTCTCGCGGGCAAGACCCAGGTTCAGGAGTTGTGGCCAACAAAGGAGTCTGTTGTAGTCTAGGATCATGCCGACATTATCACCCTACTCTGGGGAGTAGAGAGTCTCACCCGAGGCGTGCCACGACCACATGCAGAGAGGGAATAGACCAGTGGCAAGGAACAGATCCGCAACTCATTTCCATCAGTGATTAGATTGCATAGATAGAATCACATACACAACAACATTCAAGAAGCATGCAGATATTAAGCAAATGAAATTTTAAAGCGTCTCAACTAACACACATGCATGTGAATCACACAAATAGACAGTAACCTGCAATTGTATTAAGATCTTGGCCAAATCCCAGTTACATAGCTTTGCAATGGGCTTACAGATCTGATAAATATGCCTTGCGGAATAGAGATTTTACATCAATAGACCCTAGGAACTACAGAGACCTCATCCATGCTCTGGATTCTTGCTGCCGCATGCGTCTCCTCTCCTTTAGTCGCTCTCTTCTCTCTTCTGCCGTGGAATCCGCCCTTCTTTCATCCGGGTGACTGCTATTTATTCACCCGCTGTCACGACTGTTGGTTCTTCTTATGTCCTTCTTCAGCTGCTTCTAGCTTTTCTCTGATTATCTGTGTGTTCCACTTGCGTTCTTCTGCTGTATCTTTTCCTTATCTGTACTTATGCATCTAGTTTCCTCCGCTATGTGCCTGTTTCGTCGCAACCTTGCTAGCTCCCCCGTTTGATGTGGTTGCGACTTGGTTGCGGCTGCCATGTGCCCTCGTTCCGCAACCCCAAAATCTGGTCATTGGTTCAAATTCAAAACATTCAAAACAAGGGCCCCAACAAGCCCCGACCACAGTTCCTCGACTCGTCCCCGAGTCAATCACAAATTACGGTTTCTACCTCCATTGCCCTGCTTGACCCCGTGCCCTGTTCGCCCTGTGTGCTTTCATCCTGTGCTCGTTCCTGCTGTGCGCCTTCAGCTTGTTCCTGTCCTTGCTGTGCATCTTCAGGCGGTTGTTCAAACAAGGGCCCCAAATTTGGGACCCTTTGGAACGTTGTATCTCGGAGCTCAGTAAAAGCCGACACAGCTTGCTGCCACCCCTGGATGAGCGAGTCTGTGTCCTCAACGAGCTTGGTGACAACAGCCTCCTCAATGGGCATTGGGACAGCTCTAAACATTGTGCTGATTTGTGTCTCGGCTGCCGCTGCGAGCTATTGTATGGCCCAGGCGCTAGATTGAAGGGGCGGACGGAGCTCATGAATGACGCGTTTGGCCTCCACCGAGCAAGCCTCTGTGTGTTGGAGCTGTGCCTCAAGTTCATCAGCCTGGGCGTATAATTGATCCAGCCTAGCAGGGTCAGTAGCCTCTTGAATTTCCCTTGAAACCTGCTGGAGTTGGGCTGAAATCGGCTGGGTCTTGACAGTGAGGGCCAGGGAGCATTCCTGAAGGCCCTTTAGGAGGTCACGGGCCTCTCATGCCATGGAATGAAGTGCTTCATGCATTTGAGCTGCCTGCCCCTGCTTGGCGGCCACCTGGGCTGAATAGTCGACCTCGGGCTCGGCCGACTCGGGACGGGTCGCTAACGCGGCACGAAGCTCATAATTCTCCCGGTGTAATGCCTGAATGACAGTCCGGAGGTGGATAGCTTGCTCAGAAAGGCTGGCTGCAGCGATTTTGGGAGGAAGCACGGGAGAATGAGGCTCTACAGATGGCCAGAACTCGGAGAACATCCGGGTGACATTGGTGATCATTGCTTCCATCTACTCCCATGCTATTCGGAGTTGGTCGCGTTATTCAGTAAGCGCGGAAATTTGGTGTTGCTACTCGGCACATTGCTGCTAGAGTCCCAAATGTAATCTTTTGGCCTGTTGGGCCGCCCTTTGAATCAGTAGATACAGCTGAACTGGATTTTCAGGCTGGAAGGTGGTGGTCCCAGAAGCGCTCTGCACCGGCATTCGCTCCAGCAACGGTTGCCCACAGGAAATTGTTCGAGTGACATGCTCAGGAGGTGAGAAGGGCATGGCCTCTGGATGTGCAGAGTCAACCATATTCAAATCTGGCGGTGCTTGCTGATCAATGTGGTTCGGTTGTGGAGGGACTGTGGCCTCCGGCAGAACCTCGGCAGACTCAAACCTGGTGCGCAGCTGTTGTGTGAATATATCAGTGAAAGGAGGGTGGGGTTCGACCGCTGGGTCGATTGGTGGTATGATTGGGGCAGCACCAAAGTCAACCTTAGCCCCGCGGTCCCCACCCATGAGTTCCCGGATAATGGGGTCGGACACCGTAGCCGAGGAATTCGATGGGGGGGATGAAGTGGTAGGCGGATGAACAGTGGATGGAGCGATGGACAGTGTGGTTGGGGTATGTGGCAAGCAAATGTTGATGAACTCCGACAGGTCGATGAGGGGTGCCTCTTGAATCAGTACCCCGGTGCTTGGGAGTGGTGGTGGATCATCTGTAGTGAGGTCCACCACCAGATTTGCCTCGGTGGTGCGGGCCCTCTTAGCTTGAGGGGCCTCGGGTGGATCCCTAGACCCGCTTGTCTCGGCCATCGGGGTCATGAGTGGATCAGCAGAGGTAAACATGATAGTGGGGATGGGGGAGGTGAGCAGAGCGGTACGGGGGTGCGAAGTGGAACGAGAGAGCTGAAATTTAGAAAATAAAGGAAACGGGGTAGCACCGCTAGAAATAACCTGGGCCCAACGCATTGAGATTTCGTACTTGGGTATTGAAGTAGCGGACGACGGGGATGAGCGGCTTGGGGATTTCTTGTGGTGGCGTTGCCACCGCCGTCTCGGCAGGCTGTTGCACTAGTGCCATCCTGTCAAAATTGTATCTCGGGAGCCCGTCCCGCATGTGCTTCATGACCCTCGGCCAGGAACAGACTTCACGATGGAAGGTAGCATCGTCCAACTGAAATTTCAGTGGCGTCATCCGGAAGGTGTCCCCCAGAACGCAAGTAGGTCGAAGGTAAGTATGCTTGTGACTTACCCCGAACCATACTTTCTCACTATAGTCGTCCAACGGGTTCCTGGGCACCCGTTGCTGAAATGCCACCACATCCGTCATTAGCCGGTACCACGACCAAAAAGCATCCGCATTCACCAGTTTGGTACTGGGGTCACTTGAGACCTGCCATGGAGTGAATTTCATCGCGAGGGGCTGGCCCTCGGGGATCTCTGCTGGGAACCGGATAGGTGGAGTGTGCCATTTCCACATGGCAAAAGAAATAATCAGATAGCCATAAATAAAGGTAGTTGTGCGCTTATAATTCTCCTCGCACGCATCGAACAACTCTTTTAACAAGAAGGAACACCAATTCAGTTTGGTGCCTTGGACACAATGTTTAGAAATAGAAATGGTATCAAGAGTGCATTCGCCCTTGGTGTAATGCCTCATTGTCTTGCTGGCAATGAGGTAGCAGGTGACTTGAATCTCGGGCTTGTTAATGAGGTCGATCTTGGCTCCTTTCCCCCCCCTGCGAGTACCATATTTCGTATAGAAGTCTGCATCGCCCGACTTTCATGCACGCTTGGAGGAGGTCTGGCAGGCCGTTGAGACGTCTGCGCCTGTCTGTGAAAGCCCTATGAGGCGATGAATATCTTCGGCGTGAATGGAGACTTCCTAGGTCAGCCACAAAGACCCATTCTGAATTCGGCTGAGGAGGAAGCGTGTACACTGCAGAATTGGTCCGGTGGTGCCAAAAACCAGAAGATTTCTCAAGTTCATCAGGGACGAGGTCTGAAGGCCCCTGAACTCTGGTAGCAGGCGACTGGCAGGGTTGCCGGCTGTAGTGCAGTAGTCCTCCATATATGCCTGCCGCTGGAGGGACAGAAATTCGGCAACGTTTGAGAGGTTGGCATCAATCAAGGCTGCAATATCATATTTTCCCACAAGGGACTCGGTCTTGTGAATCCGAGTGTCAAGCTCTGGTTCAATGACGGCTGGGACGGCCTTCGGCATTTTGGCTCGGCGCTGATAGACCTGTATAATCTACCTTGGTCGCCTTTCCTAGTGCAATGCGTTTTGAGAATTCAACGGCTCTGGTGCAGCTGCAATTGCTAATTCAAACGGGTCTGGCATTCTCGTGCTTTTGGTGTCCATGCAAGTTATGTCAGCACCTGGCACGAGTGGAGTTGATGAGACCCCCTAACGAATTAATTCTTGCTGGAATTATGTCTGCGATAATCGTGCAATCAATCGCATGCCAATGAGTGCTGTGACATTTGCTGAGAGTGGCATGGGGAAATGGGCGAACGCGACGGCTGAGGTTACTGCGGGTGATAGCCAAATGATGACGGCGCGGTTACTATCAAATATGGTAATTAATGATGCAGATCTCGATCCTACAGACTGACACAAGTATGGGGGTGGACTGAGCTGAACTGACGTGGAGACTAGTACGAAGCCTACAGGGATGACACGCTGGAACGGCCGCCGCCCCGACCACAGTCGGTTGCGGTGCGGCCCCCGCAACTGAGTGATTATTGACACACTACCTATGAATAGAGAAGACCTCCTACACTCATCCCGGTTGCGGGAGAGTTATTCAACTATGCTACGCTATGGGTGCTCTCGAGTGCGAGAGTCATTGATGAGAAATGAAAGGTATTTACTCCTGGTAGGGTTTCAAGCGTGCACCATTCACCCACCCAGGAAGAACCATACCGTCCAGCTGTGCCAACCGAACGGCTCTGGAATCGCGAATCTCGATAACAAAGTAGGGTCCCAACCAGTGCATAAAAGAACTTTTCCGCCAACCTGAAAAATTTTGTGCTTAATGTGGCGGTCGTGCCACTCTTTCTGTCGGTCTTTCTGAACCTTCTGGTGGAATTCGGCCAGAAAGCGGGCCTCATCCAGTTCCTGTAATTCATGGAGGCGCTCCTGGAGGGAGGCCTCTTCCAAAAACTTCAAAGACGTGGCGGTCAACAGGCTTGGTACAATAAACTCAGCGGGGATCACAGCCTCCCGGCCGTACACGAGCTGGAACGACGTTTGATTGGTCAAGCGCTTCACCGAAGTCCGATAGGCCCATAAGGCCGCTGATAGGCGCTCGTCCCAATCATCCCGCTGGGCATTGCAAATCTTAGTCAAGCCTTTCTCAAGAATCTTATTGAAGGCTTCCACCGTACCATTAGCCTGCGGGTGATACGGGCTACTCTTGTGATGTTGAACCATGAAGGTGTCCAGTAGTGTCTTGACCGTGTCATTAATGAAGTGCGTACCCTGATCACTGGTTAAACTTCGCGGGCAGCCAAACCGGCAAATGATGTGCTCAAAAATGAACCGGGCGGTGGTATCCACTGTGCAGTCGCGTATCGCGGCTGCCTTAGCCCACCTGTTGAGGTAATCTGTGGCGGTAATGATGTACCGGGCCTTGGAGTGTCTGGAAACTGGGGCTATGGGGCCCACGAAATCGACAGCCCACTTCTCGAATGGTCGCAACACATGCACTGGGTGTAACAGAAGCTCGTCCCAGTGAGAGGGGCTTCCGTCCGCTGGCAGACATCGCATCGCTTCACGTAGGCCTTACAATCAGTATGTATTGTCGGCCACCACAGGCCAGCTTGGAGCACCTTTCTTGCGGTTGTTTTCACACCCACATGCCCTCCCGCAACACCACTATGACATTCCCACATTACCGCTTCTCGTTCGTGGTCAAGGACGCATCTACTCAAAACCTCATCAAGGCCCAATTTGTATAGCTGCCCTGTGATCAATTGGTAGTCGGCAGCACGGACGACCAAATGCCATTTCTGAAGTGAGGTATAATCCTGAGGGCATTGCCCCATGGTCAGATAGGCAGCAATGTCGGCCAAGTAATCTGGTACAACTTCGACTCGGAAGAGGTCAGCGTCTGGCAACTGGTCATCGAGGGAGCCGTCATTCTCCCCTGTCTCCAACCTGGATAGGTGATCGGGCCCGACATTCAACCTCCCGGGCTTGACGATTACTTCGAACGTGAATTCTTGAAATAGCAGAAGCCAATGGCAAATTCGTCCTTCTAGAACAGGCTTATTGACCAGGTACTTCAGGGCAGAGTGGTCCGTGAAGAACTTGAACTTGCCCCCTAGAAGATAGTGGTGGAACTTCTGAAGAGAGTACACCATCGCCAGCGCCTCCATCTCGGTCGTGGTGTAATTCTTCTCCGCATTGTACAGTTTGCAGCTGGAAAAGTAGACCGGGTGGTCAACGGTTGTATCGCCAGGTTGGGCCAAGACAGCCCCAAGTGCAACATTGGAAGCGTCGATATGCACATGGAACTACTTATCCCAGTCTGGATGAACAAGAATAGGCGTCGACGCCAGCTTTTCCTTTAGGGTATCCAAGGCTACCCGACACTCCTCCGTCCACTGAAAGACTGCGGACTTCCGCATAAGTTGTTCCAACGGAGCAGTGATCCTGGCATAATTGCAGATAAACCTCCGGTAGTATCCCGTGTGCCCGAGAAACGCCTGCAACTATTTCACCGTCTCGGGGGCCTCCATGTGTACGATCACCGCAACCTTGGAGGGGTCGACGCAAACCCCTTGCTTGCATACCACATGTCCCAACAACATGCCGAACGGAACGGCGAAAATACATTTCTTTAAGTTCAAGGAAATCTGCAGCTGGCGACACCGATCAAACATGACCCGCAACAGGGTAGCGTGTTTCTTTAATAAACTTTAGACAGTCCAGTCATCCATGTAGAATTCCAGGAACTTGTGAATGTACTCCCAGAAGGCGGCGATGACAATCCGGGAAAACACGGCCGGAGCGTTCTTCAAGCCAAACGGCATGACGTGGTATGCAAACGACCCCCATTCGGTGGTGAATGTGGTCTTAGCCTTATCTTCTTCCACAATACGCACCTGATGGTAGCCTGAAAATCCATCAGTGAAAGAGTAAGCTTCGTTCCCCGTAACATGGTCCAACACTTCATCGCTGAAAGGGGTAGGAAACGGATCATGAATGCAGGCATTGTTCAGACTGCGATAGTCGACACAAACCCGTATCTCCGCCTTCTCCTTCTTATTCTGGATGACGATAGGTCTCACCCACTCTGCTTCCTCCACGGGAAATATTAGACCCGCGGCCAGCATCTTATCGATTTCCATCTTAATCTTCTCTTTAACCCACGGGTTCAGCCGGTAGGGTCGGTGCTTCACAGGCCTGGCACCCGGTTTCAGCACGATGCGCATTTCGCCAAGGTCGCCTTTGATGCCCTTCAGATCTGCAACCGACGAAGGGAAAAATTCCTCATATTCCTGGAGGAGGCTGAAAATCTCCTTGGTCGTCTCCTCGTCCCAGTAATCGCCCACTGTAGCCAACTTAGGCTTCTCCTCTGTACCGATGTTTAGCTTCTTTGTCTTCAGCGGCCATAAATGGACCCCTTCAGTGGTCGGCTCTTCTTTAATGTTCTGCTCACCTTCCTTCTCTTCGAAATACAGGTGCCTCAGGTCCTCCAGACCATCGTCATTCGGATCGCCATCAATCCTTTGGCAAATCAACTCTCGCACGGCCTCAAGACGGGCGGGCCGCATGCAACCATCGGTCTGCGGGTCGCGGAAAAACAGTACCGCCCTGATAGCATGCAATGCCTGAGATTCCAGCTCTGTGTCTCCCGTGAAAGAGAAGCACCGCGCAAATTTTCTCGCGACTTCCGTCCAAGAACTAGTCCCTCGTTTCTGTTCTTCCTCCAAGTACCATGCATGGGGAATGGTGTCTAAAGAATGGACAAATCGATGAACCCATAGCTCTTCTAGGTATCCTATACTTCGCCACTGCTCCTCACAGGTCCGCAAGTGGTCCTGCGGATTAGAAGTCTCAGAGTACCGTTGCCTGCTTCGAGGGCCTTCGTCTTCTTTGAACCGTGCCTGCAACGCATCCGCCACACTACTCCACCGCGACAGGGTATTGCAGTGATTTTTCCACCACCGGGCTGCTGTAGACTGGAGGGCAACGTCCAAAAGGGGTAGTCTGCTCCCTTCCAATACGATGTCCTCAACCTTGGTAATGAAAGTGTTGACAGCTTGCATGTTTGACAGGGTGGGGTATCCTCTGAACTCAACACCGATCCAACTGACGCGGCCAACATGAGCACATCTCCACGTGCTGGTCTCATACCCCCCCTGTTGCCAGTATTCCCACGCGAGTTTGGATCCAGGCTTCGAGCTCTGGACACTCCGCCAACTGACAGAGCCAGTTGCATTCGGGTTAATGTAGTCTTCTCGCTTCCCTGCAGTCATCTGGTAGAGGTGGTCCATCATCTGAGCATCCTCCCGGTTATCCACCATCTCGGTATACCTCGGGCCTTGATATGGGTCGAGAGGCTGAGTGACCCGGACCTCCCCATCTTCAAAGATCATCAGCTCCTTTTTGAGGTCGATGATAGCATAATTCTCAAAAGCCCAGTCAATGCCTAACAGGGCGGGGTAATGATCCTTGTCTCCCATAATATCAATAACCTCAAAATCGGTGTACGTCTTTACCCCCGCAATGTCAACCTCGACACCTTAGAGTCGTCCAATCGGCAGAATGCAGTACTGGTTCACAATTCTGAGTTGAATGGGCGAGTAGGCTAGTCGTGGCTTTCCGAGAGCCTCCCACATCTTGCGCGGCAGGATGTTGACGTTAGACCCTAAATCGAGCATGGTATCGCTGATTTGGAATCCCCCAACCTACGTATTGAGCCGGAACTCTTTACCTGTTCGTCGCTTATTTCGCTTGATGCGTTGCACCGATTGGGGGGTTGTGCCCACTAGTTCCCCAAATCTTTCCTCCCCTGCAGTGCCCCTTCCAAAGTACACTTGAGCTACTGCCGCAGAGCAGCACTGTCAACAATCTTGAGGAATCGCTGGAGCCACTCTTCAATCAGGGTTCCTGGGGTGTGCTGTGGCCCAGGATCTGTCGGCAGGGGTGCCTCCAGGTCTCCCGCTTCGCGCAGCTGAGAAAATGCCTCAACCTCCTCCTGAAAATACTTCTTCTGTGCCTTGGGTCTGATTACCCGATGCGGGGATGCTGGCCTGACAACTGGTGCCGACTCCTTTCCGCGAGCGTCCTCCCCTGTTTTCTTACCACCCCTCATCACAATAGCAACGTTCTGCATGGTCGGAGTCGCAGCCACCCGCGGCTCAGCGTTTACCAAGTTCGTTCCCTTCTACCGTGCACATTCTTCCCACTTTTCAATGAGCTCGGGACAGTCTTTTGTCGCATGGGTGTTTATGCGGCACTGGGAACACCACAGACGGCGAGGGAGGGGACATTTGCGAGCCACATGGCCCTCCTGGTCGCAGTTATAGCATTTCACCAGCCTGCTGCCCCCAGCGCAGCCTCCGCGCACCCCGCCCCTTCTCGCTCTAGGAGCCTCATTCACCCTATAGGAGGGTCGGTCCAACCGGTCCGCGAGTGCATCGAGAGCCTGGAATTTCTCAGTGTTGTGAGTCGTGGAAGCGCAAAACTCACAATATACGTTGTTTGGCACGTTGGAATACTTCTGTAGGATCGGGCACATCCAAGGTGGATGTCCCACCGTCCGGAAAATCTCACAATACTCCATGGCGGCTGGGTTGAGCTGGAAGGCGAGCCCCGCATAAGGCTGTTGTGGCTGGTATACCCCCTGAGGGTTTAGTGCCACGCCACCCCTCGTGGGTGGCCCCCCTTGAATCGCCGCGACCGAGGGTCCCACCTCCGCGCCATGCAACCGAGGACACTCAGTTACGACATGGCCTTCGTCCAGGCAGTGAGTACACCAAACATTCGGCCTGGATGGTCTGACCGGATGTATCTCCTTGAGCTTTTCAGTAAAGCTAGCTATCTGATGTTGAAATCCCACCAAGGAGGGATCTTGTGGGGCTGGCCCTCCCCGATATTCTTGAGGGTAGCCTGCCATGGCCTCGATCTTCATGGCCTGCTCCAAAGTGTCCTGCAGATTTTCAATCTTCTATTGGGTGAGGGGGGTTCGCGTCAAGGGAAGCAGAGCCTTGATGAACCAGTCCCTCTGATGGTTCGGATCGATTGGGTAACTGAGTTTCCCGATCGCGTCCTTGAATCGTCGCATTAGCTCCCATGTGGTTTCTCCTTCCTTCTGTTTAATTTCCCAGAGCTCAGACAGACCCTGTTGGTCCGTCTGGGGAAGCTTAAATTCCTGGAAAAAATCCCGCTTCACGTCCGCAATGACGGGATTCGGGTGGGCCTCGGACCACTTGATGAACCATCGCAGAGCCCTCTCTCTGAGCGTGGTTTGGAACTCTATTAGTTTCCTTGCATCCGGCGTCTGTCAAGCCCTCCAAATGGCTTCGCACAGATACCAGTGTTGCCCTACATCATCATTACCCCGGCCCGAGAACTCGGGATACCAGGTAAAAGACCCAGCCATGTTCACTTGCGGCGGGTTGACCAGGATAAATCCTCCGAGTCCTGGCTGCGTGACTGTTCCACTTGGGAATGCAATACTACTAGTGCTGCTGCTACTAATGGGTGTCGCCGTCGACACTGAACTACTGTGCAATTGACTCAATGCTTTAAATTTAATGAAAATATTACTCAAAGGTTGATAAAGTACCAGGGGAAGGTAGGGATCCTGGCCATGCAGATTGGGGGGAGTATGACAGCCTGGAGAACTGAATTTCGTCCGCTCTTGGAATAGCTGCTGCATCATGACGTACCATTCGCCATCGGAACTTTCCTCGGGCTGCATACCTTCATCATCTTCGTCAATCACCGTCTCCCTTGCTCGCTTGGCGGGGCTCCCATGCACCCATCGCACTCCCACAACGGTCCCTTATCGTCCCTGGGTATCCGCGTCCATACTTCCTACCATCTGAGGCGCCTCCTTATGATTCTTCCTCTCGATCTCCCGTCTTTTCAAATCTCGCATCACCCTTCTCCGCCACCTATCGGCAATTTGTGCCCGCCGATGTGCACGTTGCTCCCTTAGTGTCCCTGCGGCCTCAGCATCCATTCCCCCCTCCCCGCGTCACACTCTACGTAGCATCGGTCCCTTCAACCCTTCCCCCAGCACCGGTGGTTTACGCTTCCATACTCGTCTTATGGAATTCTATCAACCCTTCATCCACCATCAGAGCTTTAATCCACAGCGGGATCTCCTTAAGCAGCTTCCCTCTGAGCCCGGAGCAGAATATAGCCTCGGCCTTCGAGAAGGATTGATAGCACTCAGCAGAAAACTCCACAATGTATCCTTCCAACGTGGTCTCCACCCAAAAATCCACCGCGCGAGTCAACTCGGTGTTCAACCAATGCAGAGCCACCAAGTCTCTGTGCGCCCACCTGCGGTTTATCTTCCGCGAGCCATCTCGAGGAACCTTCGTCTGTAACCTCCGCAACCAATTGTAAAGGTCAGTGGGGAACTTTCCCCAGAAAATTTCGTACGTATCACCGGCTAAATCTGAGAAAAGGATGAGTTCCTTGATCGCTGCCTCCCCTTTCTTAGTCAACTCCGCTTGCTGAGCAATGAAATGGTCTAAATGATTATCCCACCATCACCGTATCTCCCCTTCGAAGATCCGCGATACCATGGTCTAGATCCCCTCATATCATGCGGGTCCTGACAACGGAACCATTTGTTGGCGATTGATCAGGTCTCGCGGGCAAGACCCAGGTTCAGGAGTTGTGGCCAACAAAGGAATCCGATGTAGTATAGGATCACGCCGGCATTATCACCCTACTCTGGAGAGTAGAGAGTCTCACCCAAGGCGTGCCGCGACCACATGCAGAAAGGGAATAGACCAGTGGCAAGGAACAGATCCGCAACTTATTTCCATCAGTGATTAGATTGCATAGATAGAATCACATACGCAACAGCATTCAAGAAGCATATAGATATTAAGCAAATGAAATTTTAAAGCATCTCAACCAGCACACATGCATGTGAATCACACAAATAGACAGTAACCTGCAATTGTATTAAACTCTTGGCCAAATCCCAGTTACATAGCTTTGCAATGGGCTTACAGATCTGATACATATGCCTTGCGGAACAGAGATTTTACATCAATAGACCCTAGGAACTATAGAGACCTCATCCATGCTCTGGATTCCTGCTGCAACATGCGTTTCCTCTCCTTCAGTCGCTCTCTTCTCTCTTCTGCCGTGGAGTCATCCCATCTTTCATCCGGGTGACTGCTATTTATTCACCCGCTGTCACGACTGTTAGTTCTTCTTATGTCCTTCTTCAGCTGCTTCTAGCTTTTCTCTGATTATCTGTGTGTCCATTTGCGTTCTTCTGCTATATCTTCTCCTTATCTGTACTTATGCATCTAGTTTCCTCCGCTATGTGCCTGTTCCGTCGCAACCTTGGTAGCTCCGCCGTTTGATGTGGTTGCGACTTGGTTGCGGCTGCCATGTGCCCTCGTTCCGCAACCCCAAAATCTGGTCGTTGGTTCAAATTCAAAACAAGGTTTTTCAAAACAAGGGCCCCAACACTAATAAATTTTAAAATAATTTTTTCCGTTATTTTTCTCTAATTTCCATTTTAATTTTAATTTTTGATTCATTTTTATTTTTATTATTTGATGTTATTTTCTAATTTTCACTCATAAGTTTTCCTTGGATGTGGAAGAAAAATCACTGAGGAAACCTTTAAACCGTTTTGGGATAGAAAGTTGGCCCTTCAATCTAGAGAGGGATTTCTCCTTAACTCTACTACTTAAGGTCATTGTAGTAGTAGGTTACTAATATGCTCATTGGCCATATTTTACATGTAAAAAACTGAATTTTTTTTGGGAAGGAAAGAAAAGGGACCATTGGGCATGGAGTCTTTGATGGAAAAAGATATATGTTAGTCACGGATTATATGAATATCTCTAACAAAGGCAATATAGATTGTGGTTTCTTAGAAAAATTATCATCAAGGTATCGTTAGAAGACTATAGAAAATAAGCAACACAAACAAAGCAATATGATTTATGCAAATGATATCTACATTGAAAACCACATAAGTTTTTCGAATAACATGAACTTGAGAATTAAATATGAATTCCAATTCATAAAGCTTTATTCAAATACTGAAGATTTAATGATCAAAGTCTTGACTAAGGATAAAATAAGCATAGTAGAAAAATGGACAAGAAACCATTCACACAAGAATCTCTGAAAATTTCACATGTAACATCGCTTATAGCAAATTATATTAATCTCAAAAAGTATACACAAGGTTTGTCTTTTTCTAAAAAAAATTGAACCCTTTTCACTTACAAAATTCTTTCTTGAATAAAAATAATACTAAATTATTCCTGTTATCACTCAGGTTTTCCTAGAAGTTGTGTAAGAGGAAAGTATACCCGAGGTAACCACAAACCAACCTTTTAGATGCAGAATCTAGCCAATTTGCATCCAGAGAGGGCTCTCTCTTTATGATTTATCTTTGTTCTTGGAAGGTTTTAGGCTAGTTATAGTTTCAAGAGTTTGTTTGGGAAAATGGTGGAATCCACAAACTAAGGGCAAGGTTGAGGGCTTTCAGTCCATTGGGCTATGGAGTCAAAGGATGGCTTTACTGGATTTCTATTCTAAACACAAGATGGTATTACAGGGCAAGATAGCTAGACAGAGAACAATCCTTAAACTTTAAAGTGGATGGGATGATCTTGAAGAGATGAAAGGCAGCTAAGAATCTTTCACCATGTTCAAAAGAGAGAAATGAGATGACTACAAACAAAGAGCAATGAAGAATTCTTTATTATAGTAATCAACAATGTTTAAATTAGCAAAGCAAGAGCACTTAAGAATTCATGCTTATAACTAATTTAGAAGAAAACATTAAGAACAACCACATTTGAAATCAGAGTACAATTAAGCAAATTCTGATTCAATCCTTTATGTAAATTATTCAGAAATGGATATGAATGATATTATAAACTCATATAAAACTTCAGACAAAGGGTAGAAAGACTTATTGAACTGTAGTCCAACACATGAATCCTGCAACAAGTCTAGTGCTTTAAATCGTCATCCAGTAAGCCACGAATAAATTTCTCCAAAATGCTTTTATTCTGAAAATCTCAATGTTACAGCAGAGTAATAGAATCCACCTCAAATGCTTCCAAGAGTGGAGTATTTATACAAATTCTAAACTAAAATATCTTGAAACAAATATCAAAATTGGTTCACAAATCTCTCCAACTATTTTACATAAATAGAACTTAATTAAAGGACACTCAAACTAATGCATCTATTTGGCACTATTTTGTATGGATAGGTGATGACAAAGAGGGGAATTTTAATTTTATCCAACTCTTAGTTGATGATGAGGCATCCAAGTCACTAACTGCTTCCTTTCTTTGTGCATTCTGCTCCAACAATTCTGCAACATTGGGGTCCAATGATATATTTTTATTTCTCAATACGTAATAGATATGTAAAAATTGAAAGAGTTTATTGTAGATAAATATGTTTTTGAGATAAACCTCTTTCACTTTCCTAAAATTCCTCTCCAGCTGTTCACAATAGGCTCTGCAAAAAGATGTGTAAAATAGAGTTTTACAGAGTCTGAAAAATAGCCTCTAAATATGTGCATGTATCTCTCAGCCTGAAATCACTGTGGAAAAACTGAGATAGGTTTTTGTAGATGGGTCTCGTAGGAACAAAAACCTTCTTCAGTTTTGTAAAATGTATTTCTAATTGGCCACAATATTCTCTGCAAAATGATGACTTAACAGGATTTTTCTGTAAAAAGTGCTTTCCAACATTGTTTAATATTTCCAAAACCATAATGGCTGTTAGAAACGTGAGAGAGGTTTTTGTAGATGGACCTCTTAAGAACATAAACCTCCTTCAGTTTTGTAAAATTCATCTTGGATTGATCACAATAGTTTCTGCAAAACTATGACTAAAATATGCAATTTCTGCAAAAATGTTCCTTCTTGTTATGTTTTTTCATCTTTTTACTTTCTTGCTCTTTTGACTGTTTTAATTTCACTTTAGACAAACCTCACTATTGGTGAAATTATTCTCATCTCTTTTTACCATTTTACTGCCTTCTGTATTTACTTTTACTGTTTACCTTTGACTGCTTTGTAACTTCATTTTAACTGTCACTGACTTTTACCTGATACACTTTAACCATTGATACTCTTTAGTTGTTATGCTTTCTAACCTCTGTTTGAATAGATTTGATAACAATATTGGAGTAAACAAATATTATGACTAGTATTAAGACTGTTTATCCAAGGATGTGATCTTCTGATTACCTCTTCAGGGGACAACCGAGTAGATTTTCAAGCAATTCCCCAATGGACAAGGGAGTGAGGTTTTGACCAGGTTCAAAATGGAGCATCACATTGATAGCTTGGGGAGTAATGGGGAAAAGAACACTCTGGTCAGGGGATATTACAGCTCTTTGAGTCAGATCATAGTTAGAATGGCAATAGTGGATAATTTCTGGGAAAGAAATGACTGAGGGGATGAGATATCTCGGGAGATTTGATTCCCACAACCCAATAACATATTGCCCCTTTGAATAATCGTCTCTGCAGCAACAATAACTCAGAAGGGGAATTTCATCAAAATGCAAATCTTTAATCTGAAAATCTTTATCTACTAAAGGCAAATATTCTAACTCTCTGTGGGGGGCATTCAATGGAGTCACATTCAGGGCTGCCGGGGCTTCCATTTTGGTTCTTGTGGATTCAAAACGAAAGTTTCTGGGTTTTCTTCACAGGCCGGGTGCAATTTCAATTTAAATGAAGGAAATTAACACAATTGCAGTTTCAAGGGAACAATTCACAGTTTTAAAACCTCAGGGAATGATCTCAGTGATAAGATTTAATCACTAATCCAGTGGAAAACGAGGAAAACGGACTTTCTTTTGGAGTTTCTGAGCACTATAAGATAAATACCTGTTCTTGGAGGAAAACTGGCTTTTAACAGGTATCAGGCGGTAGCAGGATGATGCTTGAACACAGGTCTGGCGGAATTCTGGAGCGAAATCGAATTGAACAGTGGATTTCAGTGGAAATTTGAAATTCATAGCGGAAAGCACAGTCGCGTTCAAATGATGAAAATGACATAAAAACACGCGAATTTGTTTTATTTCCAAAGTCAAAAAAGGGGTTTTTAGTTTTTCGAGGAGTGACGTCACTTTGGTACGGGCTGACGTGGGGCAGGGGGGCCGGGCGGTAAGCGGTTAGTCCCCGCACCGCTTATTGGAAAAGGTGGTATTGATCGCGGGGGGAGCGATTCCATTGGATCGTTGCCACATGGATGGACGACTGGTCAAATACCACCAATCCCCCGCGCGTTAAAACTCTGACAAAGGATGGGTAGCGGGATTGACGTGGAGCGTCGATCTGCGGAGAGACGATCCAATGGTGGAAAAGGACATGTAGTAAGCGAAGGTTTAAGGTGCGGGCCCGTCAGGTTTTTGAAACAATTAATGTTTAATTTAATCACCCCGGGAGGCTTTTAATTGGTGAATGGAAGGTTATTAATTAGTTCAGATAACTAATTAATCCCATATTTATAATGAAAAAAGGGTTGCGGCGGGATTTCATTGGATGGTTGAAAAGTCGGGTGGAATGCTAGGTGGATGGGCCACGGTGGCATAGGATCTTTCCAAGGTTTTGGTTTTAAAAACAAACTTTGGGTTTTTATCCTTTTTTGCATTTAAACATATAGAATTATATGTTTAAAGTTTTTTCTTATATATATTTTTTATTATATGATCAATTAACCGATGTAGTTAACTTATCATAGGGGCGGGACTATAATATAACGATATATTTTAACCAAAGGGCTTGTAGAAGCGAGTTTTAATGAATATTTAGGAGGTAAATACTTTGGTTAAAACATTATAATAAATGGGTTTTCGGATATTTATATAAAAGGAGCTATATACTTAGGATAGGGCATTTCACTAGGGATTTAGTAAAATAGAGTTAAACATTAATATGAGAAAGGGACAATGGAACTCAAAACACTTTGCTCATCTAAGAAAGTGATATTTTCTGAAGTAAAATTGCAATATCTCATCTTCAGCACTTAAACTTAGAATAGTAAGTTATTTTGAGGGATTTTTATGGAATTTTTCATAATTTTCCTAAGCAAAATGAGATTTTACTTAGGAAAAGGTTAAAGATGAATGATTATAATGATGAATTATCTCAAGCACTTAGGTCTTTTTGATCATTAGGCCGAGGGTCTGGTCCCTCCAAAAGTCAAGGAAATGCCTTGAGCCCCTTTGATCTCCAAAAACCTTAGTACTTTGGGGGAAATTAGTAAAGCTTTTTAAGGGGAAAGTGATGAAGGAATTTAATGATTTTGACTTTGCTTGCTGTGATTTTCCAGTGTATTTCCTGCTTCAGTATTTGTGATGAAAGTAAAGGATTAAAAACATTTAGCAGCATCATTCATCAGATAAAACTTTGTAACACCATCTACCTACCCTATCTACTACTACCATTTTCTCTTCTTTATTAGGGTGCATTTAGACTTGCAAACCCTTTTCAATCTTCTTTTCTTTTACAAGGAAAATCTATCTAATTCTACACTTATTCCATCCAAGGGCTCAGATTAAACTGTTGAGCACCTTTTATTAACTCTACCTATCTACTTATCTGCCAAGATTAAACTGTTTGGTCAGATATTTATTCTCTATTCTACAACATGAAATTGAAAAATGAACTAGCCAAGCTTAAGCAGTTTGACTATTCATGAATTGTGGCATAAAATACAAGTTGCACACAATTTGTTTATTACATCAGAGTAAAAAGTAGTGGCATTTAGACTTGCACACTTTCCTTGGCCTTTCTTTTTGATGGGGTTCATTTCTTTTACTTTTTGGCCATTTTATTTTTCTTACCCTTTGATTTTTCTTTTAGGGTATACCCTCTTTACATTTTTTAAATTATTTGATTTTTTGGTTTTTCAAGAATATGGAACACCTTTGCTCAAGAAAAAGGTTTGAACATATTCCATAGTTCAATCAAGACAATCATGAAAAATGACACCTATTGGTATAGGAGTCTAACAGTTCCTATTTTGCTTAAAACAAAAAATCAATTAATAATCATAAGAATCAACTAAAATTAAAATCAAGTTGCCATGAGCCTCGAATTGCTGAGGAAATTTGGAATGATCTTCAATCTTCTTATTTTCAGGCCTTGAAGTTTCCATTTGTCTTCCATCTTCCAAGTGTCCTAGAGATGAGCTTCTGACTACTAAGTTGTGCCAAAAATAGGGATGCTCTACCCACTATATTTGAAACTAGAATTTACCAAGAAACACTCAAAATAAAACCTGATTTCATGGCGGGTATCCTACCTTGAAATAGATTTTCGTCTATTTACAAATGCCCTGAAATCTGGGATGTTTATTTTGAGCATAAAAAATCTCAACATATGTATGTTTGTAGCTTGCATATTGTGCTCATAAAATCTTGCAACTGGAATTGCACTATTTTCCCTGAATATTTGAATTGCTGGAGCTGGCGATGTATAATCTTCTCATACTAGAAATTCTATAGTTTCCCGAATATGAAATATATGAGTATCAACTTGTTGATTTTCTGCTAGGAATCTACCAGCTCATGATTTGATCCCCAAATGTTGCCTTGAAATCTGGAAAATTATTTTGATTGCTGATCTCCTTGAGATATACTTTGACTTACTGATTTTCCTACTAAAGGATTAGAATTTTATTTGATATGATTTCCATCTCTTCTATGAAATTTGGATTCTTTATAGTTTTCCATCGGTTGTTGATTCCATTATCCATAGCAACACCAATCTCGATGGGGACATTAAGCTCATATCTCTAAGTTAGCTATAATGCTGGAAAATTTATCACTAGCTAATAATTTGTTATCTGTTAAGCTCATATTCAAGTTGAGTTCAATGTCTTCCCTTCAATATCTTGATATTTGGAATAATTATTTATATGGAATAATTCCCAATGTCCTAATTGTTATGTAACACCTAATTTACTTGAATTTTTCAACAAACAATCTGATCAACATAATCCCAAGGGTTTCAAGAAGCTTAGAGAGTTATGCCAGTTATATTTGTTTAATGGTCCCATGTACACTGGCTTCATGTTGTTGTAATTTGCGGAATACATTGATTTTAGAAGTAATGAGCTCTCTAGACCCTTTACTTATATGTGTTTGATTATGCCAGCCCTTATATACTCACTTCAATATCTCAATCACAATATAAATCACTAAAAGGAAAAGACCCTCTAGCAGAGGTTATAAAGGAAGTTTTTAGTGTTATAAAATTGGCCAAAATTATCAAAAAAACATTTGCTACAACATTCGTTTTTGGTAACGGAAGTTTTGGCGGAGCTTTTAATGGAATTTCAACACAACTAAAAAACCTGGGCGGCTAGAGGCTATTATGGATGTTTTTTTCATTGGGGCGCTACTAAGGTGTGAACGCACCAGTGCGTGTCATATAGACAATCGGCCCAGGGCGGTCGAAGGTGCATGCACCAGGCCGTAAAGGTATACAACTGCACCGGGCGCACTATAGGTGATACAACGCACGAGGTCGTTCTAATTCGTATTGGGAATTTTGCGGTGCCCATATGTCATATTAACGCAGCAGTACGTAGTCTTATTGAAGCGCGTTGGTGCACAGTGTCATAAAAATGCACTGATTGTTCTAATTCGTATTGGTATTTGTGCGGTGCCCATAGGTCGTACAAATGCACCGGTGCGTAGTCTCACATAAACGCACCAGTGCATAGTATCTCACAAATGCATTGAGATTTATAATTGGCATTGGTATTTGTGTGGTGCCCATAGGTCATAGAAATGCACCGGTGCGATGTATCATACAAATGCACCAATGTACAGTAACTGACACGCAACGGTGTTCATTCTGTATTTTTTTAGAAACATCGACCTGTGATAGTGAAATTATTGTGATTTTTTTTAATTCATTATTCATCAAAAGTCGACACATCTTATAACAGTATTCATATTAATTAAATTTTTATTAATGCATTTGAATGTGATGTTTGGATTAGTTTTTTATATCATATCATAATTATTGTGATTTTTTTAATTCATTATTCATCAAAAGAGGACACATATATTATAACATTATTCATATCAATTAATTTTTTATTAGTGCATTTGAATGTGATGTTTGGATTAATTTGTTATATCATATCATCATATTTCACATATCTTCATTATAATATTTAATCATCCATAAATTTAATCAGACGTGGTGTTACATTTCACAGCGATAATGGAGAACGCAATAAAATAAATTAAAACATATATATATATATATATATATATATATATATATATATATATATATATATATATATATGAATAAGACAGTGTTTCTCATACAAAATGGGACAGTTATTGGTATCCCTTTGCCTTTTAATTGGGACACTGTGTCCATTATATTAAACAAAATGTCTGATTTCATATATATATATATATATATGAATAAGACAGTGTTTCTCATACAAAATGGGACAGTTATTGGTATCCCTTTGCCTTTTAATTGGGACACTGTGTCCATTATATTAAACAAAATGTCTGATTTCATAGACAAATATTTCAAAAAATACAATGCCTTGCTTTAATATCCAAACATAATGATCATCATTCTTCACTTGAACTGTTGTCATTGCTCAAGCTACTTCCATGACTTGGATTATTTTCAGGAATATTTTGTTCACAGTGTTGGTTGTTTTCTTCTTCTTCACCTTCCATCTACAAACATAAAAATAAATTATAATGAGTGTATATACATTTGTGAGAATAATGAAAATTTCAATATTAAATAATATACATCAATGTAAATTGAAAAGAAATGACGTACCATAGCAACAATTGACTCATGAACTATACACATTATTTCAAAACCATGTAGTATGCCATCTTTCAAGATTTCATATGTTGGCACAGTTCCATACTTTGTTTCCTGCAAGTTTTATACCCCATAACAAATCATATATTTAATATAAAAGATTTTTTTCTTATATTAATTATAGATAGAGCTAAGTAAAACAAGATCGATAGATGCTTACAAATTCCACAATTAATTTCTAATATGCCAACATATACTCACAACCCATATTTAACCCAATGTCAATCAATTCGTCTGATGGTTCTTCTTTGTATGTTAGCACCTGTTTGAAAACATTTAATGATGATTTTTGTAAAACAACTTAAAATATAAAAAAATGAAATATAGCTAAGTTGTTATAAGGAAGTAACAATTACTCACAAAGTTAGATATCAACCATTTTCTTCATTGTCGTCCTGTCTTATGTGTTGAATGGGTTCCATTTTCTTTTCTTTTCTACAAGAAAATACTTGAAAACTAAATTCAATGCTAAATTGTTTATTTATTGTACTTAATAATTGAAAAATTCAACGATTACATATTAAATTTGAAGCATGTTGTTGTTGAGATGGCTCCTCCTGTGATGCAATTTGTCTATTTCTTTGACCATCTCCTTCTACACTGTTTTGGACATTCCTACTGGCATATTTTTGATATCAGCTCGTTCATATTTTGAGATTTTCATAATCTTCCTAAAAATGTAACATGACAATAAACTCTATAATTCTTATATTGATATATGAAAAGTAAATATAACAAAAGTGATATTTATAAATAATTCTAGAAAAAAATTTAAAGGAATATTACTTTTTCATTCCTTCCTTTTTTTTGTTGTACGTTTTTGTGATTAAAAGTGTGACATGTCTCATTGACCAATTCTCTAGAAACTCTTCCTGTAGTTTAGATAAAATTTGGTTCTTGGAATAATTGCATTGATTTTTGTATTGTAAGTGGAAAGAACGTCTATACATTCGTTCTACTAGATCCCTCAAACTTTTGTAAAAGTTTTTCCTCCTTTCGTTAACCTCCAACACCACTCCAGATGAGCTAAGGAGCAATTCATTTTCATTTGCATGTTCTATTTTTTTTCTTTTCTTAGAAAAACATTCATTTCATGAGTTTTTGGTCCCTATAGAACATTAAACATATGTGAATTAATAGATTGTTTGAAACATGTTATCTAAAAATTTCAAGTATATTATTAATGAAAATTAAAAAAAGAAACTCATATTGGATCGATAGTATTTTTCATACCTGATTCATCATTTTGCAATTTTTCCATTAAGATTTTACGCTCTTATAGTCCTAGATCAGAAATAATCTTATTGAGCTTCGTCATTTGATGGCTCTTCATGATACACAGTAAAAAATACATATTAGTTAAACTTACATATAGTTCAAAAATAATATTTTTGTAAAGAATTTACAAAGAACTTGCATTTTTTGCTTTTTTTGATGTGTTATCAGTATTTTTGTTTCTTGATCTCTTTTCATCCATTTATTTATCAATATGAAGCATGTACCATATCATTCATTAATATATTTTATAAATAAATTGTCAACTTTTCAGGTAAAAGAAAATATCAAGAAACTAGTGTGCTTTTCATGGTGTACGCACCGATGTCGGTGTGTGGTGGTCTTATAAACGCACCGCCCAAACAGTATAAAAAATCATACAGTGCTCTATGTCAACAAGGAGCATCATTGTGTTACATTTTAACCACCGCACTGCTTAACACATACAAAATAATAAAAATCGTACAGTGTTAGTTTTTGTATCATATGGTGTCGTGGGGGGGGCGGTGCGACCTATTCTTATAAACACCCCGCGCAAACAAGGGACCACCGTATGGTGCTTTCTATAAACTAGGAGACCCGGTGTGTTATATGTTACATGGTGCACCGATTAACACAAAAGAAAAAAAAATTGCCAAATAGTACGTAAGCGGTGCGCTATAATGAAATAACGCACTGGTGCCCTATTTTACATATGTTGCACGGATTTAAAAAAATTGTTTTTAAATTTTTTATCAAGCAGTATGTGCACAGTGTGCTAGGATAATCCATCACACCAGTGCGCTAGGTTACACAGGGCACACCAATTAAAAAAATTATGTTTTTTTTTTTAATTCACGCAAGGGCTGACATGGATTGGGATCTAACTATGCAAGTTGTCCCGTGGGTTGGATGTCATAGGCTTATATATATATAGCAATACAAACTCTATAAATCTAAAATGAAAAGCCCTAATTCTGAAATCATAGAAACAGGAAGAAGCAAGGGCATAAACAAAAGGAATGAAGGGTTTAGAATTTTTTTTTTTTTTTTAAATGAACAAAAAATTGAAATTTTTTACTTACTACCACTAGTACAAAATGGCTAATTAGTTACTAAAAAAACGACTAGAATTTGCATATAAACGATTATTTTTCAGTCAGTGACCAATAGTAGCTAATTTATATTATCTTATAACGCGACCAACTTTTGGTCATTTTTAGCTTAGTCATTAATTGGTTATCTCAATTTTGTTATCTAGTTGTATATTTGGTCATTAATTTTGTCATTGATTTAGTCACTGATTTGGTCATTGATTTAGTCACTGATTTGGTCATTCATTTAGTTATTCATTTATTCATTGATTTTGTATTTGATTTGGTCATTAATTGTCACAATTAATGACCAAATATACAACAAAATATATTACATGATCACCCGAGAAAATCAATTAATGACCAAAGAAATATGACCAATATGTTGGTTGTGTTATAAGATACTGTAAATTATCTACTAATAGTCATATATATGCAAATTTTAGTCATCATTTGAAACCAATTAATGACCGAAGAAATATGACTAAATTTTAGTTGTGTTATAAGATACTGTAAATTAACTACTAATAGTCGTATATATGCAAAATTTAGTCGTCATTTGTAGTCACAAATTTATCATTTGAAATAGCCATTTATTCATTATATAAATGACTAATTTAGTAGTTTATATTCATTTCATTTATTTTCATTAATAATCATTATAAATGACTAATTTAGTCATATATTCATTTTATTTGTGTTCATTATTAATCAACATAAATTAATCTGTATGATTTTAAAAATGTCATACAATGTGCATGTTCATCTAATATGAAAACACAAAGTCACATATTTTAATTACAATACTAAACAAAATCAAGTGCAACTATAAATAATTTCAACCACATAAATTATATTATATGAAATGTTAAAGTATTACAATATGAGTTTCCAACTTAATATTAGTTGGACTAAAATTTACAAATGAAATGATGTTTCATCACTTCAAAACATTATCATTGTGTTGTCAAGGCATTACAGGTGAATTCACCAACTTTGAAGACTTGATCATCAGTCTTATATGTGTCTTATGCGAGATATTGGCTCTAAGGGTATCACTAGACCAGTTCTCCTCTCTTTTTGCATTTGTCGCTCCAATGTTATTGCTCTCCTCTTTTTTCAATTCATGCTTCTTACCATCAATATTGATTTCATTTTTTTAAAACAAAAGAAAATACAATGCAGTGTAAGACATGAAATACAATGAACACTAGAATATAACATAAATTAGACTAAAAATATTTTATACAACATATGCCTTAACATCAACAATGTCAAAGCAATTTTCCTTCAGCATCAATTTCTGCAAAATAAATGTCACGTTATTCTTTCCCATTTCTCAACATGCTACATACGATAAATTTAAAATCACATAAAACCAAGAGCAAACCCTTTTCTAACCAAAACAAACAAACAAACAGTGTCTCTAATAAAACTTCATTATAATATTAGCAAATTAAAAGAGAGCTAGTGGACCATTTGTGTTGTTTGACTTTGCCTATTTTTGTTATGAAAGTGCTCGAGTTTCAGGAACCAACAAATGTGAGCGGGAGCTAAAAACTATCCAACCATTCACTTGTCAACATGAGAGATCACAGATAAACCACAAAATTGATCAGGCATTAAAATTGTGAGCAGACTACCTTGAAATTTTCTTCTTGAGAAATACCTCAAAATCCCCTCGTTTCTAATAAGCTTCCTGGCTATGTACCTCCATCCTTGATTTCCCTTGCTATATCTTGAATAAAGAATATCCCTTCAACAACCAGTTTTGCGAGAATCCTACCAAGTAACTCAAGATCCTTGGGCGCATCAATAGTAGCATCCTCCAATGAAAATAGTACAGTCTCCTACCTAGAAACATCAAAATTATATATAGTTATAATTCATAATTGCACTTGACCATAGACTGTAGCAGTCTTAAAATAAACTCAAACTTGAATAAGAACAAACACAAAATTTCAATTTTGTGGTTTATATGATAGCCATTTGATAATATCTCACTCAACATCCATGTTTCAAGCAGTATGTGGATAATTTTCCAATGGGACTAGATGTTTTGACCTTTTCTGTTTGGATCTAAGTTGAATATGAATATGTATTGGATTTTGTTTTAAATGAAAACATAGGTTCTTCTTATTCCTTTTCTGTTTTTCTCAAGTTAACTAATTACAACTCACAAATAACTATAACTTACAGCCTTCTCTTGTACTAGTTCTTGGAGATACTAATAACAGGGTCAAAATTGATTAAAGGAATCTTATTAATAACTCTGTTGCATCGGTCAGATCCCATTAAGGCCAATTTCAACATATTTGCAAATATCAAGTTGGCCCTGGTTTCTGACATTTCAAAATAAATCACAAAAGTCTGGTACTCTGTAAAATAAAAATACTTACTGCTTCCTCACAACTCAGGAGGAGGCACACAATAGCTTTCCATTGACCAAAAGCTTTAAGTGATTGACCCAATTGCATTTTAAAAAGTTCAAATAAAAATTCATCTGTATACGTTTTTCTGCAGTTGAGATAATTGTTTTAAATTAAAAACACATCAGGTAATGATCATTCAAGTGGATGTGCATACCAAGAAAGCTATGAACGAAAATTGAAGCTCTCCAAGTAGCAAATCTTCCAATCCTCCATATTTCTGATCGAAAATATTTTCCAGCAGTTGTGTCTGAAAAAAAAAAAAAAAAAAAAAAAAAAAAGAAGAAGAAGAAGAAGAAGAAGAATAAATTATAAAGAGGGATATCCAACTGAAAATAAAACACGTAATGCTCCAATTAGAAATTCTAAAATAATCACTACAAATAAATAATCATCGCAGTCATCACTGATTATATCAGACCAAAAATAGAAACAAAAGCAGACATGGAGGTAATTTAGGATAAGGTTGCATCCATAAACACTATTACAGTCTCCACAGTCATGCATAGATAGCATATATATATCAGGATCCTAAGTGTAGAATGACATTGGGATGGATAAGGTGTGTCTCAATGGGATCTCATTATCACAATAGTAATAAACCATCATAGATAAATAGACTTTATTCTTATCTTCTAGTCACCAATGAGACTGAAAGACACACCGCAACGTGTACAGGGATGCAAAAATATGGAAAAAGTCTCAACGCAAACTTCCACATGTTAAATTTCCATAAAACCCATCAAACTGAGTTTCCTAACTTAATATGCACAGCGTAAATAAATCAGAAGACAAACACATCAAATTTCAAACTATAGAAAAGAAGATATACCCAGGAAACCCAATGGTGAAATCAAATAGTTATGGACGGTTTTGATAATCAATGTTTTAGCCCTTCAAATATATGTAACAATAAATATAAGGCATGTTCTTCATGTCGGCTTCAAAAGACAAAAATTTAAATTTCTAAAAATTGAATTTTTGGCTCCAAATGTTAAGTCGGTCCTCCAAAATATGAAGTCGGCCTGGCCCTTCAGACACACCACTTTAGTTTCATCTATTCACCATATATACTCGTTAGACTTCATCAATTCAAAGGCAATTCAGATCACTTCCGTTCAAGCGAAGGATCAAATTAAAAGCAAGTCAAGTTTTTGTCTTCTAATGATGAAATTGAATATGAAAAGGATTAAATCAATAGAAGTAATTATCATTTTAGAAGGCATATGAAGAATCAACATGGTATCAGAGCATGGTTGAAGCTTTCACCGTGAAAGAGTAGCTTAGCCAAGTCTTCTTGCTTTCAAGGAGAAAGAATCTTCAGTCAACTAATCTGTGTTAAGAAAATAGTCTTCCCTAGTAGTACTCCAAGCCACCTTACATCCAAGTTTCTATTTTGAATATTCTAGATATGAGGCCTCAAAACAGGGCCAAAATTATCAGAGGCTGAAAGGCCTCAGTACAAATCTAAAGTAGGCCGAAAAGGCCTCAGAAGCTAGCTGCGGGGAGCCGAGAGACTCAGGATTGTCCTCGGGACAATTGATCAAGGATGAAACCCTCAAATTCTGGGAAAATTAAGTTTCAGATAAAAGGGACTCGAATTCTTGATAATTCAAATTCGTAATGCTTTAGAAATTATGGACAGAAGGCGCAAATGATGGTTATTGAGAAGGCCTGGAGACATCAATTGAAGTTGAAAGCAAAGGAATTCATGTTTCATCACTATGTTATACTAATATTACACAAGGGATTGATTTCAATATTTAAAAGGGGGCATCCATAAGCTTTCACTGAAGAAGAGGACGAGTTCCTCATCAGCCCTTTCAAAGATTGAAATTCTCTTGAAGGTTGTGTAATGATCAGCACTGAAGATTGTCTGCGATTGCTGCCTTTGATTTGAAGATACCGAGCTATCTCTTTGAACAAATCCTATGGTCAGAATTTGCTACAGACTCTAAAGGAAAGTCTCAACCTAGAAGAATATTCATTCACTAAGATCTGGTCAATAGAATATAAGCCTATTTGAAAAGTCCAAAAGTTTTTTCCTCGAAGCATTATAAACTTGAAATATCAAGGACCTTGTAGTCATTAGACTAATACCCTTGTATGTGTCTCGGATCAAAGAACAGAAATGAAAACATCTTGGCATCCATAAATATTTCAATACAAAGGAAAATTCAATCTGCAAAATATGAAGTGTTTCATGACAATTATAAACACGCCTTGATGTTGCCTTGTCCACGACTATTTTCAAGGACATAACTCTTTTGTTGATCACCATTTGAAGCTGCCACTTAAAATGTTTTTCTGATCTCGTATAAAAGGGCCAAATGAGATAAGTGTTTTTGATCTGCAAAAACAATAAGGATTCATTGTTATAAGGGCTTCTTAATGCACCTCACAGAAAAGACGATATCCAAGACCTGGGTTTGATATCTTATAATGTGAATACAAGAGTTGTACAATATTTTGGCATGCCATCTCAAAATATGTTTTTTTGAGTAAAGAATGTCTTAATCCTGTGATTAGACAAATGAATCTTATGAAGTCAAGAAGTTATAGCCTTCTCTTGTATTAGTTCTTGGAGATATTAATAACAGGGTCAAAATTGATTCAAGGAATCTTATTAATAACTCTGTTGCATGGGTCAGATCTCATTAAGGCCAATTTCAACATATTTTCAGATATAAAGTGTGCATACCAAGAAATCTATGAACGAAAATTGAAGCTCTCCAAGTAGCAAATCTTCCAATCCTCCATATTTTTGATCAAAAATATTTTCCAGCAGTTGTGTCTAAAAACAAAAGAAGAAATTATAAAGAGGGATATCCAACTGAAAAGAAAACACGTAATGCTCCAATTAGAAATGCTAAAATAATCACTACAAAGAAATAATCATCGTAGTCATCACTGATTGTATCAAACCAAAAATAGAAACAAAAGCAGACATGGAGGTAATTTAAGATAAGGTTGCATCCATAAACACTATTACAGTCTCCATAGTCATGCATAAATAGCATAGATATATCAGGATCCTAAGTGTATAATGACATTGGGATGGATACGGTGTGTCTCAATGGGATCTCATTATCACAATAGTATTAAACCATCATAGATAAATAGACTTTATTCTTGTCTGATAGTCACCAATGAGACTGAAAGACACACCACAATGTGTACAGGGATGAAACAAGATGGAAAAAGTCTCAACGCGAACTTCCACATGTTAAATTTCCATAAAACCCAGCAAACTGAGTTTCCTAAATTAATATGCACAGCGTAAATAAATCATAAGACAAACACATCAAAGTTCAAACCATAGAAAATAAGATATACCCAGGAAACACAATGGTGAAATTTGTAGCTATGGTTGGTTTTGATAATCAATGTTTTAGCCCTTCAAATATATGTAACAATAAATATAATACATGTTCTTCATGTTGGCTTCAAAAGACAAAAATTTAAATTTCTAAAAATTGAATTTTTGGCTCCAAATGTTAAGTCAATCCTCCAAAAGATGAAGCTGGCCTGGCCCTTCAGACACACCACTTTAGTTTCATCTATTCACCATATATACTCGTTATACTTCATCAATTCAGAGGCAATTCGAATCGCTTCCGTTCAAGCGAAGGATCAAATTAAGAGCAAGTCAAGTTTTTGTCTTCTATATAATTGCTCAATGATGAAATTGAATATGAAAAGGATTAAATCAATAGAAGTAATTATCAGTTTAGAAGGCATATGAAGAATCAACATGGTATCAGATCATGGTTGAAGCTTTCACCGTGAAAGAGTAGCTTAGCCAAGTCTTCTTGCTTTCAAGGAGAAAGAATCTTCAGTCAACTAATCTGTGTTAAGAAAATAAGTCTTCCCTAGCAGTACTCCAAGCCACCTTACATCCAAGTTTCTATTTTGAATATTCTAGATATGAGGCCTCAAAATAGGGCCAAAATTCTCAGAGGCTGAAAGGCCTCAATACAAATCTGAAGTAGGCCGAAAAGGCCTCAGAATCTAGCTGCGGGGAGCCGAGAGACTCAGGATTGTCCTCAGGACGATTGATCAAGGATGAAACCCTCAAATTCTAGGAAAATTAAGTTTCAGATAAAGGGACTCGAATTCTTGATAATTCAAATCCGTAATGCTTTAGAAATTATGGATAGAAGGCACAAATGATGATTATTGAGAAGGCCTGGAGACATCAATTGAAGCTGAAAGCAAAGGAATTCATGTTTCATCACTACGTTATACTAATCTTACACAAGGGATTGATTTCAATATTTAAAAGGGGGCATCCATAAGCTTTCACTGAAGAAGAGGCCGAGTTCTTCATCAGTCCTTTCAAAGATTGAAATTCTCTTAAAGGTTGTGTAATGATCAGCACTAATAATGTGAATCCAAGAATGTCTTAATCCTGTGATTAGACAAATGAATCTTATGAAGTAAAGAAGTTACAGCCTTATTTTGTATTAGTTCTTGGAGATATTAATAACAGGGTCAAATTGATTCAAGGAATCTTATTAATAACTGTGTTGCATGGGTCAGATCTCATTAAGGCCAATTTCAACATATTTGCAGATATAATGTTGGCCCTGGTTTCTGAAATTTCAAAATAAATCACAAAAGTCCGATACTCTGTAAAATAAAAATACTTATTGATTCCTCACAACTCAAGAGGAGGCACACAATAGCTTTCCACTGACCAAAAGCTTCAAGTGATTGACCCATTTGCATTTTAAAAAGTTCAAATAAAAATTCAGCTGTATACATTTTTCTGCAGTTGAGATAATTGTTTTAAATTAAAAATACATCAGATAATGATCATTAAAGTGGATGTGCATACCAATAAAGCTACGAACGAAAATTGAAGCTCTCCAAGTAGCAAATATTCCAATCCTCCATATTTCTGATCAAAAATATTTTCCAGCAGTTGTGTCTGGAAACAAAAGAAGAAATTATAAAGAGGGATATCAAACTAAAAAGAAAACACAAAATGCTTGCACATTAGAGAAGAAATATTTTTGAGGAACTAAAGGCACACTATGATATAAAGAGAACTACTTTCTCAAGCAAGATCTCAAGAACTTGTGAAGTAACATCTTGTATTCAGACAATTAGAAAAAATAATTGCTGACAGACTAGAGGCAAGAAACTTTGAGGGAAAACTCCCACTTGCAACTTGGTGATATCAAGGAGGTAGCAAAGAATGGTAGATAAATTCTAGGTTGGGAAAGAGGACTCATAGGTTTCTAGGCCTCGTGACCAAACATATCTTCTGCACCTGGAAATGTTGGAAATGATAGTGATTCATTTCCTTTAATGATGTGACTATTTAAGCCGGATTGCTTACTGGAGGAAGCGATTCGGTTGAATCCATTGATTCGCTAATGAGTATCGCAAAACCAACAGCATCATCAAAAACAGAAATCCTAGAACCAACAACATCATAGAACAAACGAAAAACATCCATTTCCAATGGATCCTTACCCAACAAAATTTGTATGAATCAACAATATCTTAAAACAAACAAAGCAAATACAAAGCGAGGAAATAAAAAAATATAAAATCCAACTAACCTGTGACTCTGGGTATGCAAGCTTATCTAGGTATGCAAACTTCAATTGTGAATTTGCTGCTACTCCCTCTTTATATAGAAAAAATTCCCAGCCCTAAAAAATTAATCATGTTATTAATTTTTCTCAAATATATCAAAACCCTCAAAACGCTCCCACCAACCACAAAAATCCTACCGCCAACAACAAATATTTGGCGCCAACTAACCAGCACATCCATTTTTTATCTAAATTTTAGAACCAGCTATAAGAATTCGGCACCAAAAACCCAGAACCACATCTTCCTGAACCAGTCTGGGTAAGAACAACCAGTTTTTCTCTGTTCTTGGGCTTTCATACCGGTGACAAGTTTGATTTTGATATATATTTTTAATGAAATCAACCATGCCCTCTCCCCGACTTCCACTTTTGACAGACTTCGAATGTGGCTTGCCCTCAAAACCTCGTCTTTTCCTGACTTCGACTTTTGACAGACTTCAAATGTGACATGCCCTCAAAACCTCATCTTCTTGAACCAGTCCTGGTAAAAACAGCAAGTTTTTCCTCTATTCTTGGGCTTTCATACCGGAGACAAGTTCAACTTTCCTATATATTTTTAATGAAATCAACCCATGCCCATGTTACACTTCGACTTTTGATATCTGCGGGACGCCCATGTTACACTTTGACTTTTGATATCTGTGGGACTTCGACTTTTCCAATGTGGCATGCAATCAAACGTTTTACAAATATTTAAACACTTTTTTTTAAATAATTAAAATATTAATATTAATATTTATTATTTTAATTATTAATTAAATATAAAATCAAAATATATTTAAAATTTAATTTTATATAATATAATTAAAATAAATAAAATATAAAGATTGATAATTAATATTTTAATAAATTCAATAAAATATAAATATTGATATTTATTATTTTAATAAATTAATTAGGGTTCATATAAAATGTTAAACTGGTGTCGCACAATATATGTATATTAAACATATTATAAATAAATTCTATGTGTGTGAGTATTCATAGCTTGAGTAGGCTTAATGGTTAAGAGCATGTGTTTCCTCCTAAGAGGTCATAGGTTCAAAACCAGAGGGGGTAGAGTATGTATGTCTTCGTAGACTTAGTAGTCAAATCGCTACGCAGAGGTGGGTCCCTTATCCCACAAACAAGGGGGTCTCATACACCAATTTGGTGTTTGGCTTGGTCGACGTGACCTTAAAATTAGATTATTATTATTATTATTATAACAAAGGTTCGTACACTCTCCAATGGGAGTGAGGTTTTAGCAACACGTGGAAGGTGTTTCGCATGAGTAAATACAAGTGGAGCGAGGATGAGGGAGTGTCACACCCTCGAGTTAGTGTCGCGACGACCGAGTGGTGGGGGGCGTGATGGGCACCCAACTCGGGTATGTGCGATGGTGATGTGCAATGGGAGTGCCATATTGGCGAACGCCCACCTTAGGCGCATTGTGTAGCGATGGGTAGAGTCGTGCTTTTTGGTAGACGCAACGAGCAGCAATTTCAAACGGGTGTGTGACCCATAGCAGGTAGATGAGTCAAAGGCCTCAGGCGAAGTCGTGTTGGTGAGCGCGTTCGGTGTTATGGGAGCGTTGTGTAGTGATTGGGCGAGCTGGGCAGGACAGGGCGCGAGCGGCCGATCAGTCATCGGGGTGGATCAGGAACCCATGGTAGCAAAGGGAATCATGGGTATGATCACTCTGAGGTAAATGAGGGGCAGGGTATCCAGCATTAATGTTTCTTGGAGAACTGTCATCTAGTACTTATCAAAAACCTAATGGAAAGAGTATTGGACACAGCTGAGAGAATTTTAACACTGCAGATGGATTCAAAGAATCTTGTAGTGAAATGTAACACTTCGAAATCAAAATTGCAATTTTTCATTTATGGTATGACACAATTAAAAATTATTGACATAAATGACTAATTCATATACTTGAAAATTATTGACATAAATGACTAATTCATATACTTGTTGTACTGGTCATATTTTTATTCTTGGACTATAATAGTCATTTACATTAATCATTATTAATTTTGTCACTTATTATCTAGTCATATATTTTAATCCTAGGCTAAATTCATCATTTAAGTTAGTCGCTTTTAGTTTAGTCACTTATTATTTGGTCATATATTTTATCCTTGGACTAAATTAGTCATTTAAGTTAGTCGTTTTTAGTTTAGTCACTTATTATCTAGTCGTATATTTTATTCCTAGACTAAATTATTTATTTAAGTTAGTCATTTTTAGTTCGGTTGCTTAAAATTGCTCAAATTTAGTAGCAATTCACTTGAAATAATAGCGGTGACTAACTTTTTTAGTCACCTAGTCATTAATTTCATCATTTTTTACTAGTGTGCGTAAAAAATACTGCAGAAAATTTAAAAAATAATAATAAAATTTAATCATGATATCGTTTGAAATTCTATGCTACAGGGTTTGAATCACCAAAGGTTTGGAATTCTGATTATCTGAATACTTCTGTTCAAAAGTATTTTGCTGCTCCACAGTGCTCTCTTGCTCCAGGTATGTCTCCTGCAAATATATGGCTGAAATTTTTTGCAAAAATAGTGAAATAATGAGAAGTGTTTAGTATTTAAAGAATTATTTTATGAAATTAGATTTTCGAAAATATTTTTCCGCCCATTTTTCAATTTACCGCTTTTTTTTCACATTAAAAAAATAAAGTTGTGTGTGTGTGTGTGTGTTTTTTTACAGATTTTCATCATCGGTGCGTCGATTAATAACACCGCATTGGTGCATCCATTAATAACACGGAACTGGTGCGAGTAACTAAAACAGCACCGGTGCAGTTGTCTGTACATCAGCACCGATAAAAATAAGTCCATTTTTAAGGCATTAAAATTACTTTTAGGTGTGTGCGCTAAAATTTATTGTTGATTTTGCTCAAATGCAGGGAGAAAATATCATAATTATATCGAATGGACAATTCTTCAAAATCCAACTCGTTCCATAATATTTCTCAAAGTCCATCAGGGATTTCTCCCTATCCATCTCGAGACGTAATATTTACTTCATATTTTATTTATATTTTCATTATCTAATAGAATTTATGTTTTTTATACATGTCAATCAGCTTAATAAAATTTATAATGTGTACAAATTTGCAAGTTCGTGCAAATTCAGAATCGAGTTCAGATGCACAAAATAATCAAACAGCTCCAAAACGTTGGAACCTCTTATCAGGAGCAACATACCGCAAGGCGCATTTGGAAGATGAAAATGAACAACTGCTTCACCCTATCAATTGTAACAATATTGCATATTCTAGCCACAATCCCACGACAATAATGGTAATAATAATTGTTTGGTATATTAATGTAATTATTAATTTCAACATAAAACAAATTAATCATGCATTTTCAACGTTCTTACTAATTGATATCATATATTTTGTACTAATCATGTTCAAATATATTTTTTGAAATTATTAGGATTCTAGTGACAATGAGCAACCTACCTACCGTCTTCCGTTGCACCCCATGTTGATGTCAAATCAAGAGAAGGCTGAATTAAGAGAAAAAATCAAAGAGGAACGATACCAAGAATGGTTGAATCAACCATTGATTCAATTCCTACTACGTCCAGATTCACCAATTAGGAATGACTATAGAAATACTGGTTCTTCACAAGCTGGAAATGCAGGCAATCAAATATAGGTTGGTATGGATGATTACTTAAGGGATATGACTGCTATGGAGACAATTTTGTTAGATGCATTCCACAACGATGATCAGCTAGGGGATGATGCTCATATCACTGACACCTTTTTTGAAAGCCTTAAATTTACTTCCACCACCCCTCTCTTTGGACCTGGAGGTCAGTCAAATTCTACCCAGTTGGGGACAACGATGTTATTGTACAACTTGAAAGCAAAGTTTGGCTTGTCGAATGCATGTTTCCCAGAAATTTGGAGGTAAGTTACCATAAAGTCCTCCCTTATATAAATTTTAGAAATATAATCACACAATGAACACTACAAATGATCAATTTTATGAACATTAATAATTATATTGGCATTAATTTACATTTAATATTTTCCATGATGATCACCAACTACGGGTTATTCAAAGATAAGGTTCTTCCGAGTGATAATATCTTGCCTGGTAGCTGCGAAGAGGCAAAGAAATTGTTGAAAATGTTGCGTGTTGAGTACATATCATATAATTCATGTCCAAATGATTGTATTCTATATAGAGGAGAATATGTAGAAAAAGAGATATGTTTGAAATATGGGCATGACAGGTATGATAAATCAAAAAAGAAGGGTAAATCACGTGGTCCTCATTTTAAGATATTGAGGCACATGCCTATAATCCCAATGATTCAAAGGCTCTTTTGTTGAAAAGAATTAGCTATGTTGCAGGGATGGCATGCATCACACAAAAGTGAGTTGGGAGTTATGCGAATCCCAACTGATTCACTATCCATGAAGCATATCGAGGATACATGGCCTGAAAAATTCAAGGATGAAGTACGAAGTCTACGACTCAGCATAGCTATGGATGGCGTCAACCCATATTCCCTCTAGAACACCAACTATTCTGTTTGGCCTGTAGTAGTAATCAATAACAATATCCCCCCATGGTTGTCTGTGAAGAATGAACCTCTTATGTTGGCTCTCAGAGTCCCTGGTAGAAGACAAGTAAATAATATTTATGTCTACTTACAACCATTGATAGATTAATTGAAGGAATTATGGGATGGGATAAATGTATACGATGTATCAAGACCCATCGCAGTAGAGAGGAGTTTTACGTTGTATGGCATATGTACTTACACGACATGTGATTATCCAGGCTTAGGAGTTTGCTCCGGTAAATTACATGTTTATTGACTTGTTTATATACGTAACAATATTCTTTCACATATTAATTATTTAATTCGTTGTAATTATTTTGATCTTCATGATATTCTTTAACGTGCCATGCATATAAATTGTATACAATAATCTTGCAGGTCTTGTAACAAAAGGGTATTTTGGATGTAAATATTGTGGACCTTCTCTGAAATCTAGATGGTCCAAGGACCTACAAAATCCAGTGTATGATTGCTCTAGGGTATTCCTCCCAGAAGAACACCCTTACAGAAGAGCAGCATCCGCTTTCAATGGTAAATGAGAGAGAACCCAAAGGCCTCCAATAACGACACCAATTGAATGGCTTAGAGCATATGAGAGAGAGAAGGAGTAGGAGTTCATAGAAATGTTCGATTCAAATGGGGATCCTATGTTCGATGATCCAAAATTCTTCGATACCTATGTTGAGAAATTTCCCATTGGGATGAAAGGAAATCTATATTTTATAACCTCCCATATTGGGAATATCTTAAGATTACCCACTTATTAGATCCCATGCATATATTTAAAAATGTTTCATCTTCTTTATGGAGGCACATATCATCGAAACAAAGTGACACATTGGCTATTAGGAAAGATCTTATTACTTCAAAAACTAAAAAGAAACATTGGCCAAGATTATTATAAAGTACAGGATCAGAGGCAGGCGCTGGTCCCTCTAATTCATGGTATTTCACAGAAGGTTGTGTCCCATGGATTTTTAAAAAAGATGATCTTTATTTAGTAAAGTAAGTTATAATTTGTGTGAGGGTGCCATCTTCATACAGGTCTTCATTACAGCGTTGCTTCACCGTGGATGACCATTTTTCGGGGTTAAAATCGCATGACCATTTGAATCTTCTAAGAGTACGTATAATGTCAAAAGAATGATTTTATTATTTTTTATATTAATAAATTTTATCCCATGCAAGGATCATAAAACATAACTAATTTTATATATTATTGCACATGTTTATAACTTTGCAGTGTCATTATCCTTTGTTCATGTGTGGGTGTGTGAAACATGAATTCCATCAAGACCTAGGACGTGCCATATAGCATTTGTACGTTGGATCACATCAAAGGAGATTCATGTGGCTAGAATTCCACAGTGGCGTCAAGAGATAGTTGAGATTGTTTGTATGTTTGAGAAGGAACTGTCGAAGAGTTTCATGGACTTGCAGGTTCATCTTCTAATCCTCCTAGTAGATGAGATTGAATTATTTGGGGTGGTTTCTTCTCATTAGATGTTCTTCTTATGGAGGTACATGAAGAAATTGAAAGGTTTTGTTCGACAAAGGGAAAAACCCAAGGGGTATATGGCAGAGGGGTACATATCGTATGAGTATTTCTATTATGCTAGTGATTACATCAAGCAGATCGACAACAAACTAGGTGCGGTGATTTGGGACAATGAAAGGGATGAAGACAAAAGAGAATGGGAGTTGCTCCAAACGAATGGAAAAAAGCACTTGATAAAGAGTAAGAGACTTATAATTTTTCAAATTTACACAAATTAAATATTCATGTTGAACTTTGATATAATGTATATTTTGATCTTTATGTACTATATAATGTCAGTTTGATTTCATCAGCGAATGCAGAAATTGAAGCAATCGATAAATTTGTTCTTTACAATTCCAAAGCGACTCAGTCATGGGTCGCATTGTACGAACAAAAGAGGATGAAATGGGATAGTGACAGGAAAAAATTCAGATGGTTGAATGGTAGAAGTGTGCCTTATCCCGATCATTTAAAAGAAAATATGCCAAAAATATGCCCCAACAGTTGGGTTGCTGACCAAGTCAAAGAGAAATACGGTGCAACCAGTTGTTACCCGCTTACTGAAGAGGATGCGCTAAACGTAGGGATTGGGTGCAGCAACTCGGTAATAATATATTTAATTTATATGTACATTTGAAACTTAATAATGCACCTTTCAAATATAATTACATCTATATTTCATATTTAACTGTTGGGTTATTATAAGACACATGACACTATGATTTTTTAACTTTTTTATAGGTGCATTTGTTCCCATCTATGTGGGCATATGGACACCATTTTCGCACAGAAAATGGTGATGATGCACACATCACACAAGAATATGGAGTGGAATTCGAGTTCGATCAATCTAGTCGATCTAGCCACCGTGATCAAATCCTAGTACGAGGGACGTTAGGTTACGTCGAAAAGATACAAGAGATCATTGAAGCGGATTGCTCTTCTTTCCAATGTGTTATTTTTAGGTGCAAGTGGTGGGACACGTTTGATCGGAATAATGTAAAGGAATATTATGATAGTAGGTTGATATGTATCAACTCTAGAAAGATGTGGGATGAAGCTAAGGAGCCCTATGTATTCCCCAAACACTGCAACTAGGTGTTTTTCTACCCAGATGTGTTGGATAGGGATTGGTGGTTCGTATTGAGACATGACCCTAGATCAAAACATATTTTTGAGAACAATAGTGTTATCATGCCATGCAAGCTAGAAGATAATGAGGGTGTGTATAAATTTAATACAAAATATGTATTTCCTGGATTCTCCTGATCTAAAAATTATATGCCACTATTAAATACATAATCGCTTCTACAAAATCTTTGCGGAATTCAAAACACAATCGCCAATAGAAATATCATGAAGAAAGATAAATCACACATAACACATATAATTTACCGAGAAATCATAAAGCTAAAAACCCCACTATCTTCTATTATATATTATATCATGGATCATGAAACAATTACATACAAATATCCAATCCAAGTGCTCTTAGTACAATAGCTGACTGTCTCACATTTTCATACAAAAATTGGCAAGTTCCTTAGCTAATTTACTGCCTCCACTGCACAATCCCTGATGGTAAAGAACCCCTGAATGAATGATTCTCACCTACCTTGATTGTGCAATCCTCATAGGCACATCCAATGTGTGTGTGGTTGCATGTGTGCAACCGATAATGTCACAATTGATAGTCAATCTGTCCCTTTCACCTACATCTCAACTGGGTCTCCACTGGATCTAACATGCATGTAGTTAATAGTTGTAAATCTTCAGTTGCATGTGAGACCACTGATTGTGAATTAATTAATAATTAATTCACTTGATCTCTCACTAGTGTATCTTCAGTTACAATTAGCACAACTAAATTTAACTCTCTTAACTGAGTTAAACTACTTTACAACTTTCATAACTACACTTCCAACTATGTTACAACTTTGAATCACTCAGTTACAACTAAGTCCACTTGCATGTCCCACCAACCAACCACTCAAATTGAAATTCACTTAGCTAACTGATTTTCCACTTCACTTAACTATTTCCAAGTGCTCCTTGAGAATAGATTGTTTTTTATTGTCCAACTAATATGAAGGGATAATAATAGCTGACATGCATCTATAAATAGACATTCAATCTATAAATAGAACTTACACATACATCTATAAATAGAACTCATCTATAAATATCATTTTCTCATGCGTCTATAAATAGACATCCACCTAAAAATATCCTGTGTGGGCCCCACCTATTGTAGGTGCTTAATTTTCAATAGGATCAAGGATGTTGTTTCCAGATGCCATTTTCACTATTTCTTGTTGCAAACTTCAACACTCCCTCTCAACAAGAAAGGAATATCTTTTCATGCGCCATGCAACCTTTGCATGCAAAACTTATGAAACTGAATAGCCTCCAAACAACTGAATCAATATAATGCATATGTCATCAAAGTCTTCTGACTTATGTTGGTACCAACTGCACATGTCTTGTGGATCCACTGTGTTGTTGACCTTTGCATCCATGCACTCTGCACTTGCTGTCAACTCTGATTTGTGCTCTAGTATCTAACATTGTCACTTTGATTTCATGTCCTCACGACATCTAACTGCATAAATCCAATTGATCCTTCTACTATTATACTATGGGCTCCTCATAGCCAGGTTCGATTCATGAGATGAAAACCATCTCAATGAATCTTGCCCGGAAATTTCTTCTTGGGATTATCCATGCATGTCGCCCCACCTCTCACCTCGTGGTATAGATGCATGCACTCCCCCTTCCCATATGGCACGAAATTTCTCTACATGAGTGGTTTCTCCCACTCCATGATCCTCATCTTGTGGTTGCTCCAAATCCTGAGGTTCACTCTTACCTGCATGCAAATCTTGCTCCCTCTCAAGGGTAAATTGCATGGCTTTCTCACACTTCCCACCAGTAGGAAGCTCTATAGAAATCCCATCTAGATCAATTATTTAGAGATTCTTAACTTGAATCCCAACCTTCTTGGCTTGCCCTGTTGCTTTGTGTCGCAGGAAAACTTTTCATTCACTAAATACAACATCATAGCCTCTATCCTCTAACATTGCGACTGAGACTAATTTTTTCTTCAAACCTGGTACATGTATTACATCTTTTAAATGAAAGAGTTTACCTGACGCCCTCTGAAAGGTAATGGTACCAATTCCAGTCGCACTGTATCGTCCATCGTCATCCAACTCAATATGCATCTGGAGATATTTCTCCTCCAAGTCACTGAAAAGTTTCTTATCTCTCGTCATGTGAAAGGAAGCACCATTATCCAAGTACCACCCCGATCCCAATGCACTTGAAACCATGCATGTGATCAATGAGAATTCAAGATAAAATTGCAAGGCAATATCCTCACCAACTACAACTCCAGTAGCCATCTTGTTCTTCTTCTTTTGTGGACAATTTGTGGCAATATGTCCATGCTCGTGACAGTGAAAACACTTTACTTTGGACATGTTGTGCTCCTTGCCATCTTCACTGACCTCAGATTTAGAATGGAATTTCTTCACTTCCCCTTCTTCTCCTTGGAAGCCAAAGCACAATCCTCTTCATCATCATGCTTTTATGAAGAGCCATCTCTGGTGTTTCGCCTAAACTCCTCCTGCACCAGAACCGACCACAGTCATTCCCAATCCAGCAATTTTTCCCGTTCGTTGACAGAGTCTTCATAACTATGCCAACATTTAGGAATTCCCAAGAGAGCCAAGCTCACCAAATCATGATTAGAAACACTTATTCCTACACTCGCAGTTCATCTCGACATTGGACAAACTTTGTTAAGTATACTGAAACAGTCGTTCCTTTCCATCTTGATCTTCTTGAGTTTATCTTTGAGCGCCAATTTCCTATGGTCGTTGTTGCTTTGGAATAGATCTGTCAAAGCCTTCCACATAGCATATGGTGTGTCTTTCCCATGGAGGCTTGAGATAATGTGGTCGCGTAATCCCTCCAATAGAATCCTCCTCGCCTTTGCTACTTTATTTCGCCATGCATCAAGATTTGCAACATCTGCAGCATCTAGCTTAGGAACATATTTTTCAATGAATTCCTTCAAGCCATTGTCTTTGATTACTGCCTCCATCATGTCCTTCCAAGAAATTTAGTTTGAGTTTCCCTCGAGTGCATACTCTAACCTCAAGCCATTGAAATCCATTTTGATCTTGAATCAGCTGTAGTGCCAAGAAATATTTTCTGCAAATTCGAATTATTTCCACCAACAAACTCAGCTCCTGCTTCAAAATTGCAATCTCCTGTGCTCCGATACCATGTATAAATTTAATACAAAATTTGTATTGCCTAGATTCTCTTGATCTAACAAGTATATGCCACTATTAAATATAGAATTGATTCTACAAAATCTTTGCGGAATTTAAAACACAATCGCCAATAGCAATATCATGAAGAAAGATCAATCACACATAACATAGATAATTTACCGGGAAAGCATAATGCTAAAAACCCAACTATATTCTATTATGTATTATATCATGGATCATGAAACAATTACATACAAAGCTCCAATCCAAGAGCTCTTAGTACAATAGCTAACTGTCTCACACTGTCATATAAAAATTGGCAAGTTCCTTAGATATTAGTTCCTTCTTATTGTCTAGTAGTTGAGGTAGGTGAACTTCTTACCATTTGTTGTTCAATTTTAGATAGATCATTGTCACATATATAGAGTATTGTCATATACACCATAGTTATCACTTCATTGTCATATTGAGGTCATTGTCATGCTAAGGGTCACATCCATACGGCCATATCAAGGTCAATGTCAAGATCACTATCATATAGATCTAGGTCACTGAGATAGGGTTATTGTCATCATTACTACTTTGATGACAGTATCACACATCATTGTCAATATAAAATTGTTTCGTCCATATCTGAATATACATCACTTTAACAAAAATTGTTATCTCACCACTTAACAGGGATTACTATCACACATTGAACTAGAGTCATATTCATAGGTTACTATCGTATGGATCACAGTAAGGCCTTAAGTTGTTATCATTTTCCGTATCTCCAAATCAAAATTATGTAAATTACTTGTGCATACATCCAAGTCACATGAATATGGAGTATGAGATTTAGTGTGAGCCATTGATTAAGTGTGAGCCACAATGCAATCAATGTGTGTAAAAAGTGATCCTTGGAGCTATACGAGCCATCACATAAATACGGGATCATAACATCCCTTTCGGAATTTAGGTCATATTAATATATGCAGTTATTCCTTCTACATATACAACTACTTCATACATTTTATATATATATTTTCCCTCACCACAAACATTAAAGCCACAAAACAAGAGAATTGTCAAGGGATCATGACCATTCATCAATACCACTGAGCCTTGGAGTAAAGAATGTAATTAATTGTAATGCAAGACGATTTATACAATTTGATTCATTGTGAGTATTGTGCAAGTCATTCACGTTATGCGATCAACTATGGAGAAGAGAGCCACAAAGAATTATAGTGAGCCTCAAAGAAGTGTAGATACAAGTCACAAATATATAGCATGAGACACAGATATAATAGCATGCCACAAATAATAATGCAAGACATGGTGACCACAAATGTGAGCTATGATACAATCCATTATAATATGGTTCCCATATAATAAATTATGTGAGCCACTTGTCTTTCCTTGCAAGGATCTTCTTTTGACATATGTCCTTTTCTTTGGGCGGAAATAGATCAGAATTTAGTGAATTGGGTAAGCTTCAAAAGCTATAGATTTTCAATATCTAGAATATGAACCATAGTAACTCATATTGATTTGATAAACTTCATCGGTAGGTCAAATTCGTTGTTATGGTAGGTATTTATTTTCTCTTTTTTTGTAAGCTTGGAAGTACCTTTTCATTCGTTTTCTTCAAAAAGGCAAGTTACATCCATCAATTAGATGGTTAGATGGCCTCAAACTACCCAGTGAAAAACCATATTTGTTGGCCACCTAACTACATTATAATCCATCCAAAAAGAAAAAAATTCAAGACTTTCTAGCAATTCTATATATATATAATTATCTAAAACCTTACAAAATCTAACTAGCTAGAAAAATATATCATAGTCTGCAGAGCCTTCATTTATTCATAACAAAATTTAAAGCCAAAACTAAACCAGAAAAGTCGCTAGTCATCAGAATATTCCACTAGAGCCAGATATTTCGCACTCAAAGCCGAAAATTATGTCTGAGGGATACAGGGAATATGTTTCTCAATGCGACTGAGGCGAGCATTCTGTTCTTGAATCTGAAACTGGATAAGTTGAAATTCCTTATGAGTTTCCTGGAGACCAAGATCAGTCTTGAAGATTCATGTGAAGGATTCATCAAAGATCTTTCCATGATATTCTTCATCAACCAGTAAAGGTAAACAATTTGTTTATATTGTGAGGACCGGTCCTTAGAGTGTCCATGATTCGGCACCAAGTCTCGTCATTCCTCCATATCAAACTCTACACCTGTTGCATGTTGGTTTAATTATGCTTCCTAGACCGATATTAACTGGAGAAATTGAGTCAGCGTGCCTTTCTGGTATGACTCAGTTGAATCACAAATGATTCTCAAAGTGGATTTGCAGCCCCTGCCCCTATCTTGGCGAGGTTCGGGTTGGATTCTTCCTTGACACTACCCTGCATTTCTACTGTGCCCACGACCTTCACTATTCAAGGATCCTCTATCGGAGGATGGGCGTACCATGTTTCTATTTAAGCAAACACTATAATGATTTGAAACCCCGACACAGGTAGTGAATACCTTGAGCTTGAAGCAGTTAACAAGCTTAAGGTCCAGGTGCACACACTGTAAATTTAAGCCTGTAAGGATACCATAACATAAATCCATATAACAGTGAACATTAAGGCTAGAAACCCAAAAAAATCCCCTGGATATGAAATGGCTCTATCGCAAGAGGCTAGAAGCATTGACCCAGGGCTCCCCAAGCCATCTAAAGGCAAAACACAGAGTCAATTTGGGCGACTCCTTACCCAAGAGACCCCGTTTCTTAACAACCAATAAGAAAAAATTTGAACAAATAAGGAAATAAACATATTCATCCATGCAAGATATGCATGTTGAGTTCCAAAACAGAAAACTCAAGTACATACCCATTCGAGATAGTAAGATTCCAAAATAGATAGAGACAATTTTACAATATTTAGACAGCCTATCAGGAAAAAATATCACTTTCCTCCCAGAATTCACGAATGGATTTCCAGCTAACTCTGCGCATCGGATCATAAACACTTCTCCTTTGATATATCAAAAGGAATCATTTCACAGGGGAAATAATATAAGAGAAACTCATTGAAACAACATACTTGTTGTTGCTAGCCATAGGGAGATGGTAATCGTCTACACCATGGTGGTGGACCTCGTGAAACTCCTTCACATTCTTCCTCAAGCTTACCAAGATACTTATAAACATTCCAGTGAGAATAACAATAACATTTCCTCTTGAAAGTTCATATATACCACCATAAAACCCTAGTGAGGAGGTTTCCCATTGACCTTCCCCTAAAACATTAATCGTTTGCATACGCCATGCCACCTTGTGATAAGGTTCAAGTGTGCGAGGGTTGTAACAATACCTCCCTCCATCCCTTCCTATCATGGCAATAAACATGGCACAAATATCGATGATTCCATTTTAGCATCTCGCACACCGATCGAGGGTACGATAGGTCTTTATATTATGTATAGGTAACTTTGTTGAAAATTTGTAAGGTCATCTCAATCTAAAACAAATTACATCGATTTGAATATTGTAACATCCTCAAGTCCTCTCTTTATGTTTCAAAGCTCTTCTCAAAAAATGTTGTAGTTTTGGATGAGTTTATAGTTGTATTCACAGTAAGCTTTAGATGCCTCATCACAAATGTCTCGAGTATTTTAGATATATAGTGCCACAGTCATAGAGAAGGATCGGATGCAATGTGCTTGAGTTTTTCATAAGAATATATGTTATGGTACAATCTACAGTGCCTTGTAGACTAGACATGTGGTGCCATAGAATATTCAAAATAATAAGTGCAGAATATGGCCTTCTTATCTTCTTGAGGACTATCGGAGATCAATTGTAACTTATTTAATGAACCCCATGGAATTTCCATAGAGCTCAAATGTTATAGAGATATGATGCTACAAATATTTGGGTCCTCAAAGATGGAATTACTTTGCATGCCTCAATGAATAGTATCATAAAGGATATTAGATGTTTTACAAATATAATTTCAAATTGATATTTGAATTCTTGTCTCTTAATGTGCATACCTTATAACTACACATGCTTGTATCTTAACTTGTTTGTCACAATATGCTAGGATCCTTGTATGTCATCTTCTAGTTCGGTCACAAGTACATTTGTGTTACCATCACATGTCCTTATGTTGTAGTTCTTATTATAGATAAGTCTGTATTATAGGACCTTGAATAATATAGAATATACCAGTGTGATTTTATTTTATTTTATTTGTGTAGCCTTAAAATTCAGATAATATAATCACTCAAGGAGATGATATTCAAACAAGGAAAACCACTCTTCTGTCACAATTGTTTCTACTTAGGTTCAGACTTTCTAACTAGGGTTACCACAGAGTCTTTTCACATCACTTATTTTCATAGTTATATCCTTCTCTTCATACTAGACTGAGTGCGAATATACTAGAGCGAGTGCATTTGTCATCTTTTTCTTGAGCTTGGATCTTGATCAGAGAGTATAAGTTTTAGATCCTTTTGATTGGATGTTGCAGACTTCAGACATGATGATGATCTTCTCTTAAATGAAGTGATGACTACAAAGATGATGAGTCTTCTTCAAGGATGCCAACAAAATGTGACCTTCAAACTACCAAATTTTAACCTTACTCTCATTCCATGTTGATAAATCATGTTGCTTGCATATGAGGGTATATTTCTCTTTCATGGTAGTTACTTGTGAGTGTTTTTTGGATTATTATTATTATGTTTATTATTCTTTTTTCTTATTCATCAATAAATTACCAAAATGGAAATTAATATCAAAAATAAATGAAATAGCACAAGAACTTAGGTGCTCCAATCCAAGGCCTAAACCTCATGAGGGGGAAAACCCAGAAAATTTCCTCTTCTTATATAATCAAATAAAAGTGAGATATCCAAAACCTAAGACCAGGACTAAATTTCTTCTTTTTATTTTTACATGACATATACAAGTGCAATAATAATTATTAAGATCGAACCTAGTTACATTTTTCAACAGTTTTATAGTGCAACATTCACCAAATAATATTTTATCAAGCAACCAAAGGAAAAAAACATGTTGTTATTTTTCCCTTTTAGTTATACACACTTTACCAAGAAAAGTCTAGAATGATTTATACCTTAGAAAGTATTTCCATACAATGTTACAAAAAATCAACAAGATATAACCACACACATGACCAAAGACTTATTCGTACTTGTTTCTCTATATTAATGAACATGTTGAGTCTATTTGTCCACATATTTGGTATCTTGGTTCACTCTTCATCTTGTATACTCCATACTTCACTTGCCATTTGTTATAATCACCAATTATAACAAGATAACTCACTCCCATATTGATTTAGCTAAAGCCCAATAGGTCTCTTAACTTTAATGAATCCAAAAACTATACCAAACGAAAAAACTATGAATATTGCCAAGACTTCCATAACACTTTTCGCCACCACCATGATAGGTATTCTCCAACGTTTACAAGCAAACACATATACAATTATCTAACCATGATTTCAATAGCGACACATAACAAAACATGAAACAACCATCTGTCTCTAATTACATTGGAAGTAGGAGTCACACCACCATGTTTTCATTGGGTATTTGGTTGTGCAAGTGGATTGTAAACACTTCATCCTTATGGAATAAAAGCCTTATATGAAGGGTGGCTTGTTACAAACAATTTGTGCAAATACCATTTTTTTTTACGTAATTCCAATGTCTATAGTCGATTGTATAAAACATTTATAAAATGTGTTGTTGTTCATTATTTTAATTTATGATTTATACTACGTATGATTGTTATATTTAATTCATGTTTTGTTTGATAAAACATTATTGCATATATTTTAATTAGATTGCATTTAGAATTTTTGAAATATTCTTAATTACATAAAAATATTTATTATATTGGTCATATTCATTTAGAAAGAAAAAAATGGTATGAAAATAGAATTAACAATAACATATCTCACACTAAGACCTGGAAATGTTACACAACATAATCCCCGAAATTGGAATCAAGTGCACATGGAGTGTTTGCTTTGATTCAATATCAAAAGGTCTACTAGAAGAGAGGCATTGAATCATTTTGAGTTTTATTGTCATTTTTGGATGATAAATTGTTATAGTGTTCTTCAAGAGCACTATAGTAAAAGAACATAATCATGGCCAAAATAACCATTAGAAGAAGTGTGGGCAATATTGGCATTGAATTCAATGGAAAAAGGATGAAAGCATGCATAAGGGTGTGAAGGAGAAAAAGGGGGTGACACCCAAAATTTTTCTATAACATTAAATTAACGCAAACTTTCAATACTTAATTTTCTTGTTATTTATATATGGAGAATCAACTTTGGTTTACGGCCAGTGATATCAGGGAAATCAGACCCAAAAAACATTGGACCAAGTGACAAAGGCAAAAATCTTAGGGGGCGTCACATGATGAAAACTGATATGGATGAGAAGGTAAGCCTCTGATCAGCACCCCTAGTCACAAAGGGCCAATCGGCTAGCGCCTATGAGCTAAGAGGCCATCAAACCTCAAGAGCAGTAGCATTTTTCAAAGGCACTAAGACTCATTGATATCCCGAAATCCCAAGAAGATGTGGTATGATATGTAGTTTAGATGTGTACATCACGTAGAAAAATGGATGATGTGGAAGCATGAGGAGTTGAAAATTTTCACTATTTTTTGGCATTTTTGGGTGCCCAATTTGGCAAGTGGAAAGTGACACAAGGCAGGTTTAGATTGGTCAACGTAGGTGACATGGAATTTGATTTGGAAGATGACATGCCAATGACGGGGGAGAAATTATTTGGAAAAAGGACCACATGGTACGTCCTTATTGGTCCATAGATTATTAACATGGCAGCCTACAGCAAGTGATGTGATCATGTTTGGGCCCCTATGGGTTGGCTCAATATTTTCTGCCTTTCTCAATGTTGATGATTTTATTGCTTTCTCCGAAATTCCCACTAAATGACAAAATGTTGCAAGCTTGGGAAATTTGTATTCAATCCCTATCCAAATCCAAGTGTTTTTTAAGGAATTTGAAGAAATTTTTCATACATAAGGAAGAGTATCCAAGCATCTGCCCCTCCAGGATTAAATAAAGCTTCTGAGTTAACAAAGCATGGATCCTAGATTCATTAAAGGTAGTTGAAGCAAGGTTCTTTCCTATCATGGTTCTCCATGGAGAAAATAAAGGGGAAATCCAAACATGCAACCATATAGTGGTGAACAACCTAAGTGGTTGAGTGTTTAGCCTGAATCTCAAATTCAACTAAACCAAATTAGATGTTCAGAGTTCTGGAAACCATGGTTCTACGTAGAAAAAGGGAATTTGAACATTTGGCTCATCCATATGTGTACACAATGTGCTTAATTAACGAAGACCCAAAATTCATATATATGAGGAAGTGAGAATTTAAGTGCAAGGTCACATTCCCAAGTCTTAAGGGATTAAGTGCTTAGCACTCAAAAATGAAAGCAAAAGAAAAGAGGAAATCCAATCATCTGATTATTTTCCTTAATTGCATAGTGTGCATATTAATAGGCTCAGATGTAGAATATACTGCAAGAGTTATTCAAGTAGACAGACAATGAATATAGTCATGATAAAGGGTGTTGAAGATGAGTAAAGGCATGGGTAAGGTAAGGTGACAAATCACGCTCACACCATTTATAAGTACGAACTCAATTAAAGACGTTAAGTGTGTCTAAATGTGAAATACATTGATGTGTAAGACATGCACAAAGGTGAAAAAGAGATATGATCTACATAATATGAAGTGATAGAACCGCAACTTGTACACACTGCTAAAGTGAGAGAGAATGTGCAGAGCACTGAGAGTGCATTACTTAGAAGGGCGCACATGCGTAAATTTAATAAGTGAATTGCAACATGAGATGTGTGTTAGGTCCCTATAATACTATAGTATCCCCTTATTCTTATTGTTAGTGTAGCCCCCTTATTGTTATTTTTGTGCCCATGTAGTCACAATATTTTTATTGTTTTTCCCCATAGAAGCCCACTATCGTTATTGTTGTGCCCTTACATTATTATTTTTATGTCGTCTCTGATTATATTATGACCCCTTAAACTCCTATATATAGAAATGAGGTTTTTCATTTGAATCATCCAATAATTGTTCATTTATGTAATGTAAAGGAGGTTTCCCCCTCAAAGAGGATATTTTTTAAGCCGTTGATCTATCTTTTCTTCTATTTTGTAAGTTAGTTGCATAACATTTTTGTCTTAGAGCTTTGGATTCTAGGGTTTCGCTTCTTCAAACAGTCATATTGGAATTTTCACTATAAAAAAAATTTAATAAGCTTCAGAAGCTGAAATTGAAACCACGTGGAGTCAAAATACTAGTGAACCTCGTGTAAAAATTTCAGATCTTTGTTCGCTACATTTTCGGAGGTATGATCTGAGGAAGTTAAGGTTTTTGCAGGCTCCATAATTTCATCTCAAACAGGTGACCAATGAAAATAGTCATAACTTATGTTTCAGACATCAGATTTGAATTATGTAAAAAGTGGTCAAAATTGCATGGACTTTAGTTTTTCTCGTATCAATTTCAAAGCCGAATTTTTAAACAGTGACACGTGGAATCCCTTACAACTTAGCTCTACTAAACCAGTCCATAATCAGGTCATCGTGGGACATATCTTGAAGAATCCAAATTTTGTCTGACATGTGGCATTGGAAAGGAGAATCAGAGGGCTACCGCAAGATTGAAGTTCAGACCTTGGAGATTTGAAATCACATATATACAACAGTTTCAATATTGATATCCTAAAAGCAAGAAAAAGGTGCATTTTTTTAAAATTACATAATGTTTGTTTGAAAAATCAGTTTGAAGTGATTCCAAAGGCATATTCAAGCATAGATATATGTGGGTTATAAAATTTCTCTCAAACAAAGAATTCCACACCCATTAAGCCCTTATAAAGCTCTACTATGACGCATGAACAGGAAGAATTGAAACATGATATCTCAAAATTATAGGACCAAGTGCAACAAATTTCTCTCTCACAAAGAACAACCAAAGATTAACTAAAAGGCAACATGAATAGTTTAAAATCATACATGGAAGTTCTTAAGGATGAAATGAAAGCTAATACGGATGGTATATGAGAAAAAATGAAAGGAAACATGGAATATTTGAAGAATGGTTTAAAAGCAGACATGGAAGGTTCGAAGTAAAGTTTGACAAAGTTGCTACAAGAAATGCTTCCTAATGGCGAAAAGGTATTAGATGAAACTCATGAGGAGAACAAAATAAATGTTAATCGTGATTTCATAGACTCTAATGTTGGATTTAATACTCACCATATTCCAAATATTGATATGAGGAGGTTTGATGGCAAGGATTTGGTAACATGGATACTACAAATGGAGCATTATTTTGATCTCCATAATGTGGAAAACACACAAAAGGTATGCACTTCAACTTTATATTTAGAACCAAATCAGTTTGAATGGTATCGATGATTTTTTTCTCATAAAGCACTTGTCACCTGGTCAATTTTTAGAGAGGAAATGATAGCACATTATGAGGATACAAAGAGAAACACGTTCTTTAGCCAATTGATAAATCTCAAACGAAAGGGATCAATGGCAGAGCACATTGAGGACTTCCAAAAATTTAATATAAGGGTAAATGATATTCCATAAAAGCATAGGATTGATGTATTCATAGGGACTTTAAAGGATAACATCCAACATGAGGTTCGACCTTGGGAACCTAATTCATTGGAGAAGGCATTCAGGTTGGCCAAAAAAATTGAAAGAAAAATTATTGCAACAAGGAAGCCTGCCACTCACAACTATAAAGAAGGAAGTGTTTTTTCTTCTAGCATTCCCCAACCTATAAGGTTGACACCACAATAATTGGAATAAAAAAGAGAAAAAGGGCTTTTCTACAGTTGTGATAGAAAATACACCAAAGGTCATAAGTGTGCTCAGAAGAAATTATTTTACATATATTTTGAAGAGGAAGAAAAGGAACAAGAAACTTCAAAAGAAGAGGATATACACTAGGAAACAGCCCTAGAGAAAGAAGAAATGAACCTATCCATATCTTGTAATGCATTGGCAGGAATTACCACTCATCAAACTCTCAAGATAGAAGGACATATCAAGAAGAAAAAGGTAATAGTGCTGATTGATTCGGGTAGTACCCATAGTTTTATTCATTGTAAGGTAGCCAAGGAATTGAATTGCTTCCTATACCCAGCACCAGAGTGCCAAGTGTTGGTTGCAAATGGAGGACCTATAATTCTCTATAAAGTGCCATAATATCAAGCTAACCATGGGGGAATATGTATTGAATATTCCAATGCTCTCCATTCCAATGGGTGGTGTTGATGTTGTACTAGGAGTCCAATGGTTACAATCTTTGGGTATGATAGCTTTTAATTTTCAAGAACTTTTCTTGATTTTTTTTTGGGAAGGAAAGGAAGTTGAAATACGGGGTATTGTAGGGAAACCAGGAAAGATAATTATCTCTAATGGAATGACAAATCTTCTTAAGAAAGAACAATGTGGTGTAACTACACAATTATGCTCACTAGATGTTCAAACATTGAAATCATCTATTTCTCCATAACTCCAAAAAGTCTTGGACAATTATTCCAAGGTATTTGAGACTCCAAAAGGCCTCCCACCTATTTTTCATCATGATCATGATATCCTCCAAACATTAGGCCTTATAGATATCCCTATGCCCAAAAGAGTGAAATTAAACATATGGTTGCAGAAATTCTTGAGGTTGGTGTAATTCAACCTAGTAAAAGTTATTTTCAGATCAAGTAGTATTGGTGCATAAGAAGGATGGATCATGGCACATGTGTCTGTATTATAGGGAGCTCAACAAGATCGCTATTAAATATAAATTTCCCATTCCTATCATTTATGAATTATTAGATGAATTACATGGAGAAATTTACACCACCAAGTTGAATCTTCGTTTAGGATATCATCAAATAAGAATGAATACTGAAGACATTCTAAAAATATCATTTAGAACTCATGAGGGTCATTATGAATTTTCGGTCATGCCTTTTGGCCTTACCAATGCAACATCTACATTTAAAGTTTTGATGAATTCCATTTTCAAACCCTTCCTTAGAAAATTTTTGTTAGTATTTTTTGATGATATACTAATCTATAGCAAGTCTTGGAAGGATCATGTTCAACATGTTAACGGGGTGCTCAAACTATTGGAGGAGAAACAATTATATGAAAAAACCTCCAGTTGTTTCTTTGGAGTATAGGAGGTGGAATATATGGCCCATATTGTATCTCATGAGGGTGTTAAGGTAGACCCTAATAAAATTAAATCCATTGAGGAATGGAAAATCGCCACAACCATAAATCATCTACAATAATTTCTCAGGTTGACAGGGTGTTATCACAAGTTTGATAATAATTATGAGAAAATAGAAATACCTCTAACAACATTACTAAAGAAAATGCTCCAAGAGTTAGCTCAACTCATTGAGTCCTTGATGTTAAGTACTTTTCCAGTTAGGAGGTCACAATATCAAATCTCCTTGACACCCTTAGGGTTAGGCCTCACGTGTAAGGTCGGTGGTTAGATCCCCTCGAGAGGGTCTGCCAATATTTTCCTGTGGATGTAGTGGGTACATATGTGTGCGAGCACATTGGATTGGTGAACTACAAAACATTACTAAATAAAGCATTTTCTTGGACTCCAGAAGAAACTAAGGCCTTTAAACATCTTAAAGAGGAAATGTGCCAAGCATCGGTCTTAGCTACGTTAGACTTCACAAAAACCTTTATTGTAGAATATGATGCCTCAGAAAATGGAATTGGTGTTGTTTTAATGCAAGAAGGAAAACCCATTTCTTTTGAAAGTTGTCCAATCAAGAGAAAGTATTTACACAAACCTATTTATGAGAAATAAATGTTGGAAATACTACATGCCCTTAAGCAACAACGACCATACCTAATGGGAAGACACTTCAAGGTAAAAATGTAACATGATAGTCTTAAATTTTTTTAAGAACAAATATTATCTTCATAAGAGAAGAAAAAATGGGTCACAAAGATGTTGGGTTGTGACTTTGAAATCATCTACAAAAAAGGGAAGCTAAATTTTGTTGCAGATGCACTCTGAAGAAAGGATGAGGTTGCGGAAGCATTGCTTAGTGCCATTTCTATTATCCAACCATATTAGATAACCGAAGCTAGGGATGAATTGAATAATGACAAGAAGAGTGTGCACTCATTCAAAATTTGCAGGAAATCCAACCATGTGATTATTTCCCTTAATTGCACAATGTGTATAGTAATAGGATCATATGTAGAATAGACTTCAAGAGTTATTCAAGTAGACAAAGATAGAACATAGTCATGAGGAAGGGTGTTGAAAGTGAGCAAAGGCATGGGTAAGGTAAGGCGTTAAGAGTAAGGTGATAAAGCAATCTCGCATCATGTATAAGTATGAACTCAATTAAAGAAGTGTGTCTGAATGTGAAATACACTGATGTGTAAGACATTCACAAAAGTGAAAAAGAGATATGATATACATAATATGAAGTGATCGAACCGCAAATTGTACACATTGCTGAAGTGAGAGAGAATGTGCAGAGCACTAAGAGTGAATTACTTAGAAGGGTGCACATTGGTAAATTTAATAAAGTGCAGTGAAACATGAGATGTGTGTTAGGTCCCTATAATACTATTTTATCCCCTTATTGTTATTGTTAGTGTATCCCCCTTATTTTTATTGTTAGTGTATCCTCTTATTTGTATTGTTAGTGTATCCCCCTTATTTTTATTATTAGTGTATCCCCCTTATTGTTATTTTTTCTCCCATGTAGTCCCCATATTGTTATTATTGTGCCCCATAAAATCTCACTATTGTTATTGTTGTTCCCTTACATTATTATTGTTATGTCAGCTCTGATTATATTGTGACCCCCTAGACTCCTATATATAGAAAGGAGGTTTTGTCATTTGAATCATCCAAGAATTGTTCAGTTATGTAATGTAAAGGAGGTTTCCCCCTCAAAGAGGATTTTTTTAGGTCTTTAATCTATATTTTCTTCTATTTTTTAAGTTGGTTGCATAACATTTGGTATCATGGCTTTGGATTCTAAGGTTTCGCTTCTTTAAACAGGTCATCTTGGAATTTTCACTATAAATTTTTTTTACAAAGATTTAGAAGCTGAAATTGAAACCACATGGATTCGAAATACTGGTGAACCTTGTGTACGAATTTTAGATCTTGGTTCAGGATATTTTTGGAGATATGATCTGAGGAAGTTATGTTTTTTGCAGGCTCTAGCATTTCATCTCAAACAGGTGACCAGTGGAAAATAGTCATAACTTTCGTTTTAGGAAAACTCAGGTTTCCCCCTCAAAGAGGATATTTTTAAAGTACATTTGATACATTTAGATGAAAAATGGTTCATTATGGTACAAATATTTGTTATATATTTTTAATAACTCCCTACTCAAACAAAAAATTCTTCTAGATTTGCACACTTGTCCCTTAGGAGGGCACTCGGGATTTTTAAAAACTTACCATAGGGTTAAGAAGGAATTTTTTTGGGATGGATTTAAATCTTATATTCAAAAGTTTGTGGCGCAATTTTTGGCTTTCCAACAAAATAAAGTTGAGAAAATTAAGACCTCGGGTTTGTTACAACCCTTATCCATTCCAAGTCAACGTTGGGAGGATGTTTCAATGGATTTTATCATAGGTTTACCCAAGTTTGAAGGAAAGAGTGTCATCATCATGGTAGTTGATAGACTTACCAATTATGCACACTTTTTTGCATTATCTCATCCATTTAAATTCAGTAAAATTGATATTGCATTTATGGAAATAAATCAAAAGCTACATGGAAACCCAAATATTATTGTAAGTGACAGAGATCCCATTTTCACTGGAACTTTTTGGACAGAATTATTTTCTTGTCTTGGTACTCAATTAGCTCATAGATCATCTTATCATCCTCAATATGATGGGAAAATTGAGATAGTGAACAAATGTTTGGAAGAATATCTTTGTTGCTTTGTATCTAATAAACAGGCGCAATGGATCAATTGATTACCTATAGCTGAATGGTGGTATAACACTTCCTTCCATACTACAGAAAAAAAGACCCCATTTATGGCACTATGGATATCATCCATCATCCATCACATCATATTTAAGAGGAAATTATAAGGTTCAAGCAGTTTAATATCACATCAAGAATCAATAACAAGTTCTCCAACTCTTAAAGGATAACCTCACTTTGGCACAGAATCGAATGAAACAACAAGCATATCAACATCACAGTGAAAGAAGTTTTGATGTAGGCAATTGGTATTTTTATGGCTACAACCATACAAATAAATGTCCCTCAAGCAAGCTAAGAAGGATAATAAATTATCACCAAATTATTATGGTCCTTACAAGGTGTTACAAAAGATTTGTGATATGGAGTACAAATTGGAGCTTCTTGCATATTCCCGAGTGCACCCATTTTTCCATGTTTCATGCTTAAATAAGGTTACAGGTGACAAGCTCTTAGTTCAAACAATATTTCCAGAACATGACAAGGAAGGAAAAATCATATTGGAACCTAAAGCAGTCACGAAAACAAGAACTCGACAGCTACGAAATCGATCAATTTCAGAGTATCTCATGAAGTGGAAGAACTTACCCACTGAAGATTCCACATAGGAGGATAATAATTTTATACATAAGCATCCAAAACTACTCCAGCCTTGAGGACAACATTTTTTTGAAGGAGAGGGGCATGTTAGGTCCCTATAATACTAGTGTATCCCCTTATCCTTATTGTTATTTTAGCTCTCTTACTGTTATTGTTGTGCCCATGTAGTCCCCATATTGTTATTATTGTGCCCCATAGAAGCCCAATATTGTTATTGTTTTTCCCTTACATTATTATTTTTATGTTGGCTCTAATTACATTGTGACCCCTTAGACTCTTATATATAGAAATAAGGTTTTGTCATTTGAATCATCCAAGAATTGTTCATTTATGTAATGTAAAATAGGTTTCCCCCTCAAAGAGGGTATTTTTTAAGTCTTTGATCTATCTTTTCTTCTATTTTGTAAGCTAGTTGCATAACAATGTGTGTGAAAAAATTGGGTGGAGATCAAATATGGGCCAGAGAAGAAGAGATGTGGAGTAGAGATAGAGTTTGAATCCATTACAAATAAGTATAATTGTTTAAATAATCTTAAATCATTTTTATATGGAGTCTTTGCAGCAATAATTAAGTGTGAAATTGAATTGTTGAAGAAATTTTGAAGATCCAATAAATAATTGTTGTTCAAAGAAAATTAAAGAGGGAGCAAAAATATTTTGTGAAAGATCAAATTGGATCTGAGATTAAGAATTAATTATAAGGAATAATTAAAAAAATTGCTTGTGGATCCAACCTAAAAATTTAATGACAAACATATATGAGAGGCAAAGTTGAAGTTGATTGAGTTTTCAAGGTGGTTCTTGCAAACTCATGGGGATTGGTGTTTCCTGCAAGTTAGTGCCTGCAAACTAGTGGGTATTGGTGTCTCCATTAAAGTGTTGCCTGCAAAGAAAAGGGGGATGGAGTCTCTTATAGGTTTCTACCTACAAATGCTTAAGTAATTGAAATTAGTGCTTGTAAATACATATAATCAAATAATTTGTGTGGTTTTATCTTTTATGTTTTTCCATATTTAAGAGGAAAATTTGATTGGATCAGCATATCAAAGGGAGATTAGTGTCTCCTACAAGTTGGTGCTTGCAAACTGAAGTGGATTGGTGTCTCCTGCAAGTTGGTGCTTGCAAACTAGTAGTGGGTATTGGTGTCTCCATAAATTTTTTTCTCAAAAAAAAAGGTGGTTGGTGTCTCTTATAGGTTGGTACATACAAACATTGATGTAATTGAAATTGGTGCTTACAAATGCATCTAATCAAAGAATTTGTGGGTTTCTTTTATATATGTTTCTATATAAATTTTATGTTGATTGTTTGTGCATATTGATTAATGAATGGATGTGTTTAATAATTCTTTAAATTTTTTAAAAAGTGTATTATATGGTCCACCCCCTCCCCCTCTTAGTGTAATGTTAATTCCAGCAAGAAGCATACCATTTTTTCCATTTAATGCTCCACTCATATCAGAAAATGTGTTATTGATCTATTCTGACTTTTAGTAACAATTTTTTGTACACACAAATAGGTAACAATTTTCAATTTTCATCCCAGCATGAAGGCAACCCTATACCATTTAAAACAATAAACTTGGTAATGAATGAATCCACCTCCTTTATAATTGATCTACATTTATCATGTACCTATTGTACAAAACGCATTTTTGTGATAACTTCATTGGTTTCATCGTTAATTCACAATATTCTAAGCTATCTTTTCTTCCAGAGTTAAGAAATAATTATCTTTGTTGTAACATGTGGCTTATTTCCTAATTCATGTTGAATTTTATCAATGGCTTCTTCAAATTTTCTTTGCAACTTTGTTTCTCCAATTGCTACAATTATTCTCATCATTCTACAAAAAAAGATATGCTTCCATAAAAACCATTGTACATCAATTAAAGGTTGAGATCCAATTAGTTGTTTTTATACTACTCTAATTGACTAAGTAAAGTTGCTTTAAATTTAAGATCAATTCTAATAGTTGTATTTCTATCAGTAAATTCCTCTTTGATATCCTTTAATTAATGATTCTTCATCTAAAGTATCTTTTTGAGGCTTCCAATCTCATGATCTTTAATACTAAGTGTTGACATTGTCTCAGCTAGTTTTTTATGAGGGAACAACCTCTTTATTTTCTGCTTCAGATCTAGTCATTGTTCAAACATGCTCACTAGTCTCTTTTAATAAGCTTTTAATTTGTTTCTTGTGTTTTTCAATTTGTTAATTTTGTTGTATAATTGAGGATAGAAATCGTCCCCTCCCTTTATTCATTGATTCTAACTTTGGTTTCTACACATGTTCCAGAGTTTTCATTTTAATCTTTCTTCTGAGCACCTGATTCTCTATCTCTTGATGTTTTTTCTTTGCATTATATGACTTCGAAGTTGATGTTGATTGTTATGTCTCTGAAAGAATTCTCTTGATTTCTTTCTCCCTTCGTTGTGGAGTTTCAATAATGATTGATTTTGATGGTTGGACCACTTCACTTTGTACTTGTGAAATTGGGATGGGGTCATGTTCCCAAACTTCTTTGTTGACAAATTGTTCAACTTCAAGTCTTCTCACATCCCTATAAGGAGTCGAACCTTACTCTATTTTTTTTCTTAATATAATTTTTTTTATAAATTTCTTATTATTGTACAAAAATATATTACAGGCTAGGTGACAAGAGCATTTAGGGGAGCCGACGACGGTCAACCCCTGATGCAATCAAAATCAAAGTTTCAGTGGCATTGGTGGGTTTTTCAACAAAGGGAAACCAACCCACTAGTCGCAGTATGTTCAAAAGAATAACTAGAAACCAAACAACCAGTTATAAATTCACGTTTAACAGAAAAAATACAGACTTGAGATCCTGCAAAATTGACAGACAAACACCAGAAAGCATAAAAACTAGGGAGGTAATTTCTCCAGAATCCAACAAGCATAGGGGCTGGAGGGTGTACACTCGAAGTCCTTGGGTTCGAACATGTAACTAGCCACCCACTCGGCATGTAGACTGTCAAGACTTTCTTTGCAATCCATTTTGCCGCTGGAGGGAGCGCCACCACTCGCGAGCATTGCTGCCACCCTTTCATCTATTGTGCACTTTCCAGCATTGCTATCACCTTCTGCAACCAGCCTAATCGCAGAGGAGGTGGAGGCGTATTCATCTCTCCCATCTATCTGGAACCTGTTAACCCTCGCTCTTGTCCCCAATCTGGTTCTCCTGGGCTTGGGTCTCACAGGCATCGTAGGACTCAAAGGTTTGAGGGCAGTGAAAGGCAGGGGGTGGAAGATATTCGCCGCATGTTGCCCTTCCACCTGGAAACGGAGCTCACAGTCATAGAAGATAAGGTCCATGGCCTCGTGATATTTTTCCAACGCATGGTACCTTGGATGATTTGGTGATTTATCCTGTCCGCTAAGAGTTGAAGGTGAACTAGTGAGGCGGAAAAAAAATTCTTCATGAGCCAGTAGTGCCTTGCCAAGGTACTTCGGGATTTCATAGCATCAGCCAAGGCTTCCAACTCCAACACGTCAACTTGGCAATGAATGTGCACAGGGATATCGGGCGCATATCTGAAAGCTTCCCGCTTCTCAGGGACCTCGTCATCATCATTAGGGACCTGCACACCCAAGCGTCCCCCATGCATACATCACATTTTTTTCCTAGGCATGAGGGCTAGCTAGATGTAGGAAATAGACCAAAGTGTCCTCCTCTCCCAAACCTCACTGCAAGAGACCCTTCTATGGAAGCTCACCAGGACGCTCAACACAAGGGGATGAAAATCGTGATTGAGGGTAAGCCTTGTGAGGAGGGAAGCTTCTCGAGCATGCGTCCTTTGGTAGTTGAACTCATCTTTGTGCTCTACGTGACGCCCCTCTTGCATATCCATAACTCTCAACATTCCCATTAGCCCGTCGGTGATTTTCCAACCCGATACCGTACTCCTCACACACTTCTGCATTAAGACATGGATTTGGGGGGGGGAGAAAATGAGGTAGGTGGCTCGCTTATGGGAGCCATATTTTCCCTCGCATGCACTCCGTCGTGCCTTCTAACACCCGCATCCGGGGTTAATATAATGTTGTGGGGATCATAGTGCCAAATTTCTCCCTGTGAGAACTTCATATATTTTAACATTTTCTCAATCTCTTGACTTGATGTTCTTGTATTAACAAAAAATGTTCATACTTCCACCTTCAATACAAAGTGAATCTAATCAAAATTGAGGCTTTGTCTTATGAACTCGAGTGCAAAAATTATCATTGATAAGAAGGCAGGAATCCTATAAGGAGGTAACTCATAGCCATAAACCCTTATCTTTGTGAAATTTTTATACAATCTATAATCTCCAACTTTAATTCCCTCACTAAGATGTAATATCCCTTTAAATTCTGGAAATATATTTGGACATGGCATATCATACAATAGACTGCAAGAGACTGATACGAACTTATTGACAAAACCGAAAAAGAAAATTTCCAGTGAATGTTTTCTCACCATTGATTTCCAACGAATTATAGACTCAAGAAAATTCCCATTTGAATCCTACTTTTGAAATTGTAAATGGGAAAATCTATCCACTTGTATGTAGAGAGATAAATATACCATAATTTACTAATACCTAAATGACTTAGTTGTTAATTTTTCATAAAGTAGCATTGTTATTTACTTTGATAGTTACATGTCATCATTAACATGTTAATTTCACCCCAAATAATTATGCCATTATACAGATCTATATCATCAACCATCAGAAACTATGCGGAGAGAACAATACATCATCATCATCATCATCTAAGCAACGAAAAGTAAAAAGATCAACGGAAGAGAAGCATGAACACATAGAGACACCAAGATTGGTTCGAGACCAGGGAAAAACCCACTATGGGGAAAACCCTTGGAAATTTTTCTTCTTAGATCGTCATCAAATAATTCAGCAACAAGAGTACAATGATCCATGAGTACATATATTTACGATGTAGAAAACAAATAGTATACACGCAGTAGAACTGAAATGCAGTGACACTGTTTGTAGAAAACTAATGAACATGGTTGATATTGAATGAGTATTGAATATACATCAGCAGCTAAAACAAAAAATTCTAATCAAAAAATCAGTAGATCTATAAAATCAAAATACAAATCTGAAATATCACCAATTTCTCTCAACTTTGAAGTTCTAAATCTAAATCCATGAGACCGTCAATGACTGCTCTAACGCAACTGTGATTGAACGATTGATGTCTGGAAGCGTTGTGCAATCAACTAAAGGTGAACCAAATTAGATATACCCTAAATTCTCTAATTTGTGGCCTTAACATGCTCAACCCATGGCTTTGGGGCTCTAAGCTACTACCATAACACCCTTTGCCCGCGACTGTGCTTTAGATCAACCCGATCTGACCTATGTGACTAGGTCTCGCCCTTAACAAGCTTAGCCAGCGGTTTTGGGTCCTTGACTGCGGGCACAACACACCAAGCTCATGGCTCTGATGACCTAGACCGCTACCTTAGCCTTTCTTGCCTGCATCTTTGCTTCAAATCACCCAGATCTGATGCGTTATCACTTTTGTGATCCCGACCTTTTGAGCAAGCTCCTGCCAATGTACCTATGCGAGCCAGAAACACAAAATATGACCAAAACCGAAAATAGAATGGAGGATATCTCATTAGCGGATGTCTACAAATGAACTTGAAGTCGCTTCTATTTATAACTTTATGAGTGACCGCTTGGGGCTTTTACCGGATCAACATGCGGTTAGGTCAACCCAAAATAATAAATTACTTCATAACTTAATTTATGTTTAATCAATTGGGGCGATCTATAGGTCGATTTTGATCCTATAGAAAAGAGGAATATAATTAAATTATTATCTTAATCATTTGAGCAGTCCATAGTGGAATTTTACCCTAGTTGCAAAAATTAATACTCCCTCTCAACTAGGAATAATTCCACTTTGCAATCTCTGCTTATAGTTCTCTGCATCATGGAGTCATCACGGCTCAACACAATTTACTGATATTTGTTCATTGGTCTAATATTCATGTATCATCACGTGTCATCACTGAACATATTTTTCATGTAATCATCATGTTGTGAACCTTTATCATTACAAATCATCAATGTACTCTTCATGTTTATTTCTGCTAATCTCTTTATTGTTTATGCTTGTATGTTTAACATTCTAAGATCTAGAAGAAAAAAAAAATTATCGGAGGGGAGCTTGGCCTACCACCCTTCATTCATAAGATTGTCATTATGGAATATCTGCCATTGCGTTAATACATAGAATATCATCATTGGAGAGCATATCAACAGGGAGCACATCTCAACCTGTAACCGCATAGGGGAAGGCATCTCGACCCGGAATCTCATGGGGAAGCTATACCAATACAACCCCATATCTAGCAATAGGATACCCATCCATGCAAGGAATATCATCTCTACCTTGGTGTCACATCGAGGAGCTCACTCTCAACCTGGGATTGCATAGTGTTATTTTACATCAGGGAGCTCACTCTCAACCCGGGATCGCATAGAGTTATTTTACATCAGGGAGCTCACTCTCAACTCATCTTATTGCCTACTGAGCTTCCCATCGATGACCTTGAATATTCATGTGGTAGAACCCCTGTATCATAATATTTCTTGGACGAGAAACCAAACTTACGAAGAGGTAAGGATCACACGCCTCCAAGCCTTCTCAACCGTTTACCAAACAGAGAGGTATTCCTGACAAGCCCTGCTTGTGGGTGTGATGCCAACTGGGGTATACTCTACAAAGACCAAAGGTGGAGGAGATACTCAACTTGTAAAAATAGATAATAATCACACACATCCCGTGGGTGAAAAATAGGGAATATGCCCTATTGTCCAGAGTTCCCTCAACCCCAAAAGCCCTCTATCTCAATTCCTCAAACAGAGAGGAAGAGTTGGCTCAGTGTCCTCGATCAACGCTGCTCTCATCTGGTATCTCTTGATTCATGTACCTAAAGGACATCAAATGAAGTGTTATGTTAGAACATACATAGTCATGTAAATCAAAACAAGATACCAGTAATAGCAAGGTACCAAAAACATCCTCCCTCTCATGGTGGTCACATGGATACTATAATCATCCTCCCTCTCACGAGGTGTCAAACACAAGCCTTAGTTTGTCTCAAACAACTGCATTGTATCAATAAATGGAGAAAACATAGTCTCAAATATATGTATTTGGGATTCTCTATCATCATAGTGTATCCATGTCTTATCCAGATCATGCTCGATCATCTCTCTAAGGAGCTTCTACATCATGCCTCACATCTAGCCTTGCTAGCGGCATTGTACCCGACCTCGATCATGTTATGGACCTTTCGTCCACGATATCATGGCAAATATCATACTAAGGCGGCATCAAAATTCTTATCAATACTAATCCCAAACATCATCAGTTCATTAATGCAGCTACATATCATGGGAGAAATATCTCAACCAAATAAAAGATGTTTGGTGGAAATTCTGAGTGAAGCAGCTCAATCATGTTCTATACACATCATATATGGATGGATGTTCAAAACGAAACAGCAATGCTTCAACCAACTAACAGATGCCATGTCACATTTAATCTACATTTGAACTTTAAATCAGAATGTTCAGATATTTACATTATACAAAGACATTTCAACAATCTTGAAATATGATTTATTTTCAACTTCCATAACTCAATTCATCATGCCATGATACATCATTACGATATTCAAAAGTCATCTCCCTCTTACTTAGATTTTCATAGGCTCATGACCTGTCAAGGATAGACTATCCAAATGTATAGTCAAAACCATAATCAAAAATCAAGGCCATACCTTGGAACTCATTAACCTTACTTCACTAGATAATAGTCACATATAAACGAATCTGAATCGAGGAGCTTGCATCACGCAATGCCTTATACAAACATAATGCCATATCTTGCCAACATATCAAGCCTTACACAAATCATTGTTGTGTTAACAAAATCAACTTATCCAAGTTTAGAAGCCAGTCACAACTATTATCAAATATATGGTATCAATTCTTTCAAACAAAGATAGGCAAAGCACATATAAAGACTTGAATTCATTTCATGTCAAGCTCACAAGTCTATCATTTTAATCATGTCATTACAAGCCATTTCTGACAATAGATGTAAGTGCGTACACATCACGGTTAAGTCATGCATGTTCATACTAAGTCACAACAACCATTGTGCTAGGAACAAAGAGGCCAATACAGAAGCATACTCACATACAACACTGAAGGTCACTATGCCCACATAGCATAGTCATCTGGGAAAATCAACCGTCACCAGAGAAAATCACGTCAAATCCAAATGTGCAATCATGGTAAGATATATAAATCTAGACATGTCTCAATCATTAAGCATCATGTCAAAAGTGCCAAATATGGTTTATCAATATAAATCAGCCAAAACATGATGCACAATCCTCAAACACCATGACATATCCATATGAATATCTCAGTCACCTGCACATAAGTTTGGTTCAAACATACAAAATTTTCCTAGCTGACGGAGCTTACTGACATCTGTAGTACATTTGCAGAATCGACATCTTCCAAGAGACCATCTGATTTCATACGAAATTCTGGAAATTCCGGAAATCAGTTCATAAGGACAAGACAAATCAGAGATCCATGGATCCGGAAAATAGACCGAATTCATTGCACAAAACTTCAATTTTGTGTCTCTCAGACATAGTCACATCTATGAGCCTTCCTTTGCATGAACGAGGCTCGACCCTCTGTTGTGGATTAATCAATATCAAACACTCATAAATCATATTTCAATAGCAACATGAGTAGGAATCTTTTAGGAGAGTGATTCTCCCTCTGAATGAGAATCCACTTCATTCATGTCATCAACCTGTCTTTACAGAGATCAAGCAATAGCAGATCTATTAGATCATAAACACATATCTATCATGATCATCAATATCATGTCATCAATCTTTCATCAAGGGTTGGACTTGAATATCAGAGCAACATGCTGATGTGACAATACAATCTTATGATCCCAATAACAATATATCAAGTTAAACACAGTTACCGATCAAACGAGAAAATTACCTGGTACCCGTTATTTTGACGTAGCAAAAAAAAACCCAATTTTGAAAAGTGGTGATGCGGAATCGCCTTTTTAAGCATAGTTTTGGCACTTTAAATTTATTATGACGTTCTTTTTTAAATGTCATGTCGATTTAGAAAAATGGTGATTTTTTTGGCACTTCAAATTTTTTTATTTATCAAGTATGAATATTTGTTTTAAAATGTTAATAATTTTCAAGCTAATTTTGAAAAGTGTTGATGCAACATCAATCATTTTTGTTTAGAGTAGTGATTTTCATCTTGGTAAAAAAATAATAATAATAATAATAATAATAGTTTGAAAAAAAAAAAGCAATAAAAGTGTAAAAAAATAAAAAAATAACTTGCAAAAAATAAAAGATTTAAATAAAAAAAATTCAAAAAAAGCTCAAAATTTATTAAAAACAAAACAAAACAAACAAACAAACAACAACAACATAATTAAAAAAAAATGATTAGAAATAATAATAATTAAAATTTTAAAATTAATTAAAATTAAAATAATCAAAATACTAAAATAAAAAATAATTTCAATTCAGAAATTTAAATAAAAAATTAATTTAAATTAAAAAAGAACAATAAAATAAAAATTTAAATTTAAAAAATAAAAAGAAATTTTAAAATTTAAGAAAAACACACACACACACATATATATATATGAATTTTACAGAATCAAATAATAAATAAAAAAACACAATTCAATATTTTTTTAATATATATATATATATATATATATATATATATATATATATATATATATATATATATATATAAATAAATTTTAAAAATAATAATAATAATAATAATAATAATTTAAAATTAAAATATATATATATATATTAACCACCACCCAAGGGGCCGCGAGGCTCGTCCGTCGGGTGGGGGGAGAGCTACCTTGACAAAGTCGGTAAATTTGGTATCAGAGCCAAAAGCTCGCATTATAATAGCCAGAGTTTGTAACGAGCCAGGAAGCCTTTGACCTTTGAACAGTGTTAGCTTTTGCTTTCACGTCTCAGCCTGGTCGATAAATGCTCATACAGTCAATCTCTATATTTATAATGTATGTGATGTAATATGTATTATCATTCAATAAAATTGTGCCTTATCAATCTGTGTGTTGTCTTTATTATTTGAGTAAGAATTTTGAGCCATATTAACTATCAGTATAGCAAGCGAGATGTGGTCAGTAGTGTGAAGACGTGATATAAGACCTTTTTGCAACAAAATTTATTGGTGGACCGTGTTTCTAGAGAATTGAAGTCAAATGATGGCAGTATAACTCCAAGGGAGTCTCATTCATCAGGTGCATAGTATTTTACCTTCACATATTTCTTTTCCTTAAGTGTTTGCACAATACTGAGTAGAGAATTGCAGTAAGAAAAGACCTTTGTAAAAATTATATAACTAATGAGTTATATATCCAAGATTCTCCTGATCGCACACTATTTTAACTTCATGCAAAATACAGAATCTATTCCACCATTGATCATCACATGCGGAAATTAAATCAATTGCAAAGCACACATGAAACCATAAAAATTCACACACATTAACACAGTGTTTTAACGAGAAAGCCTGAAGCTAAAAACCCCAACTATCTGTATATAGTATATGTCATAGAGATCATGTAACAATCCTCATACAAATCTGATCATATCAAGCTCTCAGTACAATACAATCGCTACACACTAATCAGGCCTGATCTAGCAAATCCATGCACCGATCTCTACCACCTACTAGCCTACCTCTACTGCGCAATCCCTGCTGAAGAATGGCTCTGAATGAACTCGAATCCACCTGGCTTGCACTACGCAATCCTCATTGGCATCTCCACTGAGTGTTGGATGCAATCAATGCATCACTATAGTCATAACTGATATTCATCTTGCCCTTTCACCTATCTCACCACTGGTCTCCACTGAAACTGTCCATGCACTATAGTTAACTGATTTATTCTTTAGTTGATTAATGAGTTAATATTTAGTGAATTAATTCACACCACTCTCACTAGTGTATCAATCAATTAGACTAGATACAACTAGATCAATTGTGTCTAACTGAGTTAAACTAAACACAACTCCACCAACTACTTCTATAACTCCAACAAACTCTGTCACATGAGTTCTAACTGAAGTCCTCCATGCATTAGCTCCAGTAAACCCTCAGGAATAGTGTAATTCCTTCTGTCAGCTCCTGTGCCACATCTGTGCACTTAACTGAAGTGCTCCAAGAGAATAAGATAATTTTTAGAGTCCAAATATTATTAAGAGCTAATAATATTCGACATATCTATTTTTAGACTAGTTGCTAAAAATAGATTCCGCCCAATATGTCTAAAAATATAAGTCCATCTATTTTTCCAACTTGACCAAACATCCACAAATAGCATCCTGCAACTCATATAATATGATCAACATGTCTAAAAATAGACTTGCGCCAAAAATAGCCTGCGAGCCCACTTAGTGAAGGCGACTCTTTTCACTAAGCTCATCATCTTGTTGAATCTCAACAACCTTAAGTAGTTTTGATTTATTTGCTGATATGAAAGCCCCAAAGAAAACTAATTTGATTGGAAGGATATTAAGCAAGTCAATATCTGAACCCTTGTATGATACCAGGGTGGTAGTCTAGAAATTTACCCCCAATCCTACTTGGCAGCTTCCTCAGATATCTCCCAATAAGATCTATGACCTTCCAATGTTTAAGTTTTGTGCAGCCAATCTTATTAGATATGCCTCTATAAATGTACCTATCAATATTACCCAGCCTATGTATCAAATACCTTTCATCAAACCAGAAGATGTCCAATGGGCACTAGATCAAGGTTATAAGTATGTGCATCTTGGAATAATAAAATTTGGCGTTAATCCTCTTGTCAAACCTAGTTTGAATGTATCTTGCTTAGCTTTTGTAATTGAATCACGCCATAATCAATTCATTGATGCTCTACTAGGTGGTTTTGAGTCCCCTTTGCATAATGGTCCAGTTTGGTCATCTATCATCCCATGATACCAAGTTTCATTAACTGACCCCCATATTAATGAATTGCTTCAAGCTTACATCCATTTTTTTGGCTTTGATATTTCTAGGAAGTCTAATATCGCAAAGTTACATTCCACTGTTTGTTTAATATTTGTCTCCACAATTATCCTAGCTCTCAACCCTCATCTTACTTAGAGACCAACAGCAGAAGGAGTGGTGGTTGGACCTAGTAATGTCACTCCTATCACAGTATGGTTTTCCCAATTAACAATTCTTGATGAATGGACTGCAGAATACCATCCATTGTCTCAAAGGTATTTTCTGACTCTAAAACCTAAAATATTTTCTATTTCTAATTCAAGTAGAGGACCAGTCATTAGACTAAGGAATGACATTGCAATACACAAAATCCTCGTTAGAAGTCACTCTCTCAAAAGCCATGATAATTCAAACCTGAGTAAGCATCTAGCAAAACACAAGTACGGATCCTCCTCTCAATGCAAATTATGTATTGCCTCTAGAGGTCCAAGTTCTGATAAAAAATTTCAAGTCTTTCACAAACCTTAGTCTATCTTGAAAGAGGAACATTTAGGCCAACATGCAGAATGTGAAGAATGTCTACGTATTGCCTCTCCAAGATACTTTAAGTTCATGAGATACACACTACCTAGAGAAAAGGCAAGGAATGATCTAGAGAAGCATATACTCCTAAAGAGGAGACTTGCTCCTGGAAATTTTGTACAAAAATTTAAAGATGGGAATGTTGTAGCTGATGTGGATATCCTACAATATAGGAAATTAATGGATGATAAGCCCCAAAACATTATAAGGCTTCAGAACTATAACAATTATCAGCTAACTTGTGTAGCACAGAATCTAGATGACCTATCACAAGAAGTGCTTAAAGTACAATCCCTTGTGTCGGGACTCCATTCTAGTTTAGATGATTAGAGTCAAAAAAAATTTGACCATTTTGATAAGTTAAAAGATGTAAATATGAAGCTAGAGAAAATTATGGAAGTAGTAGTAGATTTAAAGTTGAGTCTCGAAAAAGAAAATCCCGATTTAAAAGAATCACTTACTGCAGTAAAAGTTTATAGCCAGACATTCCAGCTAGACGAAAGGAACTTGGAGGAGAAAAATACTCCACTACTACTCAAATGGTTCTTTATACATGATCCCACAATTTTTCAATTTGAAAATGTTATTTTATTTTCTAAAGAAAAATTGGCTCTAGTTCAATCACAAATCCCAGTATTTGATTTTCCACCACAAAACAGAGCAGAAATTAAAATGGTAAAAGAAGGAGAAGGATCCAGCAAAAGACCCAGTAGTGCAGATAACGATAGACCAAACCGACCTTTTGAATTTGCATGGGAAAAATGGTGTAATTCCAAGTATGGTTCTCTTGGAAAAACACCATATGATCCTTCAAACACTGATGAATTCCCTACTCTTAGCCGAGCTAACATCTATAGCCAAGCTAACATCGATCAAGCTCCAATGACAAATCTGAATTGCAAATCTAGAAATGAAATCCTCATGGCAATTCATACTTGGAGTGCATGGGCAACCAATCAAAAGTCCATTCACAGAAACAGAGTCTCATGGTGAGAATTAGCTTTAAGGATAACTTGGGGTTTCCAAGGTAACTTAGAATTATGGTGGTCTAGAATGAATGAATCTAACAAACTCAATATTATGAATAGTGATAAGCCAGTCGTTGAATTTGTCAGGGCAGTTCTCCATGAGTTTTATGGAGACATTAAGGTCGATGGTCGTCATTATGCAGATATTCTCATGAGCCAAAGTCTTTGTGATATAAAAGAACTTCCTGAGTTTTTCTGCACAATGCATGATTTTCTTTATAAGGCAAGAGACCCACACAATACAGCTTATTTGAGAAAATGTTTGTCTGCAATGCCTGGCAGAATCGTAGATCTTGTTAGGGCTAGATTTGAAGATGAAAATATAGATATTGAAAATCTTTCTCTTGCAAGACTCCATGAAAAAATTGTATTTACCCTGCAAAAAGAATGCCTCTGAAAAAAAAAAAAAAAAAAAAAAAAAAAAAAAAAAAAAAAAAAAAAAAAAAAAAAAAAAAAAAAAAAAAAACAAAACAAAAAAAAAAAAAAAAAAAAAAACAAAACAAAACAAAACAAAACAAAACAAAAAACAAAAAAACAACAACAACTTGCTTTCAATGCAAGTGTCTGTGATATCTCTGTCGAAACTTATCATTTTGGATGCAAAAAAAAAAAAAAGAATGCCAGCAAAGGATAATGTGAAAGTGATTGCCAATGTGAAAAATGCACGAAGAAAAGCCAGCCTAGAAGGCTTTACCCTAGAATACAAATGTTTCAAAGACCAAGAAAATGATACTTCAAGATAAGGCAAGAAGGCGCCCAAAGAGCACAATTAGGAACCTGTTTCATTTGCAAGAAGTCGGGTCATTATTTTTTATTTTAATATTTTTATTTTAACTAATTTTAAATGTTCTTATTTTAATTATTTTTAATCATTTTTTTTTAATTATGCGGTTTATTTTTATATTTCTTTTATAACTTAAAAAACAAAATTGTTTTTTTTTGTTAAAGTTATTTTTTTTCTTTAAATTGTGTGTGTGTGTTTTTTTTAATTTTTTCCCTCTTTTTTTTGAATTTTTTTAAAGTGATATTTTATCTTTAATACCATGCCTTAAAAATGTTGGAATTTTATTTTCATAAAGGTGATATTTTATCTTTAATGTCATCCTTGGATTTTTACGGCTTTTCAGAGACATAATAATAGATTATTTTTAATACCATGCCTAAAAATCGTTGGAATTTTAAGACTTTTGATATTTTTTTCTTTAATGTCATGTTTATCGTTCAAATTTTAAGGTTTCTCAGATTCATGATATTTTATCTTTAATATCATTATTAAAAATTGTTGACAAATTACCCCGAAAAGAAAAAGACGTTTTTCCAACATCAACACTTTTCATTTTCAAGGTTTTTTTTGCACACAAAAATTGATGTCGTCATTCCAGCATCAACACTTTTGGTTTTCAAGTTGTGTTTTGCACACAAAATTGGCGACGTTATTCCAACATCAAATTTTTTCGTTTTCAGGTTGTTTTTTGCACACACAAAATTGGTGATGTTATTCCAGCATCAACACTTTCAACATTTTTCGTTTTCAGGTTGTTTTTTGCACACACAAAATTGGTGACGTTATTACACCATCAACAATTTTTGTTTCGAGGGTGTTTTTTCAATCCTTTTTCAAGAAAAAAAAAATGATTTTTAGCATAATTGAAAAAATAATAATAATAATAAAAATAAAAAAATAAAAAATAAAAATTGTTGAAATTTGACCATAAAAAATAAATTAAAAAAAAAAAAAAAAAAAAAATGTTCTAGAAGACGCACTTTTCATTTTTTGGTTTTTTTTCTAGTTTTTTGAGTTTTTTTTTGCTAGAGTTATTGTTTTGAGGTAATAGTTCTCATTTGATCGATAAATATGTTGTTAGAGCATTTAATTTCATCGTGTACTATAACCACAGATAGTCAAATATATAAAACATCAATCTCATAGATATTCCTTTATCATCACGGTTGCCAATACCATGCATATGATCAAGCTAGGTTAATCGATAAACCAACAATGTGCAATCACTCTTTTTCTATGAGATTTCATCATGCTTATCAACACCATATAAATGAAGTAACCTTTTATAAGAGATCCAACATATCTTATGCATATCAAGAGTCAAGAGTGATCTCAAAACAATAGATGTTAGCCACACATTAAGTTATGTCACTATATCCAAGATCGGCAATTATATCAAGTACTCTTGCAAGATCAAGCAGATCATCATGATCAAAACATTCAATACCAAGTGCACCATTTCATCAATCATTCATATGCATGCATAAGCCATCTGACAAGTAGACATTCTCAATATACCATAGGGCTTACCTAGCCATCCAATTTTGTAGTTGAATATTAATATAATATGCCACACCTGCCTAGTTGTATTACCTGTGCACCTTCACATAAGCAGCGTTTAGTGCTCAAGTCTCTTTACCTTTTCAGATCTAGCCATCTTTTCTGCATTTCCCAATCTAGCCATCTTTCCTGCATTTCCAAAGATCCTCTAGAGAGATCCACTCATCACATCTGATTAGGGAGGTTAGATATATCCAAGTGCTCAAATATACATGCAGGAAGTAACGAATAGAAATAATAATCATAGAAATCGAATCAGTAAGAGTAAACAAGAGTAAGGTTTCTAAGGCAAGGAATACTTATCTTCAATGAGAGATAATCCTCTCCCTCTTGAACCAGCCTTCAAGAGTCGGCGATAGATCATGAAACAATGTTGTCTTCAATCAAAAACTTTATCAATAACCAAGTCAACTTTCAAATTGATTCAAGTACTTGAGTATCTCCTCGTAGACCATGTGAGGGTTTCATATACTAAATATCCAGACTTTACCATAACCCAAGGTTTCTCTCAAACCCTTATCCACTAACTGCCTAGGGTTTTCTTCATACCATAGAAATATTTTAGGTCTCTACGATGCTCTGCTTGCTTCCATAAAAGTGTCTCCTTGGGGTGATCTCCATGGATTTTTTTCAACCAACTCTAATACCTTGTTAATTTTTCATAAAGTAGCATTGTTCTTTACTTTGATAGTTACATTTCATCATTAACATGTTAAGTTCACCCCAAATAATTATTCCATTGTGTATATCTATATCATTAACCATCAGAAACTATGCAGAAAGAACAATACAATCATCATCATCATCATCTAAGCAGCGGAAAGTAAAAATATCAAAGGAAGAGAAGCATGAAAACATAGAGACACCAAGATTGGTCTAAGACCAGGGAAAAATCCACTGTGCGGAAAACACTTAGAAATTATTCTTCTTAGATCGTCATCAAATGATTCAATGACAAGAGTACAAGGAATTATGAGTACATATCTTTACAATGCAGTGAAACCATACCCATACTTTTGCATGAAGGAAACTGAATTTGAGAACTGAAATGCACTGACACTCACTATAGAAAACTGATGAACATGGCTAATACTGATTGAGGACTGAAGATACACCAGCAATGGAAAAAAACAGATATGATCTACAGATCAACAGATCTATAATACCAAAACACAGATCTGAAATATCACCAAGTGATCTCAACTCTGAAGTCCTAGATATGAATCCAGGAGACTGTCAATGACTGCTCTGACGCAACTGTGATTGAACAAATGATGTCTGGAAGCACTGCGCAATAAAATGAAGGTGAACCAAATTAGATATGCCCATTAATTCTCTGAGTTGTGGCCTTAACACACTCATCCCGTGGCTTTGGGGCTGTGAGCCGATACCACATCACTTTGTGCCCGCGGCTCTGCTTCATATGAGCCTGATCTGACCTTTGTGACTAGGTCGCGCCCTCGACAAGCTTATCCAGCGGTTCTGGGGTCCTTGGCCACGGGAACAACACACCCAGCCTGCGGCTCTGCTGACCTAGGTTGCTACCTTAGCATTTCCTGCCCGCGGCTTTGCTTCAAATCACCCAGATCTAATGTGTGATCACTTTTTTGATCCAGAACATTTGCGCAAGCTCCTGCCGACGAACATGTCCAAGCCAGAAACAGAAAATACGACCAAAAACAAAAATAGCACGGAGGAGATTTCATCAGCGAATGTGTGCAAATGAACTCGAAGTTGCTTCTATTTATAAATTTTTGAGTGACCACTTGGGGCTTTAGCCGAATCAACATGCAGTTAGGCCGACCCAAAATAATAAATTAATTCATAACTTAATTTTTGTTTAATCGATTGGGGCGATCTATAGGTCGATTTTGATCCTCTCGAAAAGAGGAATCTAATTAAATTATTATCTTAATCATCCGAGCAATCCATATTGGAATTTGACCTTAGTTGCAAAAATTAACATTAGTAACATTAAAATTGGTTAATTGATTATTTTTGGCATCAACTATATATTCACTGAAATGAAACCTGACAAAAGAATTTTATTGGCGATAAATATGTTAAAAATCCTAAATGGTTTCATCTACTAATTGATCATTCATACCCTAACAAACAACAAATCATAGCTTACACGTTTTAAGAAAAAAATTGGATGAATAAGGTGGATTACTTTAAGTATCTGAGAATTTATAGCCAAATAATACTCGAAAATTGTCGACTTTTCTTCAGGGCTTATCTCATGTATAACTGACTTAATAATCTTCATTTAAGGGTTGTACTTCATCAAGCATTACAATATTTAACAATTCTGGAATTGATGCGGGATTTGATATAAAATAACACTACTTCACTTTTTGACATGGCTTTCTTGGGAGGTATTGCTCTGAGCACCATGACACAAATTTTGGATAAGGGCGAGGTTGAGGGATTATTAATTGAGCTAGATATGACTCCCATGCCAAAGAGATATCGTAAAGGCCTTGGAAGCACTGATACACCAATTCTCTAAGCTCATACAAGTCGAACTCACATTGGATTTCATGGGCATCAGTGTCCTTTTCTATTAAGGGAAAATCGTCAAAATTGATAGAGACAGAAGCTTATGCAATTGGTGGTTTAGCCACTTTGACCTTCATTTTCAACAGCACAATATACAAAGTATAAATTCAATGGAAAAATAGTGATTGAGTTTCCCGAAGTGGTTGAAAGTTCTATCTTGGCTAAAATATGGAATTCTAAAGCTATGGCGCGGTTGCAATATTATTGACTATGCTCTGATGCCATGTGAAAAAAGACAAAACTCCCTATTTCCCCCATTTATGTTATCTTTTAACAATCGAAGACACCTATCATTACTTTATTGGCCAACTCATTATTTAACACTTTGGTATGATTGGGAGGTTGAGTTCAACAAATCTAATCATGTTGACCACCATAAAAATGGAAGATATTTAGGGTTTTTGCATCTTACATTTTGTACTGCACCATGGCACCCCCATGGGGGGAGGATGGGAGGTGGTTTAGCCACTTTGACCTTCATTTTCAACAGAACCGTATACAAAGTATAAATTCAGTGGAAAAATAGTGATTGAGTTTCCCGAAGTGATTGAAATTTCTATCTTGGTTAAAATATGGAGTTTGAAAGCTATGGCGTGGTTGCAATATTATTAACTATGCTCTGATGCCATGTGAAAAAAGACAAAACTCCCTATTTCCCCCATTTATGTTATCTTTTAACAATCGAAGACACCTATCATTACTTCACTGGACAACTCATTATTTAACATGTTGGTATGATGGGGAGATTGTGTTCAGCAAATCTAATCGTGTTGATCACCATAAAAATGGAATATATTTAGGGTATTTGCATCTTACATTTTGTACTGCACTATGGCACCCCCATGGGGGGAGGATGGGAGAAGGATTTCCAAAACATGTTAGCAACTAAAATGCCTTTGTCAACAAAAAATACTACAAAGTATTCAGGTGCCTGTGATACCTAGCAACAAATTCCCTGTGACATCAAAACCCATGATTCAAATGTTGCATTTCTAGACAACAGTCAGACCCTGCTACCGAGGGAGGGAATTCATGTCTGCTACAAACAACAAAAGTACCCCTCATAGAGATTTGTTTGGTGAAAATAAGGGCAAATATAGAATAGATGAAGGAATATGTCATTATATGTATATTTATTAGCATGTGGCGAACAAAACAAAAGGAACTAATTATTAAGAAAAATTAAGCACTCAAGGGAGACCTAGAACTCAAACTAGGCTCCAAAGGATTTTTAACTACTATATTCAACAACATAAATGGTAGAGACAAAATATTTTCAACAACATAAATGGCAGAGACAAATACTTTAAGGACGGTCGTACTTCTTAAACTCAGCAAGCCTCTTTATGAAAACTTGGCCTCCAAAATTTAACCCAAAAAAAAGGATTTTTCCTCAGAACATTGTTACCGATGAAATAGGTAACTGCACTGGTACCTACTTTTTGACATAGCAAGAAAAACATCCGATTTTGAAAAGTGGTGATGCAGAATCTTTTTCTTTTTTTTTAGCATGTTTTTGGCACCCTCCTTCTTCTTCTTCTTCTTCTCCTTCTTCTTTTTGTTTTTTCTGTGTTGCTTTTTATGTCGATTTTGAATAGTGGTGGCGTATCATCACCAATGTTTTTTTAGAGGATTGATTTTGACACTATACATTTTCTAATGTCTTCTTCTTCCCTGAGATGTTTATTTTTAAGTGCATTTATGTACTTGTGTTTTAAAAAGAAAAAAAATAAAAAAAATTAAATTTAAATAAAAATTTGTAATGATATCTTCACTTTTTCACATAGATAAAAAATGAAAAAAGGTCAACATTGTAAAGTCTATATTTTCTACAAGTTTATGTATTGTTAATTAATTTTTCAATGTACATCAAATAATTGTCGCTAAAAAACCAATATTTTGAATGATATGACAAAAAATTACAAATTTTCAATACATATAGAATGCAAAAAATACACTTTTAGAGACTTTTTGTTAAAAAAAACATGTTAAATAAACTAATTTTTGGGAAAATCTTAACAAAAAAACTTAAGAAAATAGCGTTTTTATTGAATTTTATGTCAAAAAATAGTAGTAATCACATGTTTTTTACAAAAAATAAGGATTCTTCTCATAAAATATCAAAGTCTAAACATTACAAGTAAAACTGATTAATAAATCTCAAAAATGAGCTTAGTTTGCAAACATAACTTAAAGATCTTCAACAATACCAACTAATACATGTTCAACATCATCTAGAACATCATTGATGGCTTCTTCCGCAACATTTTCTACTTCATTTTGGTCATTGTCATCTTCTAATAGATCTTTCATGTCTGCAAATCTTCCAAAGTGTCCATTCCCAATCATTCTATATAATGGTGGTTAAGGTTCCTTTGCTTTTTTTGCCACACGTGATTCATTAAAATCCCCTTTCCTCAAACCAACTTTTTGCTTCGCATCTGGAAGGAATTCAAGAGCATTAATTCTTTGTTGAATAAATTTTCATTGCATTGGGTTTTTCTCAATGGCAATGCAATTTCTTCCTTTTGGTGGGCAATATGTTAATGTTGTACCTAATCATCAAGTACAAATGAAATAAGTAAGAAAATTAGTATAACGACATAAAAAGTAAAAAAAAAAAAAATATATATATATATATATATATATATATATATATATATATATATATATAAATTTAAATTTGTATAATAAAACTTCCCTGAACCTGAAAATAAATCCAAAACCCAATCTCCTTATTTTAATGGCGTGTGGCGCTCAGAGCCCACAGAGGCAGTGGGAGGCAATAGAGAATCGTCTTCCACTTGTTAGAGGCCGGGAAGCGGTAGGCGACCACAACGATGCCACCCAGCCAGCCTCCACCCAGCCCAGGGTGGTCTCAAATCGTCCTCGCCCAGGCCGGAAGCGTTCTCGAAATCGCCTCAGCCACGGTAAGAGCAATTCTCGGAATCGCCCCCACCAGCAGCGGAGATTCTCCATAATCATCCTCCACATCGTATTTTGAAACATGGCGGGCAGCCAGCAGGTGAGGGCTCACCCGGCCCTGCCTCCATTGGAAGTGACGGAGCGGGCTTGAGTAGCCCTCGTCTTCCGTGGCCTCAGGCCCATTGGCCAGGAGGTCTCGGAATCACCCTCAGCCTAGGCAGTAGGAGGTGGTGGGCCGGCACCGTTGAGCGCGAGTGTGCCTCGGCCTGGTTGGAGTGGAAATGCCCTCCACCCGGTAGCAGACAGCAGTAAGCGGCTCTCGCGGTGCCACCTAACTCTCCAGGCTGGCCTGGCGGAGGGTGGTCCCGAAAATCACCCCGGTTGCGGACGGTCGAGAATCACCAGGTTGGCGGAGGGTGATTACGAGAATCACCACGGCGTGAATGGAAAGTGGTCAGAATCACCATCAGATCCAGTGGAGGTGATTCTCGGAATCGCCTCCACCAGCCAGGCCGAGGCAGGCCGGGCGGCGTCGTTCGAGCACTTGTGAGGCAAATGGCCAGGCCATGCGACGGCTGTCGGCGCCGACCTGACCCGGCTCGGAAGAGGGTGATTCTGAGAATCACCCCCGGCTGGGCGGAGGGTGATTTTCGAAATTTCCCTCCACCCAACCGAGCAGGGGTGATTCTCGAAATCGCCCTTCGCCCAGCCGGGGGCCGGAGGTAGGCTGGGCAACCCTCGATGGTGCCGCCCGGCTGGGAAGAGGGCGATTCCGAGAATCTCCCTCCCGCCCAGCCGGGGGCCGGAGACCAGCCGAGTGGCGCCATCGAGGGCTGCCCAGCCTACCTCTGCCCAGCCGGGAGCCGGAGGGAGGCTGGGCAGCCCTCGACAGCGTCGCTCAGCCTGCCTCCGGCCCCTGGCTGGGCAGAGGACGATTCCGAGAATCACCCCCGACTAGGCAGAAGGTGATTCCAAGAATCACCCCCAGCTGGGCAGAAGGCGATTTCGATAATCACCCCTGGCTGGGCGGAGGGCAATTCAGAGAATCACCCCTGGTTGGGCCGAGGGCAATTTCGAGAATTACCCCCGACTGGACGGAGGGCGAGGCTGGGCGGAGGGCGATTCCGAGAATCACCCTCCGCCCAGCCAAGGGTGATTCTTGGAATCGCCCTCCGCCCATCCGGGGCCAAAGGCCGGCCGAGTGGCGCCGTCGAGGGCTGCCCAGCCTGCCTCCTGCCCCCGGCGGGCGACAAGTTAATTTTAATTTTATTTTATTTTTTTCAAACACAGACTATTTAAAATTTGTATTTTTATTTTAAACAAAAACTATTATAATTAAAAAAAAAAATGTATTTAAAAATAAAAAAATTAAAAAAAAACTATTCAATTAAAATTTTAAAATATAAAAAAACAATAAAAACAAATTAAAAAATATGTTTAAAAAAAAAACAAAAAACAAAAAAATTATTTTTTAATTTTATTTTTTTAAATTAAAATAATTGTTATTTAAAATATATAAATAAATAAATTTCAAATATAAACAAACATATATAAGAAGATTTTAATTTTTATTTTTTATTTTCTTAAAACTAAAACAGTTATAATTTAAAATACAGAAAAACAATTAAAAAAAAAAAATATATATATATATATATATGTGTGTGTGTGTGTGTGTGTTTTTTATATATAAACAAACAAATATATGAATAATAATTTTTTCATTTATTTGTTCATTTTTAAAAAATGTTTAAGCCATATAATTTCTCCATAATTTCATGATTCAAGTATCTTGAAAACTTGAGATTTACAACTTGTCATTAAAGTTTTTAGGCGCTGCGAAATTTTATCTTTAATGTTATGGTTGAAAATAATTACAATTTTAGGGTTGCTTAGAGTCAAGATATTTTATGTTTAACAACATGGATAAAAATTGTTTGAAATGATAAGCCCTTCAAACATGATTTTGTTTATATTTAACATCATCTATCAAAAAATTTAGAATTTTACGATTTTTCAATGTCCTAATATGTAGTCTTTAATTCCATTGTTATAATGTGTCAAAAGTGTGACACAATGTTTTTTTTGTTATTCCAGCATCAACTTGTTTTGTTTTGAGGGTGTTTTTTCAATCATTTTTTCAAGAAACAATTTCGTTTTTAGCATAATTTTATAAAAAGGTGAAATTTGACCTTGAGAAAAAAACAAATGCGTTCTAGAATACACACTTTTTGTTTTTGGGGCATTTTTTCATGTTTTTTGAATCTTTTTGAACTAGAGTTCCCATTTTGAGGTAATAGTTCTCGTTTCATCAGTGACATTATTTCAGCACCAATATGGATATGGTAATACTCCTTTCTAAAAGAATATTAGGATGAGGACATCTTAGTAGGGATAGGAAACGTGACTATGAAATATGTTATGATTTCAGACACCACCAAAAATGTCAGAAATACAATTCCTACACCAATGTTGATCTCTCATAGCGACTCCTAGCCAGCGTCATGCTAAGCAATGAGGACAAGGCTTTGGAGCAAAAAACAGAATATGAACATATCCCATTTCACTATCGCAAATGTCACAACAATGGGTACTTGTCCAAAGACTTCCCAACAAACCAAACCAAATATAGTGATTCTTCAAACCCGAAGGCAATGAGACCATGGAAAAGATATTGCCAACTAAGTTTTTCAAAGGCTTTGGACACATCCAATTTATGGTGACCAAAAAAACTTTCTCCATTTTTGTCAATGGCTCTCCCTCTTCCCCCTTTACCCCCATCCAGAGGCACTAGACATGGAGATCCCCTCTCCCCCTACATGTTTCTCCTTATGGTTGAAGATCTCGAGCGTGCAATTTCAACTGCCCTTAATGAAGGCACTCTAAAAGGTCACCCTCTTGGATCTATTAATTACTCTACTCGCTAACAATTTGTAGATGATACTCTTCCTATGGGTGTCCCCTCGTTGAAGAATTCACTGCCTTTAAATGCATCCTCAAAAGTTTCTCAGATGTGTTTGGCACATCTATAAACCTAATCATATCTCAAATATTTTTCTTCAACAAGCCTCTGGCCATCAAAACCCACATTTCCATATTTCTTGGCTTTCAAAAGAGTCTCCTTTGGACCAATTACTAGGGGGCCTTACTAGCAACCCCATAACGCACACTATCTGGGATAATCTCATACAAAAATTCGAATCTCATCTCTCCAACTAGACTTTCTGAATTATAAATTTGGTAGGTTGCTTTACTCTTCTTAAATATGCCTTCCAATCCCTCCCCATTTGTATTCTCTTTACTTTCGCTACCCCTAAATCTATTCTCAACAAAATCAAAGCTATTCAAAGAAGCTTCCTATGGGGAGGTGCCAAAAAGGAAATAAAATTGGCACTAATAAGCCTAGGATAAACTTTGTCAACCAAAAAAATTGGGGGACTAGAACTCAGGGATCCTGAAACTCTTAGCAAGGCTCTCTATGCCAAAACCTGGTGGAGGTCGCTCAAAAATCATGAAGCCCCTTGGTGTAAAAAAATGTGGAGCCACAAATGCTCCCAACATTCAAGAATCACAACATTTCTAACTGACAGGGTACATCAAAGGATCAGATATCTGGAATGTTGCATGGAAGCACAAGAAACTCATCAAATATAACTTCTTCTGACATATAAAAAAAGGCCATATTGCCCTCTTCTGGGAAGACATATGGCATCAATTGCCCAAGTTATCTCAATAAAAGCAATTAAATTCCATTCATAATTACTTTCAAGATCAAGGCCTTAATCGCGTGTTGTAGTACTATACCTCCTCCCAACCCACTCAATGGCATACTTGGATTGATTAGATGTATGGCAAGGACCGAGAACATTTCACTAAAAAATTGCTTTACAACAAACACTTGCAGACTAAAAATCCCAATCCAAGGATTTGATATCCTTTGTTGGGGACATCGAACACAAGGTAATTCCAATATCAACGAAGCTTGCAATCTTTTCTCCTCTAACTCCTATGATGAATACTATCAAATCTGGGAAAAATTATGGCAGCTCAGGCACTGGCCCAAAACCTCTCTCTTTCTATGGCTACTATTAGGGAACAAAACACTCACCAGGCTTCTTTCGCTACCTCTAGCTCCAAATCTAACATTCATGCCTTCCTCAATTGTGCGTATACCTCCCTATGGGATCATCTTGCAATTATATTCTGCCAATCCGGTAATAACCCCACCAACGTCACCTCCACTTTCCTATTTTTGGAGATCCTCACCATTTACCAACCTCATCATTGAAAGAGAATGGAATTTTCTACCTTGCTTCCTCCTCTAGAATAATTGAAAAGAAAGGAATCGACAAATATTCAAAAATACATCTTGCCCCATTGGTGATCTTCGACATCTCTCTTTCAGGAACCTAAGGAAATCCATCATCTCTCTCTCTCTCTCACTCACTCTCATTGACAAAGACCGATTATAACCCAATCAAAAAACTCATTCTTTATTCCCTTAAGCTCTCCTCCCATCTCTCCCTGCACACTCTATAACCCACCCCCCCTTCACTTCCAACCCCTCCATTTGGTCCCCGCCTCCTCCAAATTTCATCAGTCTCAATTTTAACGGAGCCTGAAAAGGACATGTAAGACCTCCTAGTTTTGGGGGGAGTCTTTCAGGACAGCTTTGGTCAAATTAGCCATATCTATGTTGGCTCCATAGGCCATACTACCGACAACATTGCAGAAAGAGGCACTCGAAAGGTCTTCAAATCGCCATCAACAAGTGCTTCTACAAACTTATAATTCAAGAAGATTTGAAAACCATTATCAAACTTTTTCGAAAAATATAATGTGGTTCATATCCTTCCAAACCAACTAACAATTAGAGATTAGAATCTTGAGTTACTCGTATAACATGTCTTTCGAACTCAGATTCCAGCCCCTCTCCTCTCTCATGTCCACCGGGATGCCAACAAGCTAGCCAATATTTTGGTCAATTACGACCTCTAAGATTAGAGAAATTTTGTTGTTTAAAATGGGCCACCTAAGGAATATTATAAAATAATAATGGAAATAATAAAATAAGATTATATTACATCATCAAATTTTAGGAAGAGAAAAAAAAATTAAAAATTAAAAAAAAACTATTTTTTCTACTCATTTTCAACTTTTCTCCTTGTAATTTTACTCAAATTTCGAGCGGAAGCACTCGTTAGATGCAAAATTTAATTCATCATCCAAGGAGTACCCATGTTGCACACTTTCAATGGACCTTGCTACATGAAAAATGAGAAATACATCCAAAAAAAAAAAAAGTAATTACAATTCTACAACCAATGACTGCCCCTGCTCAGAAATTTGAGTAAAACAGTAGGGTTATAAGTTGAAAAAAGTAGTTTTCTTTTTATTTTCTTTTTTTTTATTTACTTTTTTACTCCAAAAATGGTGAATCATCCCTCATGGTTGACATCATCATTTTCAATCCTATTGGTTGTTATAAAGTTGATTTTGGTTGTACATTTTTGTTTTGAGGCCCATTTTTTACCTCAAAATTTCTCTAATGAAGACCCCTAGCTCAATAGTGGATAGGACCACAACATCTAGGACTCTCTTTGCACTCAATGCCAACAACAAGCTACTACATGCCTCTCCCCCCTTTTGACCACCAATGCTAATCAAATCTCTATCAATCAATAGTGAGTATGCAATCAATAACTATGTTGTTAGATATTTGTCAATTGCTAGTGAATATGTCATTCAAATCTCCATGAATTTCCAGCAATTTTGTTGTCAGATCTATGTCAATTACCAATAAATATGTCGCTAGTGCAATGCCAAGGAATATGTTTTCAAAGAATATGACAGGGATTATGTCGTTAGTGAACATGATTGGGAACAAACCATCAATGAATAACACGGAGAATGTGTTGTCAAAGATCACAATTCTAGAGGGGCAAAATCGTGAGTGCAAACCCCCCCTACGCTGACGTCACAAGTGCAACCCTCCACCCCAGCTCCCCACATTTCGTCAATCTTCTACATCAAACCATTGTAATATGATTTCAAGTGTTGGAACTTTAAGTTGGATCCACAATTTAACATGGTGGTTGATTTCGAACAAGTGAATATAATAGTTGGTTGTAGCCAAATGCAAGTGGCCCAGTAATGATGAGGATCGCCAAGCAACTCTTCCTACCTACAAGTTGTAAGTTGCTACAAGTACCACCACTCTGGCTACATGCAAGCTCTAAATATTCATGGGCACACCAATATCACACTGGGACACAAACACACTCATAGCCATCCAGCGCAACAAGATCAAGGTCGCAAGTTAACAAATCTAGAAGAGAAATTGGCCAACATAAATCACAATCTTAACATCCTCATATGCATTATAGTAGTCAACCTCAGTGTTGCACTTTTAGCCTTTCAGATGCATTAGTAATAAGCAATTTCTATAATCTTAAGATTTTGCAGCTCAATCTCCAATTTGGATTCTCACTAGACAGGCCAGATAATACCAATTTTGGATCCTGTATGTTAATTCAAAGTCTTTAAAAAAAACATGTTAGTATGGGGACACCACTTGGGTCTCGTGGTCACGTCGAAAAGTCGAAACTGGGTGAGGGCAATATATCTAATCCTTTGTCACATATCAAAAGTGATAATGGCACTAGTCAACAAAACTCGAACCCCCCCTCTCCATTAAAGTTCAGGGTGTCGAGGGGGCCTCGAGATTATTTTTCCACCATCATTTGAATTCAGGGGGCTCGACACTTCTTGAAAAGTGCACAACGTTCACTGCATCAACACTTTATTAAATAAAACATGACATTTTATACTTTATAAATTATAATAAAATTAAAAATGCAAAAAAAATATTAAAACTATTTACAAATTTTCAATTTTGTAAAATAACGTTACAACTCCATGCACTCTAATTTTATGATCTTTTGTCTTCATCTCATTCATCTACAATCTCTTCTAGTGTTTATATAAATATAAGAATTATGTTTGCTCAAATCCATAAAAAAAATTACCATCCACCAAAATAAATGAATCAATAACCACTATATCCATCAATTCTTCAAAAAACCCCTTCTTATACATTGCTCAACAACAATCCTTCAATCTCAAATATTTTAAATTTCCCCAGCATGATCATCAATCGTCATCTTTAGTTTTATTTGGCTTACCTAAAACCACACTCAAGTTCACTTTACCTTACCCTCAAACATTGCCTCCTCCAATTTTTTGCAAATTAAGCTCAACAATCGCATCCTGAAATGGTTTTTGTTTAACACATTTCAAGAAGTGGTTTTAGCTTACTACAAACCATCAAATGGTTTCAATTAACCAAAAACATAAAACACTTAAATTATGGGCATATATTATCATCTTTTTTTAACCAAAAGAAATCGCACCTATAGCAACTCTCAGGCGTACATAGTCCTGCCCAAGATTGTACCACAAGACCTGTGGAACCAAACATCTCCACCTAACCGTTAGACCACATCCTTGGGACTTGAGGGGAATACACTATCACCATCATGACTTACATCAACATATGACTCAAGTACATAAAATTTCAATTCAAGCTATAAACTAACTCTTATGCAAATATTGGACCAAGACCATATTCATTCCACATCAAAAAAGACATTATTCAAGAAACATCAAGCTTCTTAGGGATGTCATTTTTCATGCACTCTTGACCTTACCATCTTAATTTTGAACACATAGTACTATTATTCTTACCTTATCACACTTCATTTTTCATCCATTCCCTACTTCCCTTCTTCATCATTTCCATTCTCCTATGTTATTTTCTTCATTGCTTCATCATTCCTTATCCTTGTCTATTTCCTCTTCAATACGCCTTTGCCTATATTTTCTTCTTTCACTTTTGTTTTATTTGTTCATGTTCATAAGTCCTCTTTTTTCTTTTTTACTTGCACTTTCCTTTGTCATCTTCCTTTCCCATGCACTACATTTTCTCCCTTCTGCATCACTCATCTTATGTTGGTTGTATCATACAACGGCAATCTTCTTAATTCGATTAAAAATTACATACTTAAAATGTTTATTTTTTTTCATATCAGATCTGAATTATTTTTTCAACAATTTATTAAAACCCCAAAAAATATTTATTATAAATATTTCTGAATTTGTCAAAATATAAATACTAAGAGATCAATCACACCACAACAGCGAATTTACACTCGACACAATCCTCCATTTAGTTTCTCATAAAAATTCTAGGGTGGAGCCACAAAGAATACATCGAAAAATATGGTAGTTAGGAACCTGAAAACTCGACCCCATTAGAAAAATCAACCTCAAAGTATTCAACCTCTGGAAATCAAACCACCTAAAGCAAATCAACCCTAGAGAATTGCCCTCTCTCATCGACAAATCAACTCCCCTTTCTCCCTATCTTGTGCAACCCCTACGCACTAGATAAATCAGCCTCCCTGAATAATTTGGTCTCCACAATTCAACCTTTTCAACTTTGCCTCCCTCTTTCCTAAACTCTATCTCTTTTGAATTTTTATCAAAATTCATTATTGTACTTCTCACTTCTCTTTAGTCTAGTTGAGCCTCATGCTCTAAAGAAAATCACTTCATCCACAAAAACACTCTCTTAGGCTTATTTTATAATTTTATTAAGTGAAAGTTCATAACCCTTAATTTCTAAGTGAGTAATGGTTAGAATTAAATCTTAAATTTCACTTGAAATCAACAATTGAAATTATATCCAAGTCACTTTAATAATTTATTATTTATCCTTAAAACTTTGAGCTAATGGTCCACAATAATTCATTAAATTAATTATTGCATTTTTCCTATGTTAACTTTAGGAAATTAATCATAATATCATTTGCTCCACCAAGCAAGCACCTAAAAAGGCAATCAAAAATCTTCTACATGCTAAAACATCAAACCTATGTAGAAGACATTACAAAACTACAAACTTCACTTTGTCCTAGCAAGGAAATGATTTCCACCGCCGCCAACTTGTCTATGTAAACACAAACTGCGCTTTTACTAAAGGCATGTTGAGAATATCTACTACTTGCTCTTCTATGGATATATACTACAATCTCATAGCACTTATCTGGGCTCTGACTCTCATGAAGTGGTATTTGGTCTCTATATGATTGGATCTATCATGAAACATTGGATTATAAGAGAGTTTAATGCAACTTGTATTGACATAGTAAATCATAGTGGGCCCCATCTCAACAACAAATAATCCTTTGAGCATCTTGCAAAGCCATATGGCCTCACGACTCCCCAAACTCGTTGTTTTGTAGTCTGCCTGTGCTAAGTGCCATTGGATGTTGCTTCTTGCTATAGCACAAGATCATTGTTTATCCCAAGTTGAATCAATAACTTGAAGTACTCTTCTCGTCCACTGCATTGCATGCCTTGTTTGAATCTGTGTAGTGCTACAACTCCACTCTACTAACTCTAACATACCTAAGTTCATACTCCACCATAGCACAAAGATACTTGAACACGTGCTTTGTTTCCACCCAATGAACCCACATCGGCTTCACCATGAACTGACTGAGTGTGTTCACAACAAAACAAATACTTGGCCTAGTGTTGACCAAATATATCAAGGACTCAATCAACTGCTTGTCGAAAGTGGGACCCACCAACTCACCCTCAAAAGCACTTAACTTCCACAAGTTGGTAACAATAGATGTAGACATCAACTCGCAATCCTCCATCTTGAATCTCCTTAGAATTTCAAATGCATACTTACCCTGCCCAAGAAAAGCCTCTCTTAACTACTATAACACCTCAAATCCCAAAGAAGTAGTGCATTAGCCTAATGTCTTTCATCTCGAGCTCTCAAGCAAGGTTCTCCTTACACATCTATATGAACTTCTTCGATAATGTCAAAAGACATCGTCACCATATAGTACCAAGATGAGCAACTCAATCTCAACAAGTACATAATACAAGTTCGAGTTTGCCTCACTCTTAGTGAAGCCCATATAAGGCCGCCTTCAATAAGAGGCATTCTTCAATATGCATACATGGGACCCCCTCCCATGGACCTAAAAGTCCTAAAACTACTCAATATACACCTTTACCTCACTCCATATGATGTATCCTCCACCCCATCTTTAAAGGAATAGATATGACTACCCTAATAGATGCATATATGACGAGAAGTTATCTGCTAAAAAATGCAATTGTCCCCTCATAGGCCACTCCCTCCTTTTGGGAGAACCATCTTAGCACGAACCTTGCTTTACTTTGTGTTTAAATCTTATAGATCCATCGAGAAGTGACCATTGACTTCCCCTCAACCCTCGTTATTATGTCACAAACATCATTCCTCATTATGGAACTATAGTTTCACCATGACATCACTCTAGACCTACTAACCTACTACCTCCTCATAAGTAAAAGGCCTAGACTCATCAAGGCCAAATAACTAGAAAAACTTGTTGGTGGTCTACTCCCCCTAAAAGTGTTGTTACAAGTCTCCATAAACTCCTCGACATCTTTCAATGTCTGCGCATCCCATCTAAACCTTCCCCTGACATAGCTCAAAGGAACATCTCCCTCTAATTTGAAGGTTGTGTCCATGTTGTAGTCAGTGAGTTTGGTCCCTGCTCAACCTTTGATATGCCTTGCTCCAATCCTCTATTGCTACTAGATTTGTCCCATGTGAACTCCTAAAGATCCTATTGTCCTCAAATTAGACATCCCTCTTGACAACTATCTTCCTCTATCATGGAATGTAGATTGTGCAAGCCTTTTTAAGTCTGACTATATCCAACAAAAGTGCCCCTCTGATAAGAACACCACCTTAGTCCTCTTCTATGAATTAATGTGTACATATACCATACAATCAAATATACGAAGGTGGCTCACCCCTAGTCTCATTCATGTAAAAGCCTCATCATGAGTCATGTACTCCAATACCTTATATGAGGGCTCCTATTCTACAAGTATATAGTTACATTACATACCTCTGCCCATCAAGACATAAGAAAATTAAGATCATGGATCATAGCCTTGGCTACTCTGACTGTATTCTTGTTCTTCCTCTCTATCACTCCATTCTATTGTGAATTGTAGGGCATTGTCAATTCTTTCTTGATTCCTACTTCCCTACATAAATCCTTAAACTCATTAGAGGTATACCCACCACCATTGTCTGATCACAAGATCTTGATCTTCTTTCGAGTTTGGTCCTCCACAATAACTTTGAACTCTAAAAACTAATCAAAGGCCTCATCATTGGTCTCACTGAAGTAAATCCATGCCCTCCTGGAATAATCATCTATGATTGTCACAAAATCACCCATCCTCAAGATAGACTCTATGGACATAAGACCACAAATGTCAAAATACACCAAATCCAACACACATTTGGACCTAGTCTCAATGCTAGAAAATGTTGCCTTGGTCAACTTGCCAAGTGCACATCCCTTACATAATTATGCTTTATACTAAACTCCCAAAAATCAGTGACAATCTCCTCTAACATTGGTAGAGATTTGTAGTATAGATGTCCCATCCTCCTATGCCAAATCTCACTCTAGTTGTCATTGTTATGTATAAGAGCTTTCATTGGTCGTCCTCTCAACAAATAGAAATTATCCTCCCTTGTACCTTTCATTGGTTGTCCTCTCAACAAATATAAATTATTCTCCCTTATACCTATAAATCGCCTCATGTTAAGATTAGCCCCCCTTTTGACCCGACAATTACCTCACCTCTCGTTAAATTGACCTCAAATTCCTTTGTCCTCTATGGTGCTCAACACCTAATGTTTAAATTATAATGACTTCTTCATGACCAATACACTTGACTTTGATTCTCTGCATTAGCGCTTCAAACACTTCATTTCAAAAATAACTTGCCTTGCTAAAGAACTTCATTATAAACTTTAACAATCCTGATATACTCATGAAATGACCTAACCGAAAAAATTTCTTGCATTTAACAATTTTTGTCATTCTTAACATAGCACCTCTCAACTACTCAATGTTGATCATTTTTCTTATAACTCATTTGCATCATTCTTCTTCCAACCATGTTTTTCACTCTCCATTTCTAAAAGCCCTCCAATTATTCCAATCCTTTATGGAAACAAAAATTATAAAAAGATAAAATATAATGATAAATCCTATCATTAACATCCTTCCAATCTTGAATTTAAATTTAGAATGGGATATAAGATTCTACTTCCTCCATATGTGGTCAAATGGGGTCAAAACTATTGAGTAAACACATTAAAAAAAAAAGACAATGCCCCTACACTACAAAATCTAGACCTTTAATGCCAAGAAGTTTAGCCTAAAAGATGACACAAAACATGAATTGTTATATGTACATGAGTGGCTTTTGGATGCTTCAATCACCAATTTTGGCTCAGTGCCTTCACTATCCAAAATTTGTTTGAAAATTAACTCATGAATCCAGGATTGAACCAAAAAGGAGATTGCTAAGAACCCTTTCCATACCCTTGCTAGATTGAGATATTCACTTGGATTAACATGACAGGGCCAACCCCCTTCCAATCATCTTAATGCCTCTCACTTCTTTCATGTTATATATGTCCAAAGTATAGGATTTTAATATGTTTGTGAAATTCTCAACTTTGTGGACATTACTCTATTACCCCAATAAAAAAGGACTTGAAAATTTACATGTAATGGAGATTCGAAATAAGGTCGATGAAAAGAATAGGGCGGCAATTGTGCATCAGAATCCCTTTTTCAACAAGTTCAAAACTCCATTCAGAGCTCTCATAGGACTTACACTCATGTTTAGAGAATTGAATCAAAAAAACAAAGAAAGTTGTTTATAGAGGTTCTAATACTTTATTACAAAGCTTTTGTTTTTCATGAATTCTTCGACAAACATAAGATTCCATGGTACCCGTAGTAGTCACAATCTTTGTCTATCGGTTTATGCATATATGTTCATAGAAAGGGAAATATTAAATAATTCTGATAGGTGTAAACTGTATATCTTGTATGTCGAGATATTCAAATAATTAAGTTTGAAGACATGTTTATCAACAATTTTTGGACTAAAAATGGCGTAGAAGGACAAACCACATTTAGTTTTCTAACAACCTTTGTAAAACAACATATGCCATGTATATTCTCTTTTTGTGGAATATAGAGTTTTTTTTCCTTTAGGGAAAAAGGGAAAAGGTAACAAAGATAATTGATGATCATACAGAAAGGATGAGGTATCAAGGATAATTAATGATCATCGAAGCATGATGAGAACAACCCTTCAAGAATAATAATTGTGTAGATTGTCATTTAAATCAATGGGTAGAGATGCATGAAGAGAACAACCCTTCGAGATAATAAACATCTATCTAAGGCCACCACCAAGCCAAACTAGTTAGACAATGATCAAAGATATTAAAATAACATGTGTCAAGTATATGAATAAAAAAATCAAGATATTGTATATGATGGACTCGATGATAGAAAGGCTATCATTAAGGTTAATAAAATCAAGGGAAATTTTACTATTAACACAATTTGGTGAACAAAAGAAGAATGGCAAAGATGATCCACATTAAGTTCATTAATCAACAAGAGGTGGCTTTTGAATTTCCAAAAACAGACAACCAATTACAATCTACCAAGCCATTATAGCAGTACTATAAGCCACCACTTAGAGGGAATGAAACTAATTGTCTCAAATGTGGTAAAATTAGACTCCGGTAAATATAATAGATATGAAGACCCAACATTACACTACTTTAAAATAACAAATGGAAAGAAGTAGAAATCTCAAACCAAAAAACTAAAATCACATAACATACGATTCAAAATATAACAATGATGAAACACCACCAAACATGTCATTAGTATCAATTCAATCTCATGCATGCAAAGTCACATGATACACAAAGTATACGAAAATACAATACACAACAAGATGCACACACCCCGCAAACTAGACACAGGACATATTTATAAATATGTAAAGATCCAATTTTTTTAGCAAAAATAAACATTTACAAAACACTTGAAATTCCTTAAATTCTCGATTTAAATTGCAAGAGCTCTTTCCATACAACTAAAAATGATAAAATATCAAAGAAATCTACCTTTTTATAATCAAATATGTAAGACATGGCTAGGACACATGTCCAAGCATCATGTACACAAGACCAAGGGTGTTGGGTCAATATCTCATATGTCAAACACAAATAGGCCCAACAAGCCCATGAGGAGTTGGGTTAATATCCTATATATAGTGTAGACCAATCGGTTTGAGTGAGATTTAGTCCCTACCAAGTCTCAAGTCCAAACATCTTGGGGAGGGATTGAGGATAGAAGCCACTTATGAGGTAAAAACATCTCGAGGGGCATTCATACACAACCAAACTTTGCACAATCCTAGAGACCATCCCACTAGTGGGTACATTGTTTTTTCACCCAATAGACCAGCTAACCCCAACCTAGGCCTAACCTAGTTACATATATTAAAATAATAATATGAAAATGAGATAATGATATAAAAAATGATAATAATAATATCAAAATGAGTTCTTTCCACATAACTAAAAATGAGATAATATGAAAACTATCTTTTTTCTCTTTTCGTGTTGTACCGACAATGAATAACTTATTGAAGTAATCTAGGCAAGGCCAATGATCAAACCTATCAAGCTAATATGAAAACTATTTTATATAATCAATTAAGTAAAACATGGGTAAAAGTGTTAGGTCAATATCCCATATGTCAAACACAAGCATGTACTAAAGTGTTCATGTCCATATCCCATATCCCAAGCGTCACGCATGGACACACTAGGATGCACTAGGATACATGTCCTAGAGTGTTCATATCCATATCCCATGTGTTAGGTATGGACATACTGACATATTTAGCACATGTCCTATGTGTCCCAAAGATTGGATACAAAAACAACAACACACCCATCCATAACTGTTGAGTTAAGATCACTAACAAAAACATCATGCAACCAAAACATTTTGGTGGCCTAGAATGTAGTTGTAATTGAAAAATAAAAGGTGAAAAATAAAAATGATAAGTGCTAGAGAAATTCAAAATTTCGCATTTGCCCTTTAGTGCATGCATGTTTATGGTAGCAGTGTCATCGTGATAATAAATTGTAGGTTACAACCGATCTGAACCATTACCAAGGAAACCAGATGGCAATGGATGTCCATCTTGTTTAGAGAGAAAGCCCTAATTGAAGGGATTTCAAGTATACTATCAGGGGCTTCTAACACACTATACTTTGCACTTGAGCACTACCACATCAAGCAGAAAGAATTTTGTTTTCTGCATTGCAGATTTTTTTAGTTTAGTTGAAGAAAGAGAGCAGATGGTCCATGCTCTGAATCAAGAGTGAACCATGAGTGTTTAGATGGTCCATGCTCTGAATCATGAGTGAATCATGACTTTTTAGAATGGGGAGGAATGAGAGAAGAGCAAGATAAGGTGACACAGAATGTGGTGTGCACACTGCAGAGTGAAAAATGTGAAGTACAGCGCAAGAACCAACAAAGCGAAAGTGGGGATGAACTACCGCATCCCTCTCTCACTACATCACTAATCCACGACTTCGTGATGCAGAGCAACGAAAAGAAAAAGAAGTGTCACTGGGGCATGGACCCTACCCCAAACAATAAATGCTAATCCATGGCACAACAAGGTAGAGATCCGTGGCTTTTGTGGAAGCCAAAACAAATGACATGCTGACACCTGACAGAATTGACACAAGCAATGAAAGGGAACGAACAGATCAATAGAACGTAGAACAATACCATTCTTGGAGAATTTTAAGAGATGATGATACTTATTGGGACGGTTCAAAACCAAACCCGTGTATAAATTGAAGATTCGAATACAGGATTTTGGACTCTCTACAAAATTAAATAAGCCAGTTAAATTTTAAGAATCTCGACCATATGTACAAGTGCCTGTAGAACAGTAGGCTTAAAACCTGTTTGTGTGTTGGAATAAGTTACAGGTCTTTTAAACCTTTAATAATAATATCAAAATGCTTTGTGTAAATTTCTGCTTTTCATATCAATTGCAGTTTGTTGGTTGTCCCACGTACACTGATCTTCAGGAACTGTGTCTGCATTAATGACATGAACAATCATCAAAGACTGGGCCTGTGTCTGCATCAATGAAATTCAAAGGTTCAAATTCTGGACCTGTGTCTGCATCAATGACATTGGAAGAATCAAAGCCTCGTTGACAAAATTTATGGATATAAAACATATATTGGCCAAAAGAAAATATGCATATATTTTGTTGAGAATTCTTACGCTGAGAGACATGAAAAATATGGGAGGCAATGTAATAGAAGACTTACAAACTTGATTATTACCAAGTAGACGCATTCCCCATCTTCCATTTGATGTGTTGACATTAAAGAAGTTAAGATACTTGAGTCACAAATCTGCATTCCCCATCTTCCATTTGATGTGTTGACATTAAAGAAATTAAGATACTTGAGTCACAAATCTAACAACCTTGAGGCTTTGAAAACACTGAAGACCTTGAGGCTTCAACTTTATTGTCTGTTATTTCTCCTCAGTTTCCTTGAAATATTTAAATTTATTCCACATACAGTTTATTCATAATCCTAAATGGTTGTATTATAATACTAAGATTCCAATCATGTTAAGGTATATATGGAGTGCTGACCACACAGAATTCACCAGAAAATTTGTATTCCATGCTTTACGTTTTTAGGGATCTTTGCAAACTCAAGAACTCAGACACTGCAATTGATTCACTTCCAGGAGTTAAACAGGCTCCCTGAAAAAAATCAATTCCCTGCTCAACATTCAAAACACCCTTGGCTTTGAAAATTAGCCACAAACGTATAGAACTACAAGCAATTAGGGCCATCTAAAAGGAGCTTCGCTTAAGACAAATTGATTCATGCACATTGTTAACCTTCAATTGCACTCTGCCAAAATCAATTTGAAAGCTTCCATATTTAAGGGAATTCAATCTATAGTTGGTTGGAAAAGAGGCATTTGACAGAATAGTTGAAGTTGCTATATTATTACAATAGCTTTGTAATGTTGCAGGAGTTTAGAAAACAAATCCAACAAATATTGAGAGCTTCTTCATCAAGACTAGTGGAATAAGTTCTCGATGTCCATCCTCAAATTTCTGAATTTGTCATTGGTTCTTCAATGTTCCTCAGATCTTTTAGCATTAAAGTTTGCTAATGTTCATTATTTCCGAAGTTGATTCTATATTCTTAAATGTTACAACCCCCAATCAAATATTTACATCCTTCGACAAAAAGTTAAGAAAATGCAGCATGTACAAAGGTGATCTTACAAACTCAACTCGAACCATCCATCAAGCATGTACAAAGGTGATCTTAGAAATTGAATAACATCTTACAATGGGTCTTCTATCTTAACATATTATTGCTCTCATGCACACTTTAGTGGACACAATGGAATTGTAAATATGGATACTTTATGGTTATTACCTAATGTTTACTAATGCTGTTGATGTTTTGGATTTAAAATTGGGCTCAATCTTGTAAATATATATGTTAAAAAAAAACAGTGAATAACATTATACATTAATCTTTCAATTTTCACTCCATTAAACAACGGATTAGAGAATAGGTCACGACTATAAGATGTTTTCTGGCACATATTTATGGAATCTTAAGGATGAACTTTGAAGTAGTGACTACTCACCTCAAAAATTTGGAGGAGTCAACTTAAGAACAATTTATGATGGAGTGATCAACTATCAATTGTGCAGCTTCTCAAGTAGATCCTCCACTCGCCTTATCGAAAGTGTGCTCTTTAAGTGTGTATTTGAGCAATCTTCCCCTCATCCATCACAAGTTCTCAAATTGACTCTTCCAAATTTACGAGATCAAGCAGTTTCAGTATGTTTGTAATAGGGGTGACAATTCAAAAGACCAAATTATGGAAAATGGCATTATATTATATACATATTCCTCTCATCCATCATAAGTTCTCAAATTCACACTTCCAAATTTACAATATTAAGCAGTTTCATTGATGTTGGTAATAAAAGGTATTAATAGGACTGACAATTCAAAAACCAATTAACGAATGGCATTATATTCTATTCACCATGTTCCTCTCATCCATCATAAGTTCAAATTGACACTTTCAAATTCATGAGATTAATCAGTTTCAATGATGTTGGTAATAAAATGTATTAATAGGGGGGACAATGATGGCAGGCACTGTCAATGATTCAGTAATCTAAACAGCCACTGTTGGATCCAGTTATCAATAAAGAGCAAGCCAGGCATTTTTTTCAATCGATCATTTTATATTAAGATGATGGCAATTGTGGGTTACACTAACTTTACAGAATCATTGGCTTTAAGACAGTTACTACCCACTGCTATAGAGGAACATGTAAGGACCATTCAGATATTTGTAGAGTGTAATTTGAAAATCAAATGGATCAGTGAAATTGGTCAATTGTAAAATATTCATTTATTAAAAGAAGGAAATTGATTAAGTTAATAAAAAATACCTTCAAACTTTCAAAGTAATAGAAAGCAGATCTACTCTGAAAGGAAGTATATCATGTCAGTGCGAGAAAGGTGAGATATGAGGAATACAGAGAAGGAATTGTTTCATTCTCTAAGGAAAATTCTTTCTGAATTATCTAAAACATTTTATTTTGCTAGCTGTTCACAGCATCAAAAACAGAGAGTTGTAAAAACATCACCAATAATTGGTGGACATAAACAACCACCTAGTCATGTGTATTCATATTTATGAGTCTATTATGTCCACCCAAGGCCAGTAGAGTCAATATACCCTACAACATGACACAGTAGAAAGATTTAAGTACAAATACAAATACAATTTGGTAGGGAAAAATGTCAAGAAAAGGCTAGACAGCTAAAATACAACTGTATCATAGATGCAAAAATACACATTCTTAAAATTAAAATATTTAAAAACATATTTGATGGAGTTTAAAATTTGAAAGTTCCATTCTTCATTCAGCATATATAATGCTATCATTCTTATTCTCTCACCAGTCACAGGAGAATTACTATCATCAACAAAAATAGCTATAAAAGTTTAACATGAAAGGACAAATGAAACATAATAAAATAGATATGTTTAAAAACATAAGTCCATTATCGTCTTGCTCTGGAAGATCATTCTCACTCATACCATCTGAGTTTATATTTATTTATATAAAGCATAAGGACTGGTTAGTTAACTGTGCAGTATCAGTGGCATAGTATGTCACAGTCAAATCTCAGTCAAAAAATTTTAATAATTTGCATGATTAAGTTTAAAACTTAACTTCATTCACCATTAAGTTCAAAATAATATATGTATGATAAATTTAAGCTTTATATTCAGTTTTATAATTATATGAAGTAATAAATATCATTTGTATTATTTTGTTGTACCTAATTAGTCATGACTAATGATAATAGAAACTGAGTTCTATCAAGGTGGCAGTAGAGGAGAAAACTTAGGAGACTAAAGGAAATGGGAGTCTCATCAACATTGATGTCAATCTAGGGTGCAGAACTAGGGGAACAAATCCCAAGCTCGATGGAAAAATTTTCTAGGATCTTAATGCAACAAGAGTGCAGAGAAACTAAAATAGCTGTGCAATGGGCCAGTTAGAATGTAGCTTTCAGAGAAATGATGATGGGCAACATCAATCTCAACCTCACAAAATCAAAGGAAATAACGCTTAAGGATTGTTTTCCAAGCCTATTTTTGATCTTGAGGCAAATGATTGTGGCATAGGAGCAGGATTTGGCAAGCTTAATCAAGGAATTAACTGGAGGATCACAAAAGAAAAAGGACTCCTAGAGGCTAAGGATGTAGACAACAGGAAAAAATGCATGTGTAGAACAAGAAAAGGCTACGTTGATGCTAGAAGAAGACAGTCATTATGAGGGCTGGTGTTAAGGGTTTGAGAGAGATTCCATTGCACATTTTTATGATATGATCATCTATGAAAAATCTTCTGTGTGGATGGAAATGGTGTGGAAAAGGAAACTAGGTTATGTGCCAATTTAGCAGGTTCAAACCCTAATTTCAATCGACAGGTGATACTACAAAACTCGGTTCTGGGCTTCTACATTTTGAATCCTGCATTCTGAAGAGTGCAAGAGTTGGCTGCATATTCCCAGTCATCAATTTGATTTTATGACTATTTATAAAAAGACAAAATGAGTGACAAATGATTATATAGAAGTTAATGAGCCCAATTCACCTTTAGCAGAACTCTAAATTGAAATATCCTTGAGAGTTGAAGCTTGAAAACTAATTTAATAGCACAACTAAAGATTCACAATTTATGAGAATTAAATCTTTTGATTGTCCAAACGCCCAATAGTTATACAAAATTGGAACAAAGGCTTAAAATCATGACTATTGTATTTTTAAGAATGGAATCAAGCTCTATAATGACCTCTTTCAACTCGAAGCAAATCAATCTTAGTGCCTGTCAATTTTTGAAACTTACAAAGATGCTGCAAGAAAACTTAAAAGGCATTGGATTTTAAAATTGCATAAAAATTCCATCTATTTCAAGCTCAAGGGGATTTGTAGACACGATTTGAATATCAGCAAACATAATTAAGCAACATACAACTAAAAATGAAGCAATGTTCCAATTTCTAGTAGATTTGGATATTTATTATAAAAAAAACTAAGAGGAGAAACAACAAACAAATTTGAAGCCAGCTTGCCTTAGTTTCAAATCCTTGGGTGTGAATAGATTGTAGCTCAAATATCTCAACTCCTTTAGTGTCAAATCAAATGTAGTTTAAAAGAAATCACCATTCTCTCCTAAAGAAACTCCAACCATTTCAACCAATTTTGATGTGCCATTTGTTCCTTCTTGTCCACTGCTCCAAAAAAAAAAGAATAAATATGAAACATCATTAATGAGTTGCAAATAATAACAAGCATACATAAAGAAAACCCTAAACCTTTTTCATGTGCATATTATGATTAAATAATCAAACAATTCTCTTGTTTTGATATTATATTTCAATTTATAGCTGGATTTTGCAAATCAATAGTGTACACACTTTGATTAACAAGTATGATAGAAGGAGCATTGTGTTTCCCTTAATAATGCAAGTAAATAGTTGCTAATGTAATAGCAATTCTCAATAACAGAAAAACATGTAGTTGGGACCAAGTAAATGGATGAGACTAATGAACATTTCACGCATACTGTCACCAGACGTTATGTGCATGTTCTAAAAGTCCTAAATAATCCGAAAGTCTAATAGTTTTATGGCATAGTTCATACATTTTAGGACAAAAAATTGTTGTTTCTATATACCACAAGGACCACTATTTGTTGTTTCTACACATTAAGGACCACAAATAAAAATAAAAATAAATTCCTTTCTTCACTATGGTTGAAGACAAAAAAATAAAAAATAATAATGCGATAGAAATGTACCACGGAGGAAGATTATTTATTATTTGAATGGAGTATGAGAGATTCCAACAAGCTATTGGCCAATAGAAACATTCCAAGCTTATGCATATTATCATATCATTAGCCCAAGCTTTGCATATTATCATATCATTAGCCTTTACGTTATTTCCAATATTTTCAAATCTTAGATTAATTTTGCAATATTAGGCTTGTAGAAGTTCCTATACAAACAATCATTTCTTGCTTGGCAATAGCACACTAAAGATATCGATACATCTAATGAAGATCGACTTTTCTGAGGCGTCTCTACCACCCTAGGTTGTAAGGTTGTAAGAGTGCCCCACTTCTCTAGATACAAAGATTACATGGCCTATACAACAAGTTTGCAAATGTATGGCCTAGTAAATGTGTTTATACGTTCATTTTTGTGCTGATGATAGACTTCTTTTTTCATAAATGTAAGCAATTCTTTTAAGAATTTGGTAAATATATTTGTTGTCCAACCTAAACATAGAAAATGCACTAGGGTGAATGTAATAGATTGTCTGTACGGCAATAGACTTCCTATAGTTTCAAATTGTGACAACGGTGATAAAACTTGTATCATATTTTCACGTGTCACCGAGGTAAAGATTTCCCTGGGCTCAAGCAAACACAAGAACCCATTTTCCTAGATTCAAAAAATATCACTGTAAAAAACTTATTGTACTCTCCTAGTCTTAAGGTTCTGACGCATTAGGTACAACACTCTTAAACGATGCAGAAGACAACCACCTATCGCAGTCAACAAGGTTCCAACATAACAACAACACAATCTCCTGGGGGTGGAACTTCAAAACCTTTTCCCACAATACAGAGCTAGGGTGAATCCTAACGAGTGATAAACTCTAAATTCTGAGGCAGTATTCCATTAAAGCAAACTGTGGTTATATTATAGAGAAATCAATTCATCATTCATCATTCATCAGCAGTGTAACCAATATCCAGCATTAGGTGCAGCACTATTTGATCTTAAACGATGCAGGAGGCAACCTTCTATCACTGTCAACAAGGTTACGACATAACCACACCACAATCAATTGTGGATGGAACTGACGAGTCCTTTCGCCCAACTATTTGATCTTAAACGATGCAGGAGGCAACCTTCTATCACTGTCAACAAGGTTACGACATAACCACACCACAATCAATTGTGGATGGAACTGAAGAGTCCTTTCGCCCAAGACAGTGCTAGGGCGAGTACAAACGAGGGATAGACTCCAAATTTTGAGGTAATACTCAATTAAAGCAAAAACTCAGATTTAACTATCATGAACTCAATTGATCTGCTTAAAAACTAGCTAATCAACTTAACACCTAACCCATTCATTGGCAGTATCATCAATAACCAGCATCAGGTTTAACATTCTACCTCAACCCATTCATTAGCAGTATCATCAATAACCAGCATCAGGTTTAACATTCTACCTCATCTGATATTCTTAAACTATACAGAAGACAACTTCCAGTCACTGTCAATAAGGGTACGACATAAATACCCTTTCGCCCAGTACAACATTAGAAAGAGACTTAAAGAACTAAAACTCCAACTTCTTAAGCAACATTCCATTAAAGCAAAAACCAAGATTCTATTATCCTGAATACCAACGATCTGCTTAATAACCAGTTAATCAACTAACTAACCAACCCATTCATTAGCAGTGAAATCAATAAATAAACTGGTGGAGAGAACAAAACAAGAAGAATAAGAGGTACCATTGCTACTGAAAAAAAACTGGTAGTCGGCCCTCAGCTAAAAAAAGCAAACAGATCCATCCATAGCGGATCGCGTAGAGGTGATGATAGCCCTTCTCTAAAGCGCCCGAGACATTCGCTGAGTGCCACCTCCCCGTGTAATCGAATAAACCCTAATCCCCGGCACATATAGCGATGTAATCGAAGAAACCCTCACCCTTAGCACATCGCTATGCGATGAAGAAACCCTCACTCATCACTAAATAGTTCTGTGATAGGAAAAAGTAGGAAAATTTAACCGTAGTGGCCATGGGGTTGGGTTAGTCGGGTAACAAGCAGAAGTGATTTTGTCATGCGGGTTTGTGGTAAACTTAATCGGGTTTCGTATTGATGATCTAGGGTTGATTTAAAAATGGAATTTTCAAAGTAGTATATTTTATGGTATAATTTTATGAGTTAGTTAAATTGTTTTGTTTTATGCTAGATTTAAAATTTGTGTGATTTATAATGTAGATAATGTTTTTTTTGGATTAATTATATTATTACGATTTGTTTTATTTTTATGTTTTGTTTTTCAAATAAGTAAGAATTTATTGAAATAAATTTGGGAAATTTATTTGTGTATTCAAAATGGATTTTAAATAATAAAAAATAAAATTTATTTAAAATTTTAATTTTTAATTTTTTTAATCTTCATTTATTAAGTATGGCGATTATAATGGATTAGTGTAAATCTATTTTAACTCACGATGTCGAGAGGGATCAAATCTTTTAAGGTGCAAACCTCTTTTTTGGTTGCAAAACTTGAAGAAAAGCTTGCATCTCAAGAAATTTGATCCCTCTCAAAGCTTGATAGATACTATGTTAACATGGATCTAGGCTCGTTTAATTATTAATTTTATTTTTATATAATTTCACTAAGTCAAAATGTTTTAATTAATAATTTATTTTTTATGTTTATGTAATTTGATCGAAGGTTTAGATAACATAATATAACTAGACATTACAACAACTCTTCCATACTAGGGTGGAGAGTGTCTCTTGGCCCAAAAATGTAGTTTAAAAAATAATAATAATAATAATAAAATCATAAATATTTTGATTGTGAAATAATAAATGAATTTTGGGCATGTGGTATTGATGAGCCACCTTATTAATTATTTTTGCGCTTATTAATGAAATTTAAATACGATTACAAAATTATTATTTTAATTTATATAATGAAATAGATCTTAATTTGTAGCTACTATTTATATCTTATATATTTTCATGTGATAGAGGTGTAGATATATCTCAAAAGTAATTATAATATTTTTTCTTTTAAATTTAATAACTCACCATCACCGTTCTTATGCTAAATTTAAAATATGATTAATAGTATTCACGACAAGCTGGTGAGGTCCATGTTATTCCACACCCCCTTTCTCAGTGCTCACCGTGGCTTGAGGGGTTTGTACCAGCTACTTAGGAGGCTTATTAATATACTCTCTGCTTGCATGTTGTTTTGCATTTTGTTCTTGTAATATAAGCACTTTAGAAATCAATGAACGAATCAAGACTTCACTTTGTTCCTTTGCTTTTCCTTACAGAATGAGACTTATTGACAAATTTTTATTCTAATCCATGTACATTGTAAAGCGGAAGAGAAGCTGAAAAATTCACATAAATAAAGTAGTATGACACCAAATGAAATGTAAATCTATGTATGTTACCTATAACAACCAACTTGATTGAACTTATACTTGGTTATATGATAGAATTTGTGAACATATTGTTGGAATTAATGAGTCACCACTTATAATATTGTTTTTATTGTACATTAGTTGTAGCCTTGTACCTTCCATTAGTTAGTTTTGGCTTGGTCAATTTTTATCAGTAATCAAGTCTGCGTAGATCAGTGGCGGATATTTTTTTGGGAGAGGAGGTAAGAAATGATTCTTGACCATGGCGGCTGCCTTGATATACTTGCCCTCCTGAGTCTCCTAAGAAAAAGAAATAAATTCAACATGGTGTCTGAGGTTCAAAAACTACTAATGTGTCTTTTCTTTCAGCTTTAAAAGAAAGTCATTGTATCTTCTTGCATTTTTTGTTACCTTGGACCATTTTAGTTGTTAAAGCATTCCTTGTCTTTGATATGGCCCCAGGAAAAAACTATGAATGAAATAATTCCTTTTGTTCGGGATTACGAGGTTCCAATCTAGTTCTATGAATAAACTATGTAGGGACATGTTTATATACACATTTCAGTAATTAAATATATTTTTCATATGTGGTTTCGCTCATTTTTATTTGTGAAATGTTGACTCATATTTACCTGTTTTCTTTTTTTTTGTAAGTTTAGTAGGGCCTTTCTATTTTCTATTAATCAAAAAACAGTAAGTTACATCATATCAAAACTTGATGGCCTCAACCTGCCCGAAGGAAACCAGGTTTGTTGGCCACCTTAAAGAGTTATAAACCAACCAGTACTGAAAAAGTTTAAGCCTTCTACTATCAGCTATGTCCAGTTTACTATCTCTTACATGCTCTAACTTCAAATAGTAAATGTTATCCGCAACATACTGATCAGGAGCTCAAGTCCAAGCTATGGAAAAAGCTCAAAATTGAAAATGTTCAAAATCACTTGCAACCTGAACAACCAAATAGGCCTCGGCGATACGATCCTAACTCCGTGAACGGCACTCAAATCCTACACTGTATGTGAAAGTTATTCAAGTTTGAAAATTCACAATTTCAGGCAAAAGACCAGTTTGAGCAGGTTTGACTTCCAAATTTGAAAATATTCCACCTAGGCCAATCAACATTTGACAAGTGGCATACACCTATTTGTGGTTGGTTTGACTTTTCAAAATTTTGACCAATGGTAGGCCGCCACATGGTAGGCCCGGAGGCCGCCACGTGGCCCAAAGGTCGGTTAAATTTTTTCTGGCTCCGGCAGGTTTTGAACCCGAGACCTCACTCCCGCCATCAAAGCACTTTAACCAACTCTCTTATGGTTTAGTTCTTAACATGAAACAGATTGAATGATTATTTAAACTTTGAAATAGTTTTGGGCGGAGGATAAAAGGGCTAGCCCCCTTCCGATATGACCTCGACGCAAAGACCATGGGTCTAAACTCTTACCCGCGAATAGTTAGGTGGTTAACTATGCAGCATGACCGCAACATGTGGCCGCATTTCAAACACTATATGCCACGATGTTATTAAACTTCGGAGTTTGTTTTATGCGGTGGTTCGTTAACCAAAAGGCCGACGATTAATCCGTGTTGAATACATGTGACCACTCTTACAAACATTAAATGCCAGTGAACTGACCTCCGACAGTTTGGGGGCGGAGTCCGCCTTTTAGTCACATCTGCCATTTTTGGAGCAGCTATCTGCAGTCCTCCCACATTTAGTGGGATTTTTACATGACATTGGGCAAAATACTGTTTGGAGCATAACTTCTCCATTACTGAACCTTTTGGAACGATTTTTTTTTTTTTTTTTTTTTTTTTTTTTTTCAGGTATTTAGAGCATTCTGAATTTATTGGAATAGGTTGCAGAGCCATTGGATTTGATCTTCAGTCCCTTTTGCTTCAGGGAAGCAATGAGAGCCATTAGAGCCAAGAGGGAGTTGGAGCTGTGTTGAGTTATGGTTAACAATTTGAGGTGAAGAAAAAGTCATTTTCGACTATTTTAAGCATTCTAGAGCCATTGGGACAGGTTCCAGAGGTATTAAAGGTATTCTACATCCATTTTAGCTTCAGGGAAGTTTTTTGAGCCATTAGGGCCATTGGGGAAATGGAGTTGTATTGGGTTGTACCTTTCTGTTTAAGGTGAACCAAATACCATTATCAACTATTTTCCACCTTCTGAAACCAATGGAAGAGGTTTCAGAACTATTTGAAGACTTTCAAAGGCCTAAAACCTTCAAGAGAGTTTTCAGGGCCACTAGGGCCATTTTGAGGTTGGAGCTGTTTTGAGTTGTACCTCTTTGTTTGAGGTGAACCAAAGATCATTTTCAGCTAATTTCCACCTTCTGAACCTAATGGAAGAGGTTTTAGACATGTTTTAGGAATTCTACAGCCTGAAAAGCTACAGAGGAGTTCAAAGAGTCGTTAGGGCCTTATTGAAGAAATCATTGTTTATGGTAATTCTTCACTGTTTAGTGAATTTGGGAAGGCATTCTTAGCTTTTTCATGTCTTTTGAATCAGTGTTTGCATTCAGATTTGTCTATTGAGACACTTTTAAACTTGTATTAGCATTTGAAATCATTTTAATACAAGAGGATAAGCTCATTTTGGGAGGCTTGATCCAGCAGACGTAGCCCAGGAGGCTTGATCTGCTCATCAAACATTTGTGTCATGTTATGCTAAAGTTATCTTGCTGAACATTTATGATTTAATATGTTAAACAACAAATACAAGTAGTTTCATTATCAGATCATGAGTGTTAACTTCTACAAGCTCTAAAGACAGAGTCTGTAAAGGGCCAGGTTGCCTCTGGATCTCATCCTTTTATCAAAGGTGACATATCCACTAAATGCCTCTACAATCAATCTCTAGAACAAATCTAAGAAGTTGCATTTTCATATCAGTTAATTTAACTTTCCTTCACACATAAACTCTTATACAGTTACCAAAAACACTTTGTTTTATGCAACAAGACATGGAGAATTTTGCACACATTTAATTAATGGAAATGGATACCTTGCACACATTTTCAAGTACTTCCATTTTCAGATCACATATATAGACAAAAACCAGAGAAAATACTATGTCAATCATCCGATGACTCAATTGGTGTCGGGTCCTTTACACTAGAACCGGGCATGTCCACGTGGTGCATGGTTTGCAACTGATGATCTATGCGGCCAAGACAAATAGTACCATGATGCTGAGACACATGAATTTCTTGGATCCCTCTCCTTATCTCTTGTTAAACATAGGTGACTTTTGGGTCTCCTCTAATTTCCTGTATAATCGTGATTGCCTTGGCCAAAACGCATTTAAGCGTCCAGTAGTGATGGACAGATTGGTGGAATAGTGACAGTTTTCTTCTTGTGTTACCAAGGTCTATTAGGAAATCCATTGCCTCCTCCTGTATTTCTCATTCCTCTTTGGTATTACAGTCTCTCTCCCATCCGAAGATAAGGTTTCAGACCTGCGGCAGAATGCCTGTAGAATAGGCATCAAAGAGGTTTTCCATTACCTCTTTGCCTGACTTTCTTCCTCTCTTTCTAGGGCCCGCAATAGGCTTGGTTTTTTTATGTTTCCCTTTGTCTTTAGCCTCCTTCTTAGTCGTTTTTCCTTTAAACATATTTGCATGCAGTAGTACTGATCGTTGAATAAACTGACAATGATGTAGTAAGCCCTTGCCTAGTGGTTGAGTAACACATGTATAAAATTTATAGAAACATGTATATTGCAGCATAAAGTCAATAATTGTTTTATACAAACAACAGTGAAAAGGACCCGCACGGGCGTGACATTCTGGCAATCAGTAGAGCAATAGTCATCCACATTCCCCCTTCTCAGCAGTAGACTATAGAGAAGGGTGGTAGGATTGAAAATTGTGTTATGACAAGAATGGAAATGCATGGCAAGACATAGACACATCAACTCCAGCATTCGAATAGAAAGATTGAAATTCCTCAGCACCCAGAGGTTATAGACCACAAACAGGAAAACCCCTCCCGACTCACAAATTTTATAAGGTGAGGACAAGACTTCGACACAGTAAGCCACAGACCCATTGAAACCAAACTACAACCTTTGTAAAGAGAATTTAATCTTTTAAGAACTGGATTATACCTTAAGACACGAAGATCCGCCCACATCCCCAACAGAGAACCGGCCACATGACGAAATGAATGAGGGGGAACAGGTCTAGAAAACCAATTGCGTAGAGCACAGTTGGCAAGGTAGTCATTCTGAGCCATGCACTATAATTCATAATTTTGGGACAAGAAAGCCAAAGCCCTGGCATTACACATAGTGTGCGGGGTACAGGAAGACTCTAGACTCGAGTGCATGGGCCAGGGAGATTCAAGTGGAGATTCAACAGTTGAAGGCATGTAGCAAAGAAACTCATAAACACGATACAAAAGATTGAAACGGGGAGGCTCTAAAGAAAATGAATCTGAATCCCCTCAGTGGAAGCCATGCAAAGAAAATAAACAAAATTTGAACTAAGACTGTAGCATTTAGAGTCTCGACCATGCAAACCCACAAATGTTTTACAGCCTCCATCTAAAGCCAGACAATGAACTGTGGAATTCCAATTATACAATAAAGGAAACATCTATTCGCAGATATATGTTTTGTAACAGATCGAAAGAATTGTCAAGTTGATAGTGGCATACATAGTTAGGAGACAAACCACATACCAGGTGACGGGGTGTGATCGCAACGCTCCAACCTTCTCCCCGCACAGCGTTTGCTCCTCCTTCCTCATAATTCTACCGAAAAACAATACCGCCCTTTCCTTCACCTGCCTTCATAAACCCCTTAATGCGTTGGTGTTGTTTCCCACATTGTTTTGACAGGGTTAGTTGGCCTCCACCATATACGTCGCCATTCATTATATCTTGTGACTGGTGTTACCACCCCTCCGATCGCCTGCCGTCATTATCCTTGAGTGTGTGTGTGGTACACGCCATCGCGTGCCACCTCACACCTCCCATATCCCGCATGGCACCTCGATCGAGGATCCCGAGAAATCTCAAAATCTCTATCGATAATTGTTTAAAGAGGTTGTATTTCTCCATCACGAGCCATATCTACCTGGTTAATATCCAAATGATGTCCCGCATGATTGCATCGCCAATTTTCCAGGTAGTTGGCTGCTTCATTCCCTACTCTGCGAACATGTGATGGAATGAGGTAACCTATGTCAGAGATGATCATGTTGATTTCATGGATTAGGGGTGTTGTTCTCCAACTTTGGATAATTTTCTCCCAATGCATCCCTATTGCATCTTCTGTAGAACCCCTGTCACCATAACAGAATCCCCTTCTGCTATGATTATGTGGTATCTTCCTCTTACTATTATTATAAACCCTTGTTTGACTGTCATTAGTTCTGCTTCATTGTTTGTGGTAAACCCTAGGTCCATCGCATATATTCTACAAACAAACCCTGTGAATTCCAGAATATACCACTTGTTCCTGCCTGATCCGGGTTGCCTTTAAAGGCCCCATCATAGTTAAGTTTCAGAAACCCTTGCCATGGAACCTGAAACCCCTGGATATTTTTGTTTCCACAATGATTGGGTCAGCATTTGAGGTTTTAGGTTAAGCATAGCTAGGATACAAGACTCATTTTCGTTTGTTTCCAGTCTTCTTCATCCCATTTCTCAGCTAAGATGGTCTCTCTAATATTATCGAGGATCAACTGCCAGATTTATTCTTTCTGCCTATTCCCATCTCTAAATATTCTTCGGTTCCTTTCTTTCCAAATGGCCCATAGAGTAAACCCCATGGATAGCCTCCAAGCTCTGTTAAGGACTTCGCTGGAATATCCCCCTTTTCTCCAAGTTTCAATAGTATGTTTGATGCTCGTGTTGTCCCTGTTGGTCTGTTGGAAGACGGTGGAGATGTTCAGCCAGAGATTTTCGACCAGATCAGAGGTATTCAAAAAGTGTTCAATAATTTTGTCGTGCTTCTTACACATTATGCATAACGACAAACCATGCATCCCTTTTTTCAACAACTCATCCCAGGTAAGGATTTTACTGTGACTAACAAGCCAGAGAAAATGTTCGATTTTCGGCCAATGTTTAGCTGTCCATATTTTTTGCCAGAGAGGAACTGTTATACCATGTAGATTATTTGATTTTGTGTACTAGCCCTCTTGTATTGTGAACATTCCTTTAATACGGTATCCCCATCTCAAAATATCTTCTCCATTTGCTGCTATCAATTTTCTGGTTTTCAGTTCTTTTTCGTAACTATCCCACTGATGAGTTTTAGGGGCATTCATCCAATGTGCCTTTAATTTCCATTTTATCCATTGTATCTCAGTATCCCCACTCCAGAAATTTGGTACAGACCTTGTGTTTGGTAGACTGGTGAAGAGGAAGATTTCTCCTAAGTCTAATCAACTGAATAATTTTTCCTGTTATTGCCAGGAATCTTCCCAAAATAGGGTTGTATTGCCTCCTCTGATTTCCCAAAAATTGTTCTCTCGAATGATATCTTTGTTTAAGGCTGCCAAATTCCAAATGTTAGATCCTTTCAGGGTTGTTTGAACCTTTAATTTTCCTGCAGTAGTGCGAGGCATTTCATATTTCCTTTCCCAAATAATTTTCCATAGATCCCCACCCCTTGGAGCCATCTCCACCAAAGTTTAGCTCCCATCACCTGGTTCATCACACATGGATCTCTTAATCCCAATCCTCCTGTTTTCTTTATTTTGGTAAGCTTATCCCATGAGAGAAGAGCCCACTTATGTATTTGTTGAGAACCTTGCCACAATTTTTTTTGAATATATTGACCATATTAGTATAAATGGTTTTAGGGGCTGCCAGCCCAGACAACTGATAAATTGGAATAGATTGTAGGACTAATCGCAATAAGATTACCCGACTAGGAGCATTAAGGACCCTAAAAGCCCAATTCTAGAGGCGGCCCGAAATACAATTAATGAGATCTTTCCAGCCCGAAAACCTAAGGGAATTAAGGTTGGGGGGAATTCCTAAATACTTCATGGGAAGGGATCCTAAATTAAATCCCATAGTTTGAGATAGGAAGCGTTGAGATAATATATTTGTATTAAAAAAATAGACATTGGATTTGTCATTGTTTATGACAGTTCCCGAGGCTTCCATGAAATATTTGAGAACAGATAAGATGGCCTTCGATTCTTTTAGTGTAGCTTGACAAAAGAGCATAATGTCATCAACAAAATGTTGATAAGAAAGGGTTAGCCCTAGCCCCCAAAGGTTCAAACCCTTCAGTTGGCCTCCATTAATCTTATTTTTATATGATGGCCAAGGCCTTCAACTGCAATGATAAAGAGAAAAGGTGATAGGGGGTCTCCTTGTAGAAGCCCCCGTGTAACAATGAAAGGATTGGAAGGAACACCATTGAGCAAGATTGAAAAATTAAGGGAAGAGATTAAACACATTATCCAGAGAACCCATATTCTATCAAAGCCAAAGGTCTGGAGTACAACTTTAAGATAATTCCAGCTTAGACAATTATAAGCTTTATATAGATCAAGTTTTATCAACATACCTTTTACTTTAAGGGTGGGAATAGAGTGTATTGCTTCCTGCACCATGACTATATCATCCAAGATTTGTCTGCCTTTCGCAAAACTTGTCTGTTCAGGTGAAATAAGGGCCGGGAGGATAAGTTTCAACCTGTTAACCATGATAGTAGATAAGGTCTTATAAATGAAATTACATAAGGCAATAGGCCTAAATCTTGTCAGAACATCCGAGTTTTCTTGTTTAGGGATTAAAGAGATAAGGGTGGATTTTAGGGATGGATAGACCTGTCGTGAATGATGAGACTCCTCGACTAATTCCCATATTTATTTTCCCATAAAATCCCAAGCAGCTTGGTAAAATTCCGTAGTGAAACCATCTGGGGCAGGGGCTTTGTTTTTTGCTACATTTTTTACCACCTCTTCAACCTCTTCTAATGTGATTTCCCTGAGGAGAGCCAAATTATGTTCCTTGCTGGAAATTGTAGGTATGTTTCGAGTGATGCGCTCAATAGCTTCTAATATATTATGATTAGGTTCTATTAGTATATCACTGAAATGATTCACTACCAGATTTTCTATCTCGTTATGTTGGAGAATTCGATTTCTTGTTGGGTATTTTAGGGAGAAGATCTTATTATGATGTCTTCTCTGGATCATTGCCTTGTGAAAGAAAATTGTATTTTATCCCCTTCTTTTAGCCATTGAACACAAGATTTTTTCTTCCATAAGAATTCCTCTTGCTTCCGAAGGTCTTATAGTTTACTTAGAAGGTTTCTTTCTTCTAGGACTAGATTCTGAGTCCTTCCATTTGAAATCATTTGTTGTTGCACTCGCTTCATTTCTTCCTGTAGCCTTTCCTCATCCTAATGAATGTTTCCAAACTTAGTTTTATTCCATTTTTTGATCCCCTGTTTCAAAATTTTCAACTGAAGTTGAAAAGAGTGCATCCTGTTTCAACCCTGTACTTGACTTGCTTCCCACCACCCTTTAGCTTTTTCCAAGAAGTTAGGGTCCCTCAACCAAAAGGCTTCAAATCGAAATGGACGTTTTTTATGACATTATTTCATGTCAATTTCCATACTTATCGACCAATTATCTGACCCCAAAGTGGGGAGGATAACTGCTTCATAGAAAACATACGTGCTCACAAGAGCTTCTGAGGCTAGGAATCTGTCCAATCTTGAGGCCACCTTATGAGCAGCCCCTCTTCTATTATTCCAAGTATACTTACCGTTCACTATGGGGATATCAACAAGCCTTAAGTCCGTGATCATATCCCTAAAGAGTTCCATATTTGGCTCCTCTCTCCTTGTACCTCCTTCCTTCTCTATCAAATTCACAATCATATTAAAATCCCCTCCTAGCATCCAGTATTTCTCGATATGCATATTACTAAGCGTTCTTATACTATTCAGAAATGCCTCTATTTCTCTTGGAATATGAGGCCCATAGACAGAGGAAATTAGGAGTTTTTTCCTTCATTCCAATTTGTCTGAAAGGTCATGTAAGAATTTGTGGCAGCCCAATCCAGTCTTTAGCCATAATCTCTGCAGGATTCCATAAAATGGAAATTCCCCCAACATTGCCTCGCGAATCTATTGCCATTACTTCATAATGAGGTTTAGATAATTTAAGGATGTCTTCTATTTTTTTACTAGAAACTTTCGTTTCCTGTATCAATATTACTTGAGACTTTTCTATTCTTAATCTGTCTTTTAGGTACCTTTGTTTTCCTTTTCTATTTAAGCCTCTTATATTCTAGGAGATCACTTTCATTGATGAACTTTGTGGAGTTGTTGGAATACCATTGTTAACGGTATTACCTTTCCTTAGTTAACTAACATTTCACCTGCCATTTGGATCGATTCTTGTAGGTTCTTATGACCTTTCTTTTTTCCTCCTTTAGCTTGGTTGTTGTGGTCCTCAGAGGGAGTCTTTTCCGAAGAGATTATTTGTTTATGAGATTGGGATGTCAAGTATTGTTCAAATGTTTCCTTATACAACTTCTTCTGATCATCCAAGTTGAAGTGATCATTAAGATTCCTCCATTCTTGCAGGAGTCCATTTTAACAGAGGCACCACCAAAAACTGCATAGTGACTAATGTTTACCAGTTTGATACACCCAATATAATAATTTTAAACACTTAGATTAACAAACACCATTCGAGTTACTACAAAACATAAATACATCACCACAATACATATTATCTAAAATTGACCACCTAAAGTATGTTAGAAACCAAATAAAATTTTTAGATAGGGGCAAAAAAAAAAGCATCAAACACATAAGAGCATCAAATGTTCGTTACAACTTTCAAAAAATGTGTAAAAGTCCACTTTGGGTATCATTCTTATGTGGATATTTCCTTTATTCCAACTATGTTGGATCATGAAACCAACTATTTTGGAACACAGACAATGAAATATATATAAAGCCAGGCATAAACTTAAATGCTAAGTAGAATGTGTTCAAACAATAAATCAAGTTAATGCAACCAATTATTGTTCTATCTTATGATAACTTGACCTCCACAATTTGCCTATGTAGTGCATCTCAATGTGCCTAATTTAAGGCCATTTACAGACAAAAGAATTCGAGATTCAAATTATTATGACTCAGAAAATCTTAGCAAACCCAATATTTGAAATCAAAATGTGTGACTAAAAGCATGCAAAATAAACAAATTAAGAATGACCTTTTGTAATTCAAGTGTCGCAAAATGAAAACAGGTAAAAATAGGAGCAAATAATAATTAACGTTTGTTTCAATGAAGGAGAGAACGGGAGAGAACGCTTAGGTTTCGAGAATGGTAGGGTTCAAACAACATTGAAACCTAACAAGGGGATTTCTAGGTAGGCGAATTAGATCAACATTGCCTCTGAGGGATCGTATGGCAGCCTCTTAAGGGGGGAGGGGGGGGGGGGGAGATCCCCTCCTACAAAAATGTTACAGCAGGGGAGTAAAGCAGCAAACATGTAAAGCCCAAAGGGGGGTCTACCCTGAATGTAGGCCCAATACTAGGAGCAGAATGGCAAGCTAAAATAAGAGGGCAATGTCTGCCATGAGAATTGAAAAAACCCAGATTTATTATCCCTGCAAATAAATTGGATGAATAGAGGATTTATATGAAAGACCATGCATTAATATGTAAATTCATAGGCATTTGGCCAACAGAGAAAGATCTACTCAAATAGATATAGGAAAAATGGAAACCCAAGGGTCATATAGACTTGAAATTTGGCCCTAGAGGGTTCTTTATAGTCATATTTACCAATCTTCTTAATAAAGAAAGGATATTTGAAGGAGGTCCTTCTATTACAATGCAGGGTTATTTTTGAGGCAATGGGAAGAATGCTATAACCATGATCAAGAACACTTTTTGGCTCCACCGGTCTGGGTTTGGTTATTCGCGCTTTCTATGGACTTCCGGGACCCTGAAATTTTGGAAGGCATTGGGAACTCTCTAGGAAGCTTTGTCAAAATTGTTGAAACAATGCGTCGAGGTCGGAATACTTCTTTTGCCCGCATATGTGTGTATATGAATATATCTGAACTGCTTCCAGAATCAATAAAACTTGAATATGAAGGTAAATTTTGGCACCAGCTTGTTGATTATGAACATATTCCATTCCGTTGTCACAAATGCCATGAATATGGCCATCTTTACAAAACTTGTCCATTGAATAATCCTGAACAGATGCAAGGGAAGCCACCAGAAGAAACTGAAGGGTCACCTGAAAAAGATGAGGGTTTCAAAACGGTTAAAAGTAAAAATAAGAGTAATAAACTGCATGCAAGCTGAAAAAATAACTCAAAACAGAAAAGCATGTAAAATAGATATGATATTTTGCATTAACTGGGGGAAAAATCAAAGGAGGGAGAACAAAGTCCTGAAAAAGGACATGGAATGGTACCTCAAAAAAAACCAGAAGGCAAAACGAAAGGCACCACAGGAATCGAATGAAACAGAAGATTATGGGAAACCCGTCGAACAGACACTAATGGAAATACAACTAAACAAGGAGGATTTAAGTATTGTTAATCTAAGTGTTTAAAAGGATTATAATGGGTGTAGCAAACTGGTAAATATTAGTCACTATGCAGTTTCTGGCGGTGCCTTTGTTAAAATGGACTAGAGAGTGACATTTCACAAAGGTACCGGAATTGGAAGAAGGAAATATGCCACTTTGCACTAATTGTAAATGATCATGTCATATATTAAATTATCACGTAGATGCTACGACAATGCCTAGGTTATTTCAAAGTATTGTAGCACAATGAACATTTCAAAGTTTAAATCCAACTGATGTTTTACTGATGAGCACTGTAGAGAAACTCTGATCAAGTATGTAGACGTGTCTATTTTGACCCTTTGTGTTGGTTATTTCACTCATGACAAGACGTTTCAATGGCTTACACAATTGGTATATGAAAAACACAAGAATATAGGATTATAAACTCAAACTATGTTTCTATAACACCTAGAAGTATTCATAGTTATGAAGGCCTCCTCTTAGTATCTTCAAGTTCCTACATTATATGCGCTCGTTTGGAAGAAACCACCATGATACAAGGTAAGGTGGTTATCATGTCTGCAAGAATTTAATTTCTCTTGTATCACTAGGATCAGTTGCAAAGTGTTATGCTTTCCCCATCGTTATTAACTTATGTTACCTTCGAGAGTCAAATATGCATATTGCTTTGGATAGGACATATTCATGTATCACTTGGTCATTGTTGATGAATGTCTACTTCTATAGAAAGCTTTCACTTTATTATGAAAAGAGAATGAACATTTAGAGACATAAATGATGATGCTTTTGGCATGTGAGGACCAATCATCCTTTAACTCAATGTCGATGCACAATTTTCCTCTTCGTGTGTATATGTTTTTTTTTAATGGTTTTGCTTTGTTGTTTTTATTTTCTTTAGTTATTTTGTTTGTTATTTAATTTGTGCTTAATGATGGTTAGAGTTTTCGGTGTAGATTACAAAGGAAATCTATTTCATTATGGAGAACAGTGGTGGGTATATATCTTTGTCTTATGGTGTGGTGCCCATCCTTATCTTGATTGTAGATTTGGGTTATTAGATGTCCTAGCTACAAAGTTAATGGTGGATGTTATCGTTGATCCCTTTGATGGCTTGAATATCCAATTGGGTTAAGCTTAGGTTTGATGGTAATGCTTTTCTACTTAATAACAATGCCTTCTTTTGCCGTGAGGGTATCAATGTATGACCTTAGAGGTTTGATGGTGCCATTCTATATTATTTTCTATTAGGTTGACTCTGTGATAAAAAATAAGATTGGGGTGTATCCATATTGGGGTGTATTTTTCTCCTTGATAAATGGGTGCATACGATTTGATGGGTTGATTATCTGGTGCACATGGTCATGTGTTCCTCTGCTTTGCAATAAGCTATGTTATGCGATGCAATGATCTATAAACACATGATTATAGTGCATTTAATATTTTGTATGTTAGGTTTTACACCATCGAATCTAAAGCTATTTAGATTCGATGGGGAAAAACCCATCATACAAAGCATTGAATTCCTTGTAATTGTGTGCCTATTGCTCGCTACATTGTGCAATTGGTGTTTTTTTATTTGTTGAATTGGGGTTGTATTTAGCAAGTGTATGATGACCTTTCACTTTGATATAAGTCATGCAATTCATGCAATTGGACTCTTTCTAAATTGACCTATTCGAAGATTGCTTCCACTTGTCTTTTTTTTACATCTTTATCTTAGATTTTATCTTTATTGATAGTTGGCCTATGCAACTTGTTAATATGATCTAAGAAAACTATATTCCACAAAGCTTATTTATCAATAAAATTTGTAAATCTTCACGTCTCTAGGCACAAAATGGTATAAGGTCATATATAAATGTAATTATGATAATGTGATTTAGATGGAATAATTATCAATATAAATACAAGTTGAATTCCCTATTAAAAAATAATTTCTTATACAATATCACTTAACATTTGGCTCATTTTCATTATATTTGTGTTAAATTGAGCCATTGAGCCATTTTCATGAATAAAATTTCCATTATAATATTTTAGTGAAAATTTTCTTGCTTTGGGTTTTGTTAATTTATGCATGTTACTATCAACTTATAATCATTTTATGCAGGTTTGGAATGCGTGAGAATTGCAAGTCAAATATATGTAGGAGATATTATTTTTTGTCATAGAAAATTTTGAAAATAAAAGGTTTATTAAAGGTAAAATGAGTACAATTAGTAAGGGTTTGGTTGGTTGGTAAAGTGTGGTGTTATTCTTCTACTAGGTTCAACTTTTCTTAAAGATATATTCATTACTCTTGGAATGGTGTGCTTGTGTAAGCATGTTATTTATGGGGTTTAGGGATAAGTGTTAGCTTTAAGTCATTTTGATAGAATAGATATCTCTTAGTCATGCATACTAAGTCAAAAGATAGTTGTTACAAATTGTGATATGTATTTAGTTTATTTTAATTCATATAGGATGGTATCACTTACATGTGTTGACTGGAAACATTTATTAAAAAATTAAAACGAATGATGAAAAGGGTAGAGAAAAATGTCACAATTGTAAGATCGTTAGAGTGAACCCATCTAGGTTTTTCTCTTTCAATAATTAGACCCACCTCTATCCCCTAGTATTAATGGTGAAATTTAGGCAAACATTTATCCTTGAGTTTAATGCATTTATGCTAACAACATAGATCTTGGTGTGAAAGGTTAATTGACATATACTACTTTCAAAAATTTTAAATTAGGAAGATTTGGTTGGTTTTAATTAACACTTAAAACAAACTAAGATCTCTATTTTTCTTGGTGAAAGGTTTCAAAAAATCATTAAAATGTCATTAATAAATAATTATAAATGGATCCTACAATGTTAAGACCTCACATGGTCTAGGTTTGGCCTTTGTGGGTTATGAGAGATATTGTGACCTCAATAAAACCATCATTGCAAGTGAAACCTCCTATTATTTTGTGGATATAGTTGTGAGAAAACATGTGATTTTATGTGTTAAAGTATTTTTGAGTGGGTTGTCTTATGCGTGCCTTGAGTACAATACTTGACGTGACAAATCAGAGTCAAGTGGGCTGCCTAGAAAGTCTTAGATTAGTCAGAATTGGAGACTGAGAGAGGGCGGGTTGGATGCCTTTAGTACTGTCAACAAAGAAAAAATTTGTGACAGTTAAAGAGCGCTGACTATGGAGCTCTATGATATTCATCTTTGAGGCCGCAAAGTGGTTGCAAGTGGGCAGTAAAAGAAGACATCATGTACAACACTCATTGAGGAGCTAATGGGTTGTTAGGAGGCAGTTTGATGAAGCCCTAGTTTAGTGAATGTAGGGAGGCATCTCACTGATAAGAGAACAGTTTGACAAATACCCTAAGAACGTGATCATTTGGAGCAACAAAGGAAATTTTTAGTGGGAAACTTGGAAAACCCTAAGAGTTGACGATCTTGAAGGAGCATGATAGCAACTAGTGGGTAATTTGAGTAGCTTATGTTTAGTCTTCTTGGAGCATCCAAGAGAGATTGATAGTGGCAAATTTGACGATTGGAGATGTAAGCATTATGAAGTAGCAAAAGCTGTAGTGATCAGCAGAAGAGGAGGCAAAGTACTTGCCAAATGTGTTCAAGGAGAATCCTTCCACATGACCGAGAACAAGAAGTATTTCAGCCATCTGAAGGAGAAGGACATGCAGTTACAGATTGAGCTTGGAGATGATGATCAATATGAAGCTAGAGGAGTTGGTATTGTCAAGTTTCAAATGAGTTAGGTAATCCTCTTCATCTCAGAGATGTTGTCTATGTTCTAGGATTGAGGTAGAATCTTGTTTTGGTAGCTACCTTTGAGGACAAGGGATATGATATCATCTTCAACAAATGTAAGGCTTACCTCCAACACTTAGCTTCTGGGTTTACAGAGCAAATAGGTGTGAGGGTGAAGAATATCTACAAGTTGCAAGTAGAGACAGGTGCAACCTTTACCAACAAGGTAGGGAGTGCTCATAGTAGAGAAGTGGTGGTTGAGTGAGAGCAGGACAGAACTCTCAAGATGGAGCCTCAACCAATATCTCAATTTGAGTCTAAGCTAGTTGGTAGTTGGGCTGACCAGCGGGATGATGATGAGGACCATAGCCTAGGGCAAGTGGGGGAAACCACTCAATCAAATACTTCTAGTATAGGGAGAGTTTGAGCCAAGTGGGCAGAGGATTTGGTTAAGGAGGACCAGAAGAGAGTTGAGTCTCCCATCATCAAGAAGAAAACACAAAGGTGCACAGGATACATGGCACTTATGACTGAAGTGATGAACTCACAGAGCATTGTGGGAAAGAATAGGTCTTCAGATCAAGTTCCGCAGAAGAAAACATGGAATCCTTCTAGTTTAGACTGAGAGGGAGCAACTGAAACAACAGATAACATGGTAGTGTTGGAGATAGATCCAGGTGGACGAGGTTCTTCCAGGAACACCTTCCTCGCTAAGAGGGAGTATTGAAAATAATAGCGAGAAAGGGTTCCTTGATTTGTGCCTTAATTCAAGGCGCCACAATGAGTTAGCATGCTCAAATTCCTATAAGTTAAGAGCCAATTCCTATAAGTTAGGGTGAATTCCTAAGATTTAGGGTGAGTCCCTACAAATTAGGATGAGTTCTATAATTTAGGATAAGTTCCTAAAATTTAAGAGGAGTTATGAAGTATTTAATTGATGTGTTAAATTGGAAGGCTGAGTTATTAGTCTTCTAGTGCGAGTTAATTGAGGAAAAGAACGTGTGTTTGAGTCTCAAGTCCTTGATTTGAGATAGGATGAGTTGCATGAGTAGTTAACTCATGCTAACTCAACCAATCATAAAAGAAAACTCCTTAATTAGAAACTCACTAACTTTAGACATTTGAATTGCCTTTAAAAGGAGGAACGAAGGCACGATTTGATCATTGTATTGCGAGCACGAGTTAGTGAGACAAGGCAGTAGAAAGCACATGTTGGTGCTTATGTGTTGAGTTTTGTGCAAGTTTGGTAGAAGACAAATTTCCCTTGCTCTTGCGCTAGGAATTCGGAGCAAAGATCAAGCAAGGAAAGAGGGCAACATTATCAACATTTCTTGCAGGAGTTTCTAGCTTAGATCAAGCAGGAAAGACAAATGTGTCTTTCAAATCGAAACAATTGTATTTGTAAGAGATCAATTGCTCAGTTTATATCAATAAAATTCTCAACAAGCAAATGGTTTTCCCAATTGGGTTCCTTTAAAAAAATAGTGTTTTGCTACTGTGTGACTATGATTTATTCTGATCCTATTCCACTGCAAAACTCAGTAGAGAAATTTTGAATCTATATGAAAAGAAAGTAGTTTTCAGATTATTCATGTTAGCAATTGCATAATTTCATGGATTTTCTACAATGACTAACCAATAACTAGTATTAGGAAAATTTCACATGGTATCAACACTTGATCTTTGAGGAAATCGATTTCTAAGTATTGCACTGTTGGGGCCCTTGTTTTGAAGTTAAACAGTTTTGTGTTGCGGAGAACAGGTGGCGGAGCGCAACCACGGTAGACAGAGAGTTGTCACAGTTGCGAAGAACTTAAGAGCAGGTGGTGAAGTTGTTGCGGAAGTAGGTACAGATGGCAGAGGGAAGTCGAAGAAGACAATCAGTGGAATTCCCAATAATCAGGGAAAAACAGTAAACAATCGAGCGGAAAGGAAGGAAGGACTGTTAGTCGCGCTGGAGATGGAACAAATAGGCAGTCGGTAAGTGGAGAAAGGAGGTTGGCTCAGCAGAGATCAAGGAGCAGGAGCTGTAGGAGAGCTTTGTTCATGTTGTTATGTTCTCTCTCTCTGTCATTGTTTTGTTTTGTATCATGTGATGCAATTGTAATCAGTTCTGCCAGGCACGCTTTGAGGAGTGTTGTAATTGTCTTTTGCTGTTAATGCAACACTTTCTAATATAGGAGGGTTGTTCTGAGTCTGTCTTGTGTTATGGTTTAGTGGAACATGTGGCTATTTTGAATTTTTGGTTATCATTCTGATCAAGTTCATGAGTATTGTTATCTGTCTTGTATTTACACTTCTTCGAGGTACTTAGTTCTGCATGGTTTATGCATCTGCCACGCTTGATTGGTACCTGATCCAATTCCAGCCTTAGTAAGGTCATGGCACACCTCGGGTGAGACTCTCTATTCCTCGGAGTAGGGTGAAAATGTCGGCGTTGTGCTAGACTACTGCGGAAACCCTTGTCGGCCACCTTCCTGAACCTGGGTCTCCCTGTGAGACCTATTTTCTTGCCAACAAATGGTTCCGTTTCCAGGACCTGAAATCTCATTCTGGAGTTAGATCATGGTATCACGGATCTTCGAGAAAGAAATACGGAAGTGATGGTATAACCATCTAGACCAGTTCATAGCTCAGTAAGCGGAAGTGAGACAGCGAAAGGAGAAGACTGTTAAGAACCAGATTCTATTCTTTGAATCCGCCAGTGATATCTATGAGATCTTCTGGGGAAATTTTCCTGAGGAGCTCTACAACTGGTTGCGGAGACTACAAACCAAGGTAGTCCCGAGAGGCTTGCAGAAGGTCTGTCGCAAGTGGGTGCACACAGATCTGGTATCACTCCATCGATTAGATACTGATTTGACCCGAGCTGTAGATTTCTGGGTGCAATCTACCTTGGAAGGATACATAGTAGAGTTCGCAGCTGAATGCTACCAGTTTTTCTCAAAAGTGGAAGACGTATTCAGATCAGGGCTGCACGGAGGAATTTTAAGGGAGATCCCCTTATGGATCAAGGCTTTGATGATGGACAAAGGACTGATGGAGTTCCAAAATTCTGAGATGGAGACCTAAACCTCCAGTACTGGGGGAAGGAACTGAGGGAGAGATGCTACGAGTACATTGAAAATGGGGAATAGGGATATGGATGCTGAGACCTCCAGTAGGTTAAGGGAACGACGAGCACATTGGAGGGTGCAACTCGCCGAGAAGTGGCGAGAAAGGGTGATGAAAGAATTAGAAAGACAAGAAAGGAAGAGAAAAGACAAGGGAGAGGCGCCTCAGATGACGAAGCAAATGGAAGGTCAAACGAGTTCCCAGGATATAGGGGGGACCACCAAGGAAGTGTGGCAGGTGTATAGGAGCCCAGCCCAAGCAGAAAAGGGAAAGGAGTACGACGAAGATGACATGCGCCCCAAGGAGACATCCGATGTGGAGTTGCATGTTGCGATGGAGCAGCTATTTCAAGAAGGTTCGGCACCCATAATCCTAGGTAACTCTATTCCCCAAAGTTCAAGTAGCTCTAGTCTCGACCTTCCCCTGGTACTCTATCAACCACTAGGTGAAATTTTTGTTAAGTTACGGGGAATTGAGTAAGTCGAATAGTGTTTAGTCCACAACAGTAATACACACTAGCAACAGTGCTAGTACTACCATTTCACAACCGGGGGTCAGGGGATTTGTTCCAGTAAACCCCACACAAGGAAGCATGGTAGGTTCATTTACTCGGTACCCAGAGTTTTCTGGGAGGGTTAATGACGATGTGGAACAACACTAGTACCTCTGTGAAGCCATATGGAGGGCTTGATAGACACCAGACACAAGTAAGTTGGTATAATTTCAAACTACTCTCCGGGAGAGAATTCTACATTGGTTTATAAAGTGGTCTGAGACTCATCAGAACCGAACATTAGACAATGTAAAGAGGGATTTCGTGAAGGAATTCAAATTACCCCAAACAGATCAGCAGGGTTTATCAGAGATGTGGGAGATCAAGCAGTGAGAAGGGGAAACTGCATGGGATCTAATGAGGATATTCAAGGATGCGGTTGGAAAACTCAGCTATCCGATCGATCCAAACCATCAAGGGATTGGTTTATCAAGGCCCTTCTCCCACTGAAAAGAACCCCGCTGACACAACAAAAGATCGAGACGTTGCAAGATGCATTAGAGCAGGCTATGAAAATAGAGGCCATGGCGGGATATCCACAAAAATTTAAAGGATGGGCATCAGCCCAGGACCCTTCCATACCGTGACTATAACATCAAATAGCTAGCCTGATGAAAAAATTGAAGGAAATTCAACCCATGCATCCAGTGAGGTCAAATGTATGGTGTACGCATTGTCTAATGGAAGGACACGTGGTAACCGAATGTCCTCGACTGCGGGGCCAGAACGTGGGAACACCAGCAATAGGGGCATCGGGAGCTCTGCCAATAGGAGGGGTTGCGCAGATAAACACCCAGGGGTTATATCCGTCGCAACCCCTGTACACGGGGTTCACTGCGCAACAGAATTCAGTGACAAATAAGTATTGCGAGATCTGTAAAAGCATGGGTCACTCACCCCGCCTATGCCCCATACTGAAAAAGTACTCCAATATCCCGAACAACGTATACTGTGAGTTCTGTGCATCTACCACACACAGCACAGAGTAGTGTAGAGCTTTGGATGTTTTGGCAGAATGATTAGACATGCGTTCATATAGGGTGAACGAGGCTCCCAGAGGATGAGGAGGAGGCCGAGCGGGAGGAAGAGGACCAGTACAATGCTACAACTATGACCAAGAGGGCCATGTAGCTAGGGAATGTCCACTTCCTAGAAGACCCTGGTGCTCTCAGTGCACGGTTAACACACACGCAACAGAAGACTGCCTAGAGCTCATTAAAAGATGGGAAGAAAGGGTCAGACAAAGAGGAACAATTATGTTAAATGCAGAGCCAAGAATAATAGAGGCTCAAGCCATGCAGAACGCGACCATAGTGACGCGGGGAGGCAAAAGAAATGGGGAATAAGCACAAATGATGGACCCAATAAAACTGGTAAGGCCAGCATCTCCAAAGCTAATGTTCAGGCTAGAAAAACAGAAGCAATTCTTTCAAGAAGCAGTGGAAACTTTTGCCCAGCTTGGGGGAAGCAAAGGAATTGAAATGCCGCAAACGAAAGAAGATGATGAGAACTAAGCTAGTTTAGGTACTACCATTGAAGAATGGTTCCGTCTATTTCTAAAAATTGTTAACAACACGCCAATGTTGGAACAATTAAAACAGAACTTGGAAAGAGTAGTGGAGAAGGCCACAGAGCCAGGGGAATTAATTGACACAACACATAAATATATACGAAGAGTGAAGAGGAATAAGAGAAGGACAGGCACAGAGTTCCGGGTGAATACTCAAGTTGCGGGATTCCAAATTAAGGACACAATGCTTGATTTGGGGTCCGACGTAAATATCTTGCCAAGAAAAATGTGGGAAGCATTGGGGAAGCCAAGGCTAACATACTCACCAATTCAACTCCATATGGAAAACCAGTACTGCATTGTGCCCATAAGTAGGCTGGAGGAGGTCTAAGTCGACATTGCGGGAGTAAAGACATACACGGACTTTGAGGTCATCGACATTATGGGAGACAAATATCCCTATCTAGCATTACTGGGGATCGGCTGGGATTTTGAAAACTATGAAGTAATAGATTTAAAAAAGTAACTGATGATCTTTGAGGGTGGAGAGGTCAGGGTCACCTAGCTGCTCGACCCGTATCAAGGTCCCCGATACACAGATTTTGTCGATAATAGAGAAGATGCTCAGCTTCTCGACCATCTTTATCAAATGACTGCAACGAAAAGGGAAGATTACATCAACCCGACAGCGAGAGGATCGGTAAGCTGGAGGAGCATTGAAAGCTCAGACTTGGGCTCAGATATAGCCTGGGATGATTGGCAGGAAGGGGGATATGAGACCAACACAAGGAGATGCACCGCCATTAGAAGAATCAATTGGATCAGGACTGAGGTAAGATATTACCCAACTTTATCCAATATGAACGTTGTAAATACTTTCATTACCAAAATAGAAGATAATGTACCAGAGGATCATAGGGTCCCACTCATGGACGTGGCGTTGCAATCCACATCTGCAAGATGGTGGAGGAACCACCGCAACTCATTGTCGCGATGGGACAAAATTGCAGCAGCACTAAAAGCCAGGTTTAAGGGAGAATAAGGACCATAATGCACTCAAAAATTCCAGGGGGACTCAGATCCCATAAAGCATTTGAAGGAGTGTGAAGATCAATTGAACACTGCAGGATACCCGCACGAGCTGTGGGTCCACAAATTTATACACTCACTGGATAGGATTCCACAAGCCTGGTACCTAACGGAAGAGAGGAAAAGGGAAACTGGCACTTGGCAAGAAGTTACGAGGAAATTTACACAATGCTTCTTATTTGAAGGAAGGCTAGATAAAGTCACCCAAGTATTACAGGCCATTAAAAGGTTATTGTTCTTCCCAGAGAATCAGGAGGAGGACGAGCAACCACTCCCGAACCAAAGCATCCGGCACTCAGTAGCATGCAAGAAGATAAACAGTGAGATGGACGATGATGATCTAGAGGGACTTAGACATCTGTACTTTGAAGAAAAAGAGGGGGAGCAGGATATTCAGGAGGACCTGAAAACTGAAGGAATTCATTTTCTACCCCTCAAATCCAAGAAAATGAATATTGGGACTGAAGAGAAGCCCAAACTAGAATCAATCAGGGATTACTGGGATGCTGAGACGACCAAGGAAATATTCAGTCTACTACAAGAATATGAGGACTTATTCCTGTCGTCCATAGCAGACTTGAAAGGAATCAAAGGGGACCTGGGAGAAATGTGTATAACCCTGAGGCTTGATGCAAGACCAATCAAGCACAGGCCTTATCAGTTGAATCCAAGGGTAAAGGAAAAGGTTAAAATGGAAATCGACAAAATGCTAAAGGCAGGGTTGATATTCCCCGTGGAGGAAGCAGAATGGGTAAGTCCCATATTCATACAGAGCAAAAAGGATAAGGCAGAAATCCGAGTCTATGTTGACTATAGGAGTTTGAACAATGCCGGTATACATGACCCATTCCCCACCCCGTTCAGTGACGAAGTCCTAGACAATGTTGCGGGAAACGAGGCATATTCTTTTACAGATGGGTTCTCAGGGTACCATCAGGTGAGAATAACTGAGGAAGATAAGAAAAATGCAAACTTCACCACCAAATGGGGCTCCTTTGCATACCATGTAATGCCATTCGGTTTGAAGAATGCGCCAGCAGTATTTTCGCGCATTGTCATAGCAGCATTCCGCGACTACATCCACAAATTCCTGGAGGTTTATATGGATGACTTGGCTGTCTACAGCCTGTTAAAATACCATGCCATGCTATTGAGAATTATGTTTGATAGGTGTAGACAGCTACAAATCTCATTAAACCTAAAGAAGTGCATCTTTGCAGTGCCGTTTGGAACATTGTTAGGAAATGTTGTATGCAAACAAGGAGTCTGCGTGGATCCAGCAAAGATAGAAGTGATAATAAACATGGAGGCTCTAGAGACCATGAAACAGATGAGGTCACATTTAGGCCATACAGGTTATTATAGGTGATTCATCTGCAACTACGCGAAGATAACAGCCCCATTGGAGAAGCTGTTGCGGAAATCAAAACAATTCAACTGGACAGAGATTTGTGCAACGACCCTAGACACCTTGAAGGAAAAATTGGCAAGTGCACCAATATTAGTTCATCTAAATTGGGACAAGAAATTTCATGTCCACATTGATGCTTCGAGCATCGCACTTGAAGCGGTTCTAGCCCAACCATGGGACACTACAGTTGATCACCCAATGTATTGTGCAAGTCGAAAACTATCAATAGCGGAACGAAACTACACCACGACAAAAAGGGAAGCATTAGTAATGGTGTATTCCCTTCAAAAGTTCCGCCAATACCTATTGGGAGGTATGTTCAAGTTTTTTACAGACCATTCAGCTTTGAAGTACCTAGTGAAAAAACCAGTCTTGGAAGGAAGGATATGCAGATAGCTCCTACTCTTTCAGGAATTCACCTTCGAAGTGATAGTCAAACCTGGGCGACTGAACGTGGGACTAGACCACCTGTCAAGGCTCGAAAACGGAGAAAACGAAGGATCTCTAGATGATTAGCTACCAGACGCTGATATTTTCATAGTAGAAGCCATCCCAGAATACCTAGATCAGATCACAACCTACCTAACAATAGGAAAATGCCCAAAAGAATATACCGCAGTACAGAAAAGACACCTAGTATTCTGAGCCGCAGAGTACCAGCTCATCGCAGGACACTTATACAAAATGGGGCTAGAACAAATCTTACGAAGATGTGTCCTGGACCACGAGAGGGAATCCATATTATGGGAGTGCCACTCTGGATTTACGGGAGGACACGTAGGAGCTAAACCGACAGCTAGGAAAGTACCACAGGCGGGCTTATGGTGGTCGATGGTACACATTGAAAATAAGGCATTCGTAAAGAAATGCGATGTTTGCCAGAGGACGGGACGTCCATCACATAGAGACAAGTTTCCACTAGACCCAGTAAAAGCACTACAACCATTCGAGAAATGGGCAGTTGATTTTATAGGCCCGATTGCACCCGTTGCAAGAAACTAGCAGGCCCAGTATATCATCACAACAATAGACTATTTGACAAGATGGGCAGAGGAAATTCCTGTGAAGGATTGCACAACCGAAACAATGGCACGGTTCATATTTGAAAACATAATCAGTCGATTTGGCTGCCCAAAAAGTCTGACAAGTTATTAGGGTACGCATTTCATCAATGCAACCATTGAATCCCTACTCGAAAGAATCATGGTAAAACATCACAGGAGCAACCCCTACCACCCACAAGCCAATGGCACAGTAGAGGCATTCAACAAAATCCTCGAAAAGGGATTAACAAAGATCTACAACGCTCAACGAGACAACTAGGACAAACGTATACCAACAACTCTGTGGGCATACAGAACGATTGTCAAGAGGCTCAATAATGAAACGTCGTTACAGCTCGTGTATGGGAGAGAAGTCGTAGTACTAGCAGAGTTTTCCATACCCAGCCTTCTAATTGCAACCTCACTCCAGCTATCAAAAGAAGACTCCTTGAAGGACAGATTACAGGAACTACAAGCGTTGGAAGAAGACAGGTTTTTAGCATAATTCCACCAAACTGTCCAAAAAGAAAGACAAAAAGTGTGGCACGACCGCCATATCAAGCACAAAATGTTCAAGGTCAGGGGAAAAGTTTTACTATATGACAGTAAGTACTAGAAGTTCCCAGGAAAACTGCAAATGCATTAGCTAGGACCGTACCACGTAGTTGAAATCAAAGAGTCTGGAGCAGTGCGGTTAGCACAACTAGACGGCCAGATACTGCCAGGATGGGTGAACGTCACACGCCTGAAACCCTACCATGAGTAAGTTCCGCATTTCATTTCAAATAACTCTCGCAATTGAGAGAAGTCAGTAGGGTAGATTAGGCTAGAATATATGGATTCAATAACTCTCTCGCACCCGAGAAGAGCTTAGATAGGATTCCCAATAAAGAAATTTTGTAGCACAAGAAAAATTCAATGTTGAGTTGTGGAGACCACAATGCAACCGATTGTGGTTGGGGGGATAATTTCCAACGTGTCAGCCACATCATAAGGAAAATCATGTCGAACATCATTCCATCATCATTACTCATAGTACCCATGTCAGTCCATAGGATTACCGAGATTTGAAAAATAATTTCCATAATTAGCATCACCCATACTGCAATAAATTTTCCATAATAAGCCATAACCATCACCCATAAAATCTACCCAAACCCCGAAGCCATAGTCAGCTTTGTCAGAACCCACCTCAGCCTGGTAACTAATCACATGATTATAGCCGCGGGGAAAGGCATGGAAAATTAATTAGTTATGGGGTCTTATCAACCTCATGTGTGTCGGTTACTTACATAACCTGCATGAAGGAAAGCGCGAGAATGTCGAAGAAGTCCGAGTTAGAATCAGAAACAACAAACGTAGCAAGGGAAACATCACTAGAGAAAGAGCAAGGAAGGAGTCCAGAAGTAGGGATTCATAAGGAAAGAGGAGGAATAGCGGTGCAAGTGTACCAAAGAAGGTCTAAAACGACAAGGGTAGTGCCAGCAGTTGTTGAGCATGAGCTCGATGAGAGGATTCACAAGATGGAATCCCTGGTAGGAAAACATGACAGTGCCTCGTTGATTGATACCGACCTAAGAGACTCTTTCCAATTTCCAGCAATGAAGAAACATGTCTAAATGGAGAATTATGTAACAGAGGCAGGACAATAAGCAACAAGAGTACTTCCAGAGTTCAAAGGTGTTCAACAATCCGCCATACTGAACCTATGGAACCTGCCAGTATTCGGCACTACAGGGGCTGCAATGCAATGCACCAAGTTTCTATTGAGTATAATTCACAATGGGTCGCTCTGGCTGGGAAGAGAAATCCCAATTCATGTGGAAGATATTCATAGATTGATCGGGTTGTCACAGGAAGGGAGAGATGTCTCCACAACTTTCTAGACTATGTCCAAGAGAGCAAAGAAAGCAGGGGACGGTGACTACTACAAGAAGTACGACACTAAGAGAGGTGGAAAAGGAGCTAAGATAGACTTAATCAACAACCCAGTGATCAAGTTCACATGCTACTTTATTGCAAGAAAAACAATGAGACACTACACCAATGGGGAATGTACATTAGACACTATCTCAGTTGCGAAGCATTGTCTCCAGGAGGCACAGCTGAACTGGTGCTCGTTTCTACTTAATGAGTTGTTGGAGCATGTGAGGAAAACTACAAGAGGGCCACGAGATTCATCTACGGTTACCTTGTAATGGCGCTGGCCATGTGGAAATGGACATTTCCAGGAATAAGGCAACCGCTGGAAGTGGCGCCAGGCCAACCACTAGCAATGAAGTTTACACCCTGGAAAACATCAGGGGACCCCAGCTCGAAGAAGGTGAATGAGGAGGCATTCAAATTTTGGTACAGCTAGATGAGCCAACAGAGAATTCCAAGGACCTTGCTAGATAGCTATGCGGCGCAAATATGGTTTGGGGTTAACCATAAGCAAACTTACATCCAGCCAGCATGTGTGCCAGAGTTGACCTTTAAGATGAGGCCGTTGAAATTTCAAATTTACGAGCGGGCTTTTCACGCAGAAGTATGCTTCTGGCTCGGAGTAGCAATGGAGATCAGAAGCAGAGTCTACATCTACTCATTCGATGGCATGCTGCCGGATCCGTTACCAGGGGAGACATCAGAGGAAGCGATGGCTAGGATGTCGCGGCTACAAATGACTCCAATCATTGAGCAGCTAAATACCAAGGTACAGAGCTTTAACTAGGTATTCCAAAGCTTAACTAGTGATTCTTCTATGTTTCCCACATTTACAGAATTTCAGGCTACAAATGTTGCATCCTCTTCCATCACAGTCCCTCTAGTCACCACCATACCACTGAATTTGTTTAATTCACCACTAGTAGCAACCACAGCTCTCGTCAGGAAAAGTAAAGCCTCGAAGCCACCCGTAGCCACACCCAAGGCCAAGAAGGCAAGAATCGCAATGTCCAGCCAAGTCGTTGATCTCACAGGGGAAGATCAAACACAAATTATGGACACAAGGGTCCCAATCAGAGAAGAGCCCATGACAGAGCCCCATACGACTCAGGAGATAACCCCAATAAACCCCTATTCTTTTCTAAATGTCTGAATATCGCCTCCTCGCACTCACCAATCATCAGCCACCACCTCATTCACCTCCAAAGATCACCCATCTCGCACACCCTCCACATCAGCCACCATATCTGACCCAGTCAGAGTGCAAACTAAAACAAGTGGAGATGTCGAGATGAAGGTTAACTCGAGTACAACAGTGGTACCCGAGGTTAGCCAAACCCTGGTTGAACATGGTTCTTTTCAAGAACTTTTAAGTCAAGATGCATCTTTTGCTGTAGACATAACAACTCAAACTGAAGCGCTGAACCAATTTCAGCAAACAAAGTTGATACTTCAGCAAGTGAAACCCAATATAGGCATGGGTAACCCCAGTGATCCGGTGCCACAACCAACACAACCGTAGTCACCACAAGACCATTCAGCAAGATCTATTGCAAGCGGTCAACCACTCCAAGAAAGACAACTGAATCAAGATATCTCCGAAGCCGAAAGTGTGCAGATATGGGGAACAACACAATTGTATAATTTCATTTAGCGGGTGGCGCAACAGGCCGAAGGGCTTCACACAAAACTTCAGCAGAGGTTCAAGCAGCAAAAAGTACAAATTATCGTGCTTAATGAAGAGCGCGAACAACTGAAAATAGAAAAGAGACAACTCCAGGGCCAACTGGACATGGTGACCAAGGTCTTCTAGGATCTCTAGCCCACGGTGACAACCCACAATAATCAGATACCAAGTGACATGGCAAAGGAAGACATAGTCTGATGGTACATTCACGTCCACTGGCTTGTTTGAATCTCAACAGAGAAAATAGGGAACTGAGAGCAGCATTGGAGGCTAGGCCCACGCTACTGGACACGACCGTCATTTACACAGAGAAGATTGCAGAGCGACAGACACAGGTAGCCGGGATGCAAGAAATTCTGAGTACTGCAACAAAGGAATCTTATGACCTACTAAAGGGTATAAATGAATGCTCCACCTCTCTCACCTTGAATTCACAGCCAGTTTCAGCAAAACTACAACAAATATCCAAAGATATTCAGGAGGCTATAGACCCGGACAGACTCGACCAATTGTACACTCAAGCGGAGGAGCTTGAAGTCCAGATACAACAAATTGAAGAGCATTCATCCACAGCCAAGCAAGCCCTACGAGAGCTCAGGCAGCAAGACCACGACACAAGAAATACCATGGCACAAGAAATACAGCAAATATCCTCCGAGGCCAACGTTCATATCTCTAGCGTCTTCGGTGGTCTACCGACCGTTGCAGGAGAAAAAGAGGTCGCTCAGGTCACAACAGAAACGGACCTACTTATGCAAGGATGGCAGCAGGCCATTGATAGCTTTCGAGAGCTAAAAGCTTCCGCACTCACGAAGGTCCTAGAGTTGGGGCCCTTGTTTGGGCACACTGAGGAAAATGAGCAGACAGAACGGGCCACAGAGACAAGCGGACCAATGGAGACCGAGGTGGCAGGAAAAAATTGACTCGGGACGAGTCAATAGGATGTGGTCGGGGCTTGTTGGGGCCCTTGTTTTGAAGTTAAACTGTTTTGTGTTGCGGAGAACAGGTGGCGGAGCGCAACCACGGTAGACAGAGAGCTATCACGGTTGTAAAAAACTGAAGAGCAGTTGGCGCGACTGTTGTGGAAGCATGTACAAATGTTAGAGGGAAGCAACAGAAGACAATTAGTGGAATTCCTAATAATCAGGGAAAAGTAGTAAACAACCAAGAAGAAAGGAAGGAAGGACTGTCAGTCATGTTAGCGATGGAACAAATAGGCAACCGGTAAGCGGAGAAAGGAGGGTGGCTCAGTAGAGATCAGGGAGCAGGAGCCATAGGAGAGATCTGTTCATGTTGTTTTGTTCTCTCTCTCTGTCATTGTTCTGTTCTGTATCATGTGATGCGATTGTAATCAATTATGCCAGGCACACTCTAAGGAGTGTTGTAATTGTATTTTGTTGTTAATGCAACACTTTCTAATATAAGGTTGTTGTTCTGAGTCTATCTTGTGTTATGGTTTAGTGGAACATGCGGCTATTTTGAATTTTTGGTTATCATTCTAATCAAGTTCATGAGTATTGTTATCTATCTTGTATTTACACTTCTTCAAGGTACTTATTTCTGTATGGTTTATGCATCTACCACACTTGATCAATACCTGATCCAATTCCAGCCTTAGTAAGGTCGCGACACGCCTTGGATGAGACTCTTTGTTCCTCGGAGCAGGGTGAAAATGTTGGCGTTGTGCTAGACTACTGCGGAAACCCTTGTTTGCCACCTTCCTGAACCTGGGTCTTCCCCTGAGACCTCTTTTCTTGCCAAAATGCACACAAGCCAAAAATCTACAAACCATGTAGTAGCCTAGAAGTAGAATATTTAGGGAAACACATGTGTGGGTTAAATTTGCAGTTGCAACCATTTATGAAAATACTGATATGTGTACTAGAACTACAACATTTGCGTTGTATGCATAGGGGGAAAAGAAATGTTGGCGGTCGTACAATGTAGACACAAAAAGGGGGGATTTGTACAGTGGCCATATGCAACCTTACGATCCTAGAAATAAACGATTAAAAGAAAACAAGAAGAAGAAGTTTCTACAACCTCCAGTTGCCACAAGTCACCATAAAAATCTATGATTGTCAGACCAGTTGCATGTGACATACAAAAAGACATCCACCAAGGATCCAACTGCAACAGGGAAAATTCAGACCGTACTCGTACGAGAAATTCAACCATACGTGGTTGCCAAGAAAGGATATGGGTAGGAGGTACATACAACCATACACACAGTCATATCACTCACCATAAAGAGTCTTATGAGCCAGTAGGGAGAGTGAATAAATTTGTTGCAATGGTGATTGTAGGTCAATTTCCTAGTTGCATAATAGAAATCCAACAAGATTGGTGGAGGTCATTTTTTAGATGGAGAGATGGAGACTGTACTAGTTAAGGGTTTGGGAAAAAATAATTGTTATGGGTGTTTTAAAAGAACTGAAACATAAGTCCATGAAGGAGATATTAGTAGATATATAAACCAACAAATATATATATATACAAAAAGGACTTAAGCACCAAGACAAAAAAATTTATTAGGTCTAGAAATGGCAACAACCAGTCTTAGGTTTGAATATTGGTTGGATGGAGTATCTCACTTCCTGCTCTGGAAGGTAAGGGTTACCTTGCTATTGAAAGAAATTGACCTTTGGGATATTTTTGATAAGAAAATTCAACCACCAACAGATGTAACACAGTTGGCAGCCCATGAAAAGGACATTAAAGCTCAGTGGGTCATCATGGCTAAGGATCGTTTGATCCCTCACTTGGTAGAGAAGAAGAAAACTAGGGGGATGTTCAAGGCTCTAGAAGACTTGTTCTAGAGTAAAAACATGAATAAGAAGATGATCTTGAGAAACAATCTCATATCCATCTATATGTTGAAGACTAATAATGTTACCATCTACTTCATGAGGATCACACAAATACATGATCAAATTGCATCCATTGGGGAGAGAGTGGAGAATGTAGAACTTGGAAATGTGACACTCAATGGTTTTCCCAAGTCATGGCAATCATGAATCTGCACTTGGGAACACCTTTGCAACTAGGAGAGGCTTTGGGATGATTGCATCCAAGAAGAGACTTGGGAGGAGTATAAGGCCAATAGGCAAGGAGATGGAGAGGAGAACTTGGCCCCAATAAATATTACCATGAAGGGTAAAGGTAAGGTTTCCAAGGGTAATAGTGAAGGGGAAACCCTTTAGCTAGGGTAGAAGGACTTAAGCAAGCACAAGTGCTTCATTTTCCACAAGAATGGGCATTGTGCATCATAATGTATGGAGAAAAAGAAGGGGAAGGGGAAATTGCAATAGACATTTGCATCAACATAGGTACACCTTGATGAGTTTGTAGCAAAGTTCAAAGACCTCTCATTTGTATTTTGTCTATTTACCAACACCATCATCAAGAGTGGTTGGTACTTAATAGTGGTGTATCATGCCATAGGACAGAAGCACGAGATTTATTTAGTATTATGACAGAGAAAGATTCATGAGTTCATGTGGAGCGTGGTCATGATGCCAAGTATGTAATGAAGGAATAGGGAGCCATTTAGTTCCAGCTAGAGTTAGGAGGAATGTTGGAAGCCAAGGACGTGTTGTATGTACTAAGACTAAATAAGAACATGTTCCTAGTTTTAGTGATGGAAGACAGAGGATATGAGGTCTTGTTCAAGAATGGGTAGGTGCTCATTTGTCCGGAGGAGTCTAGCCTGTACTAAACAATGGTAAGTTGAGTTAAAGAGGGAAACTTATATAGGTTGAAGGGAAACCCTATTTAGGCACAGGTACAAGACAATTAAAACTTGTGTGAGCTATGGCATAGGGGGATGGGACACTTTAACTATAAGGCATTGATGATATTGAAAGATATTGTCATTGATCTCCTAGGTTTCAATTTTGTGCAATAGGGCGTGTGTAGAGGGTGTGCACTTGGAAATAATGCCAAGATTGCTTTTTTGAAATGAGAGTAGGTCTAAGGGGATCTTGGATCTTTTTCATGTAGATGTGTGCGGGCCAATGTCAGTGGCATAAGTGCAGGGAGCACAATACTATGTCACATTTATTGATGACTATTGCTAGAAAACCTAGATCTTCTTCATGAAGACCAAGGATGAGGTCTTTATTAGTTCTGAGGATTCAAGGCCCAAGTGGAGAACTAGAGGGGCTAGAAGATCAAGGTATCGAGGTCAGATAATGGGGGAGAGTACACCTCAAATGACCTCAATGATTTTTGTGTGGAAACAAGGACTAGGAGGGAGATGCCAGGCTTGTACAACCCTCAATAGAATGGGGTTGTGGATAGAAAAAATCGATCTATCATCTGTTCTACTGAGGCTACGCTACATGACCAGGAGTTTCTTATGTTTCTTTGGGTAGAGGCGTGTAACACTATAGTTTATGTGCATAATAGGAGTCCTCACAGGATATTAGGGGACAATATTCCTGAGGAGGCATTCATAGGGGTGAAGCTAGAGATAGAACACTTGAGGATATTTGGTTGTCTAGTATACATCCATGTTCCTGTGGAGAAGAGGATGAAGTTGGAGCCTTCAGGTTAGAAAGGGACATTTGTTGGGTATAATGATACCTTAAAAGCTTACAGGATCATACTGTTACACAAGAAGATAGTTACGAGCAAGGATAGTGGGTTCAAGGAGAACTTGGCATCCATGAAATCTCATGAGTTGTAACTAGTAGTGACATAGGAGGAGGAGTAGGAGGCTCCAAAGGGAGAGAAACATATAGAGATTTCTAGTTTAGGGAGTCAACCTTTAGGTGGGGAGGAGATAATAGCTCTTAGTTTTGTTAGGAGACCCTGGTGGTTTGAGCAGGCATTGGGGGATGCTTAGAAGCATGTGGAGCATCCAAAGAGCACATTCAAAGGGAGTAGGCCTCCAAAGAAGTTTTCAAAGTTTTCAAAGTATATGGAATTGATGAGTAGTGTCATTGAAGATGCAATAAATAAGGATGTTTGGAGGAAAGCCATGGTGAAGGATGATGCATGGGACATTGTGGCAAGACTTGAGGGTAAGCTAGTTCAGGGTGGTTCTTCTAGAAGTACCTTCATTGCTAAAGGGGAGTGTTGATATTTGTAGCTCAAGTATGTACTTCTTCATAGTTCTAAGTGTCTAGATGTGTAGAAATTGTCTAATTGACCTTTAACCTTAGAAATTAATTAATTTATTAAATTAATTGACTTTTATAGATAAAGTGAGTTAATATAATGAAATGAAAAATTTATTTGCATTAGTGAATTAGATGAAACTCAACCATTAATCCAAGTGATGTTGAGATCTAATCTCAACCGTCAATCACTTTGGAGATTAGGGTTGTGGATTTGATCAATAACTCAAACTTATAAGGTTAGGCTAAGGGAGAAGACACATCTTTGAGCACAAGAAATAGTGAGATAATGAGATCTTAGTGATTGGGTGAAGAAGGACTTTCTTCCAAGTGTGTAGCATTTGAGGAAGAGTGCAAGGGGCATGAAGGGAGAAGGATTCAAACCAACCAAGTAAGATCCACAAAGGATTTGATTAGCTGGATCATTTCCAGGTTTTTGTTGCATTTGTGTTTTTCCTCAAATGACCATTATCCCAGGAAGGGATCCCTTATATGTTGTAGATTGTTGTTAATGGAACAACAGATTTTTAAGGGCAGAGATGATGTGTGTGTTTTGTTGAAGATTGCAACAAGAAACAGTGAAGGAGGCATCCTGAAACATCATCCTTGATCCTAGTTGGAAAATAATCACCTAAACTAGGTGGGGCCCACACAGGCTATTTTTAGGTGTATGTCTATTTTTAGACATGGTGAGCATATTCTATATGTAGCAGGAGGCTATTTGTAGATGGTTGGTCAAATGTGAAAAATATATGAGATTCTATTTTTAGAAGATTGGGCGAAGTCTATTTCTAGATCGCTAATCTAAAAATAGATGCATGTCGATTATTATTAGCTCTTAATAATAATCCGACAATAAACAACAACTTGTTCTCTTGGAGCACTTTATTTCAGTGAATAGATTTGTCAAATCAGTGGGCTGAAGGAATTGCGCAATTCCTAAGGGTTTACTGGAGTTCATGCATGGATGACTCAGTTAGAACTGAAGTGGCAAAGTTATGACAGAGTTGGAAGAGTAGTTTATGGAATTGTATTCAGTTAGACTCAGTTAGACTCAATTGAGCTAGTGGTATCTAGTCTAACTAGTGAGAGTGGAGTGAATTAATTCACAAATAATAACACATTAATCAACTGAACAATACAACAATTAACTACAGTGCATGACAGTTCCAGTGGAGACCCAGTGGAGAGATAGGTGAAAGGGCAAGATGGACTATCTGTTGTGACCATAGTGATGCATGAATTGCATCTATATATAAATTGGAGTTGACAATGATAATAATGTAGTCAAGGAGAGTGGGATTGCATTGAATTGGTCTTTGTAATCAGCTTGGATTGCGTAGTGGAGGCAGGCTAGTAGGAGGGCAAATATTGGTGCATGGATTTGCAGATTTCTTCTATGTTAGTGTGTAACGATTGTATTGTACTGAGAGCTTAATGTACTAATATTTGTATGAGATTGTTACATGATCTCCATGATACATAATATATGATAGTTGGGTTTTTTAGCTTCAGGCTTTCCCGTTAAACAACTATGTTATGTGTGTTTTTATTGCTTCATGTGTTTTGCAATTGTTGATTAAATTTCTGCAAGAATTATAGTGGAAGGATTCTGTATTTAGCAAGAAGATAAATATTGTTAGATCAGGAGAGTCTGGATATATACATGCATATTTTATATAATTTCTACATGGTATCAGAGCTGTGTTAATTAATGGAGATTGCAATTGTGAAGCGGTGCTGAGTTTTGTGCTGGTGGAGAAATTCGAATTTGCTGCAGGAGTTTCTTGGTGCGACAATTGAGTATACATTGAAATGTATTTCAATGGGTTGTGGTTGGAGTATGCACTCGAGGGAAACTCTAACTACATAGCCTGGAAGGACAGGATGGAGGCGGTGCTTGAAGATAATGGCTTCAAGGAATTCATCGAGAGAGATGTTCCTAAGCCCACTTCGGTGGATGCTGCAGTACTTGACGCATGGAAAAAGAAAGTAGCAAGGGCGAGAAGGATTATGTTGGAAGGTGTGAGAGACCATATTGTATCAAGCCTTCATGGGAAAGCCACTCCATATGCTATGTGGAAGGCTTTGATATATTTTTTCCAAAGCAAAAGTGACCAGAGGAAGTTGGCGCTTAAAGACAAGCTCAAAAAAATAAAAATGGAGAAGAACGACACTATTCCGGTATACTTGACAAAGTTTGTCCAATGTAGGGATGAGCTTGGGAGTGTAGGAGTCAGTGTTGATTATGATGACTTGGTGAGCTTGGATCTCCTTAGGCTTCCGAAGATTTGGCATAGCTACGAAGACTCTGTCAATGGATGGGAGAAACTGCCAGGTCGGGAGCGACTTTGGTCGGATCTTGTGCAGGAGGAGATAAGACGAAGTACCAGGATGGCTCTTCATCAAAGCATGATGATGAAGAGGACTGTTCTTTTGTTTCCAAGGCAAAGAAGAAGAAGGGGAAGAAATTCCATTCTATATCTGAGGCCGGTGAAGATGGCAAAGAGCATGACATGTCGAAAGTGAAGTGTTTTCACTGTCACGATTTTGGACATATTGCCACAAATTGTCCACATAAGAAGAAGAACAAGATGGCTATTGGAGTTGCAGCTAGTGAGGCTATTGCCTCACAATTTGAGCTTGACTTCTCATTGATCGCATGAATGGTGTCTAGTGCATTAGGATCGGGGTGGTACTTTGATAGTGGTGCTTCCTTTCACATGACGGGAGATGTGAACCTTTTCAGTGACTTGGTGGAGAAAGATCTCCAGTTGCATGTTGAGCTAGGTGACAATGGACGATACAGTGCGAATAACATTGGTACCATTACCTTTCAGAGGGCATTAGGTAAAATCAGTCTTTTACAAGATGTTGTGCATGTTCCAGGTTTAAAGAAGAATTTAATCTCAGTCGCAATGTTAGAGGATAAAGGCTATGATGTTGTCTTTAGTGAAGGAAAATTTTTCCTTCGGCACAAAGCAACATGGCAAGTCAAGAAGGTTGGGATTCGAGCTAAGAATCTCTACAGACTTGAAGTAGATGGGATTTCTATGGAGCTTCCTACTGTTTGGAAGTGTGAGAAAGCCATGCAATTGAAGCTTGAGAGGGAGAAGGATTTGCATGCAGGTAAGAGTGAACCTCGGGATGTGGAGCAGCCACAAGATGAGGATCATGGAGTGGGAGCAACCACTCATGCAGAGAAATTTCATGCCAGATGGGCAGAGGGAGTGTATGCAGCTATACCACCAGGTGAGAGGTGGGGCGACATGCATGAGTAATCCCAAGAGGAGATTTATGGGCAGGATTCATTGAGATGGTGTGGATCTCATGAATTGAACCTAGATACGAGGTGCCCATAGAGCAGCAATAGCATGATCATTTGGATTGATGCAGGCAGATCAAAGTGACAGTGTTAGATACTGGAGCGCGGTTCAGAGTTGACAACAAGTGCAGAGTGCATGGGTGCAGAGTTCAACAACGCAGTGGTTCCTGAAGACATGTGCAGTAGCTAAGTAGAAGTCGAAGACTTTGATGATAGATGCATTAGACTGATTGAGTTGTTTGGAGCCTTTCGGTTTCAGAAGTGTTGCAGCAAGAGTTGCAGAGCGGATGCATGGAGTTGCAGGGCACTTGCAAAGGTTGCACAACGAATGCATGGAGTTGCATGTTGCATGCAAAGACAATCCTTTTTTGTTGAGAGGGAGTGTTGAAGATTGCAACAAGAAACAGTGAAGGAGGCATCCTGAAACATCATCCTTGATCCTAGTTGGAAAATAATCACCTAAACTAGGTGGGTCCCACACAGGCTATTTTTAGGTGTATGTCTATTTTTAGACATGGTGAGCATATTCTATATGTAGCAGGAGGCTATTTGTAGATGGTTGGTCAAATGTGAAAAATAGATGAGATTCTATTTTTAGAATATTGGGCGAAGTCTATTTATAGATCGCTGATCTAAAAATAGATGCATGTCAGTTATTATTAGCTCTTAATAATAACCCGACAATAAATAACAACTTATTCTCTTGGAGCACTTTATTTCAGTGAACAGATTTATCAAATCAGTGGGCTGAAGGAATTACACAATTCCTAAGGGTTTACTGGAGTTCATGCATGGAGGACTCAGTTAGAACTGAAGTGGAAAAGTTACGACAGAGTTGGAAGAGTAGTTTATGGAGTTGTATTCAGTTTAACTCAGTTAGACTCAGTTGAGCTAGTGGTATCTAGTCTAACTAGTGAGAGTGGAGTGAATTAATTAGTTAATTAATTCAAAAATAATAATTCATTAATCAACTGAACAATACAACAATTAACTACAGTGCATGATAGTTCCAGTGGAGACCTAGTGGAGAGATAGGTGAAAGGGCAAGATGGAATATCTGTTGTGACCATAGTGATGCATGAATTGCATCTATATATACATTGGAGTTTCCAATGATAATAACGCAGTCAAGGAGAGTGGGATTGCATCAAATTGGTCTTTGTAATCAGCTTGGATTGCGTAGTGGAGGCAGGCTAGCAGGAGGGCAGAGATTGGTATATGGATTTGCAGATTTCTTCTATGTTAGTGTGTGGCGACTGTATTGTATTGAGATCTTGATGTACTAAGCTTTGTATGAGATTGTTACATGATCTCCATGATACATAATATATGATAGTTGGGGTTTTCAGCTTCAATCTTTCCCGTTAAAAAACTGTGTTATGTGTGTTTTTATTGCTTCATGTGTTTTGCAATTGTTGATAAATTTCCGCAAGAATTATAGTGGAAGGATTTTGTATTTAGCAAGAAGATAAATATTGTTAGATTGGGAGGGTCTGGATATATACATGCATATTGTATATAATTTCTACATGATTGTTTGAGATTGATGTATTAGACAAATCATTATTAGACAAAGACTCTTCATGTTGCCAAAAAACCCTACAAACATATATGAGATCTTGGGGATCCTTAATGTACCAATATTCAAAGGGTTTCCACTATCTTAAGCTAAAATTTGAGAGAATAAAAAAGACCAAATCAAAGCTAGAGACCCTCTTGACAAAGCAAAGGAGGGCTGGAATGGAGCAAGGCACCAAAGCTAGATTGGATGAGATCAAAAAACACCTCTCCACAACACCAAAGAGAAAAAAACAAAGCAAAGAGGAAAGCTCAAATGTCCACAGATAAAATAAGCCCATGGGAAAAATAGAGCCAAAACAACCAAACCTTTATGAGAGAAAGGCACCACACCTAGGACTCGAAACTAGACTACCACCAAACTACCCTCATGGGATGATAACACCAAAGGGAAGTAGAGATTCAAAGATTCAAATAGAAGCAAAGCAAGACATTCCAAAACCTATCTCAATGAATACAGAACCATAAAAATGACCTCTTAGCTAACCAAGGTCAGGCAAAGTTTCCTTAAGAGATGCTGATAAAGGACGATCACTTTGTTTCTTCATGGAAAGAAATATTAGAAGGGATAAAAACCAACCCTTGACACTGAGTGCTAAAAAAAAATAAGCTACCATTTGAGAGATATTACAATCATCAACAAAGCCCTGCATTCCAAAGAGTGTCCAACTAATAGTCAACTCGCACTAGTCCATGCATGGACTAGTTCCATTGTGCAAAATGGAGAAGAGGGCAAGAGATGAATAATAAATCCAATCCCAAAGATGAATTCCCGAAGCAGCGTGTGAGGTTGATACGTGGGAGTTATAGTCTGCATGCTTGTCACCAACCTAGCTTTAATGCTTGCCTCGAATCCTATAGTTTCCATAGCCATGTAAACATGGAAGGGATGGTCTAAAGGTATGGTTGAAAGACTTAGAGTCCCATTTTTCTTAAGTGTGCCTTGTGGTATATTGATTGATCAATTAGCCAAATCATCTATCCCCTCATTGTTCTCTCTCAAGATATGATAAAAGGATATTTTGGCTAGCCTCTTTAAATGCTTTGTGATTGTGGAGAGAATTGAAGCTAACCTGAAGTCTTTTGGATGTTCTTGAAGGGATAATGCCTTTATGACAACCCTTGAATCTCCTAAAACTATGAGATCTCTTATTCCCAAACTTGTGATGATGGAGATTCCCTACGATAAAGTGTAAGCCTCTTCTTGGTTATATGTTGCAATTCCAAGCCCCCAGGCATAGGCAGATTCCCGATTTCCTTCAGGGCCATAAATAATCCCTCTTGCTCCTGCAATCCATGATCCTTCAACTTCTTGTGATTAGTTGACCCTCCTCATTTGTCTGCCTTGATGCTCAGTCCTTCACATCTGCATCTACAAGCTTCTGTAATTGCAAGTGCACCACACTTCATGGAGCAACAAGCTTGTCCTGTGGGTCAGCTACAATCTGCAAGCTTCTGTTAACGAACCTACATATTCTCATTGTGCTACCCACCAAATCCTTTATCTTGTGAAACCCACAACTTAAAGGAGGCTCTTGCAAGACCCTGCAAACTTGTCATACAAAGTCCACAAAAAGGGTGAAAACTCAAGTTGCAGCTGCCATGAACTTCTCATAACATTGCAAATATTTAGACTGCACTATTTACAATTATCCTTATTATTATTTTTTTAAATAGGGATTTTTAAATATATGAAGTCTTTTAAGTAAGCCATAAGATAAAGTAACCTATAAAACATTGTTTCCACTCATCAACACTTGTTCTACTACACATTTTCAACAATGAGCAAAATTTTTCAGCTGTGGTAAGCTATTTTTGGATATGTAAGGTGGCACTATTCATTTGTAGGAAGTGTCATGAGTCTACAAGTAGGCTTTATTTATTATTGTTGGCAAGCTTATTCGTGAGATATTAATCTTATCTGATATCGTTTATGACATATAGTAATTGTTTTTGTTTTAACTTTTGGATATTAATATAATAAAAAAATTAAGATACTAGCTATTGCTCTCTTTGTTGCAGTGGTACATATACTACGTATAATATGATGTTTCCAATGACGTTTCCAACTTGTTGGGTCTCTATAGAATGTGCCCATTCCCTTATACCCATGCTACATTGATAAAATCCCTCAATGAGAGGCAACCCATACCTCTACTCGATGTATCCTTGTTTCCTTATACCCATGCTACCTCGATAAGATCCCTCAAGAAAGACAATGGTAAGAATATGAAATTACTCTAGTATATTTCGTTCAATGCATGGCTTTGGATCAATCCTCAAATCAACCTTCTATAGAGATCGAAAGCAATATTTGTCTTTTAATAGAAACTATTGTTAATTTTCTTTTTTACAAGTATATTTCAAAATTCAATCTCTATAATTTCTAATTATTATTATTATTATTATTTTTCCATGAAGAAACAACTATTTAATATTACATTATATAATAGCTTATGGTCAGCATCATAAAAAAAACCCCATACCCCAAACAATACCTATTCATTTTTCCAAAAAAAAAAAAAAGAAAGTTCAAAGGGAAAAACACAACATTTCTAACCGAAAGCCACCACAATAAAACCCCAATTTTAATCTTCTTCTTTTTTCTCTCTCTGCCTTCCCATAATGAATTCTTGGTATGATACATACAAAATGAAAATTTAATTTTCCTGTATGAATCTTGAAGTGTGCATAATGATGAGATGTCTTTGTATATTTTAAGGTAGTAGTAGTCAGTTTGGTATTTTGGCTCTTATGGATATAAGCCTAAGTCACACGATTCAACAACTTTTATTGAATAATTGACGAGATTCGAAAATTTTCGATTCTCAAAAAATATTTGAAATTCGCTAGGGTTTGCCGAATTTCAAAGATGGATGTTTTTCAGCAGGATGAAGCCCTGTCATGCTTTCGGTTGTCAACCGTGAGTGAGGACAACCATCATTGGTTGCTATCCACAAAAAGCAAGAGCGACTACCCAAGATTTGTCGAAAAGGAAGACCGCCGGATTACAACTAGTAGCTGGTGATGGTAATGAAGAGGAGCTATCCTCCCTGCCGGATGCCTCTGGGTCTTGGGCGTTATGCCCTGTTTCTGTGCATCCAGGGTCTGCATCTCTTGGCAGCGAGAAGCGGTTTTAAGGCCTTCTCCAGGCCTAAAATTTCAAAGATGGATGTTGCGGTGAATCTTAAGGTGAATTAATAAAAATATTCCATTTTAATCTTAAATACAGTTTTTTATTGGAAAATATTTCTAACATTTATTATATATAATTTATATTTTTCAAATTTGAAATATATATATATATGGATGAATCTAACGCCGAATATTGTCAGAAAATAATGTGATATATACTTAAATTGAAAAGTATTGACCTATTTTCCTTTTATTTATTTAAATTAAAAAAAAAAAATTTATTACCTTCACTTCAATGACTTAAAATCTTACTTTTCAATTGTTGAATAGGAATAATCTTAGCATTTATTATCTATTTGAAAGAACATTGAAAGAATACAAGTTTTGACCTGCTCACCTATGGTGGAAATAGGTTATTGAACTTACTCTTCTAACTTTTGAATAGGAATCAATCTCGTTCCAACTTTGCTTAGTTGATATGTATTGGAAGAATACAAGTTTAATGGAGGTGGGCAGCCCTGGTGGAAATAATGTAGCAAAAGGAAAAACAAGTTTAGATCCGGGCAACTTGAAAAATTGAAATGATATAGAGAAAGGCCAAGGTAATGCACAATGGATTAACTTTTATAAAGTTTTATATAAAAATTAGCAAATTGGTAATTTTTAATAGAAAAAAAATATGAAAAAGTGTATAATTTTTATAGAAAAAAAAATAAAAAACAGTAATTTCTATATTAGAAAATTTTATAAAATGAGAAATTGCAATTAAAAATAAAAAGATAATTCCTACTTAAAGAAAAATTATAAAATAGAAAATTGGTTGCAATTCAGTAATTCTTATATATAAAAAATAAAAAAATAATAATTTCTATTATGAAAAAAAATAACTTTTATAACTTTTATATTTTCATTAAAATTTTGAATATAATGATTGTTCATTTAAATTTATAAAAATAAAATAATATATTTAAATATGTGTAAAATCTATAGTGTCGAATTCTATGATGAATGCATTGACGATATTCATTTATCATTGAATTACATTTAGACCTTGGCGAGCCTAATGTCCAAATGAATTTTTATTGCTTTAAAAGCCTAAAGGAATAATGTACTTTGAAATTGTCAGATTCGTAGTTGTAGTTTTGGCTAGTCTCAACACATGCAGACACTACGACAATGCCTAGGTTATTTCAAAGCAATGTAGCACAATGAAGATTTCAAAGTTTAAAGCCAACTGATGTTTTATTGATGAGCACTTTAAAGAAACTCTGATCAAGAATGTAGATGTGTCGATTTTGACCCTTTGGGTTGGTTCTTTCACTCATGACAAGATGTTTCAATGGCTTACACAATTGGTATATGCAAAACACAACAATTTAGGATTACAAACTGGAACTATGTTTCTATAACACCTATAAGTATTTATAGTTACGAAGGCCTCCTATTAGTATCTTCAAGTTCCTATATTGTATGTGCTCGTTTGGAAGAAACCACCATGATACAAGGTAAGGTGGTTATCATGTCTGCAAGAATGTAATTTCTCTTGTATCACTAGGATAAGTTGCGAAGTGTTATGCTTTCCCCATCGTTATTAACTTCTGTTACCTTTGAGAGTCAAATACACAAATTGCTTTGGATAGGACATATTTATGTATCACTTGTTTATTGTTGATGAATGTCTACTTCTAGAAAAATCTTTCACTTTGTTATGAAAAGAGAATGACCATTTAGAGAGGTAAATGATGATGTTTTTGGCATGAGGACCAATCATCCTTTAACTCAACGTCGAAGCATAATTTTCCTCTTCGTGTGTATATGTTTTTTTTAATGGTTTTTTTGTTTTGTTTTTATTTTCTTCGGTTATTTTGTTTGTTATTTAATTTGCGTTGAATGATGGTTAGAGTTGTTGGTGTAGATTATAAAGGAAAGCTATTTCATTATGGAGAACAGTGGTGGGTATATATCTTTGTGTGATGGTGTGGTGCTCATTATTATCTTAATTGTAGATTTGGGTTATTAGAGGACCTAGCTATAAAGTTAATGGTTGATGTTATCGCTGAGCCCTTTGATGGTTTGAATATCCAATTGGGTTACGCTTAGGTTTGATGGTAACGCTTTTCTACTTAATAACAATGTCTTCTTGTGTCGTGAGGTTATTATTGTATGACCTTAGAGGTGTGATGGTGCCATTATATATTCTTTGCTATTAGGTTGACTTTGTGATAAAAAATAAGATTGGGGTGTATTTTTCTCCTTGATATATGGGTGCTTATGTTTTGATGGGTTGATTATCCGTTTCACATGGTCGTGTTCTTCTGCTTTGCAATATGCTATGCTATGCGATGGGATGATCTATAAACATGTGATTATAGTGCATTTAATATTTTGTATGTTAGGTGTTACACCATCGAATCTAAAGCTATTTAGATTCAATGGTGAACAACCCATCATATAGAGCATTAAATTCCTTGTAATTGCGAGCCTATTGCTCGCTACATTGTGCAATTGGTGGCTTTTAATTTGTCGAATTGGGGTTGTATTTAGCAAGCGAATGATGACCTTTCACTTTGATATAAGTCATGCAATTCATGCAATTGGACTCTTTCTAATTTGACATATTCAAAGATTGCTTCCACTTGTCTTTGTTTTACATCTTTATATTAGATTTTATCTTTATTGATAGTTGGGCTATGCAACTTGTTAATGTGATCTAAGAAAACTATGTTCCACAAAGCTTATTTATCAATAAGATTTGTAAATATTCACGTCTCTAGGCAAAAAATGGTATAAGGTAATAGATAAATGTAATTATGATAATGCGATTTAGATGGAATAATTATCAATATAAATACAAGTTGAATTCCCTATTAAAAAATAGTTTCTTATACAAGATCACTTAACATTTGGCTCATTTTCATTATATTTATGTTAAATCGAGCCATTGAGCCATTTTCATGAATAAACTTTCCATTAAAAATATTTTAGTGAAAATTTTCTTGCTTTGGGTTTTGTTAATTTATGCATGTTACTATCAACTTATACTAGGACTTAGGGTTTCCTTTCCCTCTCACGGCTTTAGCTCGATACCACACTTGGTCGTACCCTTGGATGCTCGCTACGATTTTCATGGTTCTGAACGGTTCTTGGATACCCAGATATATTGACGACGCATTTGGTGGCTCCCATATTATCGGCCGAAGGTTTTCTGTATGCACACTTTATCATTGACGGAGCTCGACGGTGCTCGCAACCTTTTTGCCTTGGAATGATGCACTGTCATGGCATTGACCATTAGTGCATTCATTTATTATTTGCTGGTGACCTTCATACTGCCATCTCCCAGTATTCTAGCACCTCGTGACAGACTTGCTCTGACTGGCAGTTGGACTTTGCAATAAAAATTTCTTCTTGGAGTATTCAATGGAAGGGGCTCGGGATGAACAACTTGTGGATTATTCGGAGGACCCATATGCCCATGTGGAAATTTGGACCCTTGCGCATCGATTATCCTCCGGTATGCATGTATCTCACCCTACATTTTCTCCTTTTACTTGTCCTGCTTTATCTAGCTCTATCGCATATGTTTCCTCTCCTCTTACCTTCCCTGAGATGGATTATTTTCTGGTACCGAAACTCTCTCTATCATCCCCCGCTATCCTCTCGGCTATTGACCTAGATCTTATCACCTCACCGGATCTTCGACCCCCGTCCCCTGCATCCTTAGCATTTCTCTCCCAGACTCTCACTTACACCTTGTTGGCTCCCACCTTTACCCTGCCCTCCTCACTTGACTCGGTGACTCCGTTCCCCCCTACCTCATTCCCCCCACTCTTCGCTCCCCCACCTTCAGTTACCTCCCTGAGCACACTCCCCCCCAACCATCCACTTGATTCTATCATACCCTCGGCCCATCGACCTTCTGGCTACTTCACCACCCCCCCTGCCTGACTCCTCCCCCCACCCTCCCGTCTATGTCTCCCCCCCTTCGCTTACTGCATCGGCTACAATATCTCCTGGTCTACCTCCCCATGCACCTCGCCGCACGAAATGTGTGAGGGCTTGCAAGCATGCTAGCCTTCTCACTCTCGGCGCAGGTGTACAGATGGTCAATATCTTGGGTACTGTGGACAGAGTGGTTGTTGGTCAGGTTCGTGGCTGGAACTATGGGGTTAAGAGATTGAAAAATGGGTACAAGAGATTTGGGGTGACCTATTACAGGAGCTTCCCACCATTCATACACTTACCAAGGGATGGTTTTCTCTTCGCTTCACTTCTAGAGCACCCACATATCTTATTTTATCACAATTCTAGCATATTGAGATGGCACCTGTGTTGCTGAAATGGTGGAATACCTTGTTCAACCCTTATCGTGAACCGTTGGGTGCGAGACCTATTTAGGTTCGATTACCTGGGCTACCTCTACACTTATGGAATGAACAAATATTCAAGGACATTGGTAACCTTCTGGGCACTTATTTGGACCATGATCGATCCTTCATTGACTCCGGCAAGATGGATTTTGCCCGCATCCTGGTACATCTGGATACCAGGGAAGGTCTCGAGGAAGCCATCAACATTCAATGTTGCAACTCCACCAGGGTGCAACTTCTGGATTATGAGGGGGTTCCCTTCCGCTGCCATCGGTGCGACAAAGTCGGCCATGTCTTCAAATATTTTCCATTAAATGGTTCGTCATCGGTTCCTCGTACTCACAGAGGATTGCATCCTATTGCTCCAGTATCAGTCTCGCTACAGAGACAAGCTCATCATATTGGCTTCATCGTGAAACTTGATCCCTCCTCACTGGCGGGTTACTCACAGATGGTTGCAGATGTACCTACTGGGGTCACTCGATCTATGACTGTTGCTACATCTACTGGACTCCTTCCGGATGATGGTACATGCTCTACTCCTCCATTTACTTTTTTGTCATTTTTATCTTCGACATCTATTATGTGCTCGAAGCCTCCTCAGGCTGGTTACTTCTCCCCTTCCATTTTTTGTCCCTCGTCTTCGTCACCTCTCCATTTCCCCACCACCCCCCTACCTTACCTATTCTTCCTCTGTCATCTCCCCTCACCTCCACACTTGCTCCTTCTGAGCTGATCCTCTCTCCCCCCTCACTCTCCCTCACTGGCCCTATCCCTTCCCTCGTGGTTGAACCCTTCGAAACCTCTTCCACTCACTCATACAATTTATGCCCCTGCTTATACACCTCGGCTAGTCTTGGCACTCTTACTGGACCCTACAACCATCTGCTCAAGCCCTCCCGGGGCCGATATTCACATATTTCGAAGGCCATTTTACAAGCCGGAATTGAAGTTGCCTCCGGTACACAACTCTCCATCGATGGGATCCTTAGAGTAAGACAATCCCCTCTCCTGGTTTCCCAATGATCCATCTTTCCTTCAACTGTCGTGGGATGGCTAGCCCAACGAAGTGTCTCGCTCTTAGACGCCTCTTTTCTTCTTCTTCAGCCGACATCATTATGCTCCAGGAAACTCATGGTTCATCTAATTATGTTATTCAAATACTTACCCCTCTCCTCCCTGGTTGGAACATTCATGCCTTAGATTCCATTGGTTGGTCAGGTGGACTGGCCCTCTGTATCAACCCCCTACACATCAATATTCTTAATGTTTGGGGAAGGGAATCCATTTTGGGGATGGACGTATTCTCGGAAGCCCTTGGCCTGCAATTCTGTATTATTAATGCTTATGGACCCTGCACCAACAGGCAACAATTCTAGACTGCTCTTATGAACTCATCAGTGTAGCGTCTTGACAACATCATTTTGGTTGGTGACTTGAACTTCTCTTTGGGGATCTCTAAATCCTGGGGGCCTAATTTGCATGCGTATACTTTCTCTGATTTTTTCAGGCACCTACTCTCATCGCATCACCTGGTGGATCCCCTCATAACTTCCCCCTCTCCAACTTGGCACAACATGCGCATGGGGGATGAATTGGTGGCTCACAGGCTCGATCGCTTTCTTTTCAAGGATGGTTTATTACAAAATATTGGCTCCTTCAGGCAGTGGATCGATTCTGGTGGCATCTCTGACCACTCCTCGATTTATTTGGAAATCACTGGGGAATTTAAAAAGCCGACTTCCCCCTTTAAATTCTACTCTGTGTGGTTACAAGATTCCGAATACATCAACCTAGTAGACACACAATGGAAACTCCCTTCACCACCATATCTACAATCACCATCCTCCATTTTTGCACACAAATTACTCACTATTAAGAAGGAGTCCATTACTTGGGATTAGCATAAGAAAATAATGGAGGACAATGAACTCACCAGAATTAAACATAATATCCATAGATTGGAAAGCTCTTTTGGGGGAGGGTTTGCAACTGAAGATGAGAAGTCACATTATTTTACTTGAAACTGCACGCTTAAAGATTCTACAAGCAAGGGATGAAGTTTGAAGACTCAAAAGCCATGCCACTTGGATTAAAGCTGGGGATGAAAACTCCAAATTCTTCCATCAATTTGCTAATGTAGAAAGACTATCAACACCATTTTGGAACTCGACAATGAGGATGGATCAAAAGCTTCCACCTTCTCTCAACTCGCTCAGAAAGGTATCAATCATTTCCGAGAGATTTATAAGGCCCCTCTGCAACCTACCTTGGCTGAAATCATAAAGGTGGCCTCCCTTTTTCCCATATATGTGGATCCTGTAGCGGAGGAAGACCTCCTTTCATTGGTTTCGATGCAAGAATCAGAATTTGTCCTCAAGTGGTTCAAAAAGGACAAAATCCCTAGACTTGATGAATGGGCTGTGGAGTTTTATCTGGCTTTATTTGATCTTTTGGGTCCTGACCTCCTGGAGGTGGTGGAAGAGACTTGTCAATCTGGGCGCATCTATTAGGCCTTCAATGCTACATTCATTGACCTTATTCCTAAATCTGATCATCCCTCTTCATTCAAAGATTTTCATCCGATTTCTTTATGTAATTTCATATATAAGATTATGGCCAAGATCCTTGCCAACAGGTTGAAACCCATTTTATCCAATTTCATTTCACTTGAACAATTCACCTTTCTTGAAAATAGACAGATCCATGATACAATAGGCATTGCACAAGAAGGCTTACATTCTATGCACACTAAGAACATCAAAGGGATGATTCTCAAGATTGACTTGGCAAAAGCATTTGATCAAGTGAGTTGGCTCTATATCCGCATGTTGCTCACTCACCTAGGTTTCCCCTTATAGACTATTAATTGGATTATGAGCTGCATCACCTTTGTTTCTTTTAGCATTATTATCAATGGGGTTGCTACCAATTTATTTCATGCGGAACAGGGACTTCAACAAGGGTGTCCACTATCTCCCCTTTTATTTCTTCTTGTTATGGAGGGCCTTAGTAGATGTATAACTGATGAAATTACCCATGGAAGATTGAAAGGTATCCGCTTAACGACTAACTATGTGCTCACACATCTGTTATTTGTGGATGACATCATACTCTTTCTCAATGGCACTCTTGGTGACTCGTCTGTGATTAGATCTATCCTGTTATTATTTTGCACTGCCACGGGAATGCAGTGTAATAACAACAAATCAACATTGACTTGCCATGGATGCACTCCTTACGAAATACATTTTGCACAATAGAGATTTCCTTTTATCCTCACCATATTTGAGGATGGTTTGAAGTACCTAGGTTTTTTCCTCAAACCAGTGAATTAATTTTTTTTTGATTGGAATTGGCTCATTACCAAGATCGAAAAACGTTTAAATATTTGGTGCCATCGCTGGCTTTCTAGGGCTATTCAGCCGATTCTGATCAAATCTGTTCTAGAGTCCATTCCTGTGTATTGGATGTCTCTTGCCTAGATTCCTAAAGGAATACGTTACAATATTCAACGGATCTACATGAGATTTTTATGGCTTGCACCAAATAATGACACACATTTGCATGGATCAAATGGACCTGTATTGCATTACCTAAGAAATGGGGCGGGCATCAAGGACTTATTGACCTTCGCATTGGCGTTGGCTGCTAAGATTGGATGGATGATTCTCACAGTTAACAATTTATGGACTAGGGTGACCATTCAGAAATACATCCATCCACTCAATCCTATTTAATGGCTTCGTATTCCCCTTGTACATAACCCATGCTGTTCTACAATTTGGCGCACTGTCATTGCCTCGATCAGATTTATCAGGGATTATTTGGCTTGGAGAATAGGCAATGGATCCAGGATTTGTATTGGATGTGATCCTTGGGTGGGTTGTGGCAATGCACACCTCCTCCCGAATGCACTCATTGATTCCCTTATTCAAGCTAGATACTTGACGCTCAATCAAATTGTAGACAGGAACCAAACCACCCTATTCTCAAAAGGCTGGCTTGGTCACCAGGAATTGCAGATACAACCACAGTGGATTGCGAAATGGTCTGCTTTTATGGATGCTTTAAGAGATACCCACGTTAGATTACTGGATCGGGTGGATGAAGTTATTTGGACTGTTTCAAAACAAGGAATTTACACGCCCAAAGAGCGGTCCTCTCACATTTATCGTGCATACAGACCATAACCCTTTCTCCCATGGTGGCGCAATCTATGGAAACTAAAAGGACTTGCTAAAGCTAGGCTCCTCATGTGGTGTATCCTTAATGGAAAAATTCCAACAGGGGCTAATATACATAAAATAACACACATTGGTCCTCACAGATGTCCAGTCTGTAATGAGGCAGCTAAAGATACTTTTCATCTTTTCCTTCATTTTCATGCTACTCTTGCACTCTGGACGATTACACACTCCTCCATCCATCACAATCTTCGTTGGGAGGGGAACACCCTTACTGATTCCTGTGAGCATTGGTGGAATGCTGCTACCCCCACAAGCTGCGAAATTTACCTATTTTAATATGTTGGAGCATCTGGATAGCCCACAATCGGACCATCTTCACGACATCCCTCATCATTGGCCCTCGTTTGCTGCCCACATCATCTCCATACATCACATTATTCCTGATGACAACACCCCCCCCCACACCCCTGTGTTATATTCCCCTGAGATCTTAGATTACATTATCCCTTGGGCCTATTTTGATGGATATTCTCAGACAGATGGTTATGGTGGTGGATTTATTCTTCATCATTCACCACACCATTTTTATAAAGTCAAGACTGGACTTGGACGTGGCACCAACAATTTTGCAGAACTCTCCTGCCTTTTGTACCTCCTACAATTTGCCATCACTAAAAATATTCATGCACTACAGATATTTGGTGATTTCAAAATTGTCATTGACTGGTTCAACATTCAAACGACTTGTCACATAAACACACTACAGAATATTTTGGATGAAACTCTACTGCTCAAATCCCATTTTGATCCTATTTCATCTCGATGCATTTACAGGGAGAGGAACACAATTTCCGACCTCCTTTCCAAGGAGGCGACACACCTATTAACTGCACACATGGAGGTTTAGGAGTAAAATGAGCATGCTTATTATCAGTACTTCCACAGACCTTTTGCACCTGATCACTGGAGGGGGGACAACCCCCAATAGAGATAAGAACTGTTATTTTATTTTTTGATTATCGTTATTTTTGTATATATCCACCAGACTCCTATTGGAGGAGTTATGCTGTTCTATAGTATGAATTTATGCGGCACATAGCGGATGTATTTATTTCTTGCTACACTCAGTTATCTATATGGCAGCTACAATGTGGATCTGCATATGCACTTAGCATATACAACGTGTAACTTTTATTTTCATTAATAAAAGCTATGATTTTTCCTAGGGAAAAAAAAAAACTTATAATAATTTTATGCAAGTTTGGAAAGTGTGATAATTGCAAGTCAAATATATGTAGGAGATATTATATTTTGTCATAGAAAAATTTGAAAATAAAAGGCTTATTAAAGGTAAAATGAGTATAGTTAGTAAGGGTTTGGTTGGTTGGTAAAGTGGGGTGTTATTCTTCTACTAGGTTCAAATTTTCTTAAAGATATTTTCATTATTATTGGAATGGTGTGCTTGTGTAAGCATGCTATTTATTGGGTTTAGGGATAAGTGCTATTTTGAATTCATTTTGATAGAATAGATATCTCTTAATCATGCATACTAAGTCAAAAGATAGTTGTTACAAATTGTGAGATGTATTTAGTTTATTGTAATTCATATAGGATGGTCTCACTTACATGTGTTGACCGGAAATATTTATTAAAAAATTAAAATGTATGATGAAAAGGGTAAGAAAAAGGTCACAAATGTAAGATAGGTAGAGTGAACCCATCTAGGTTTTTTCTCTTTCAATAATTAGACCCACCTCTATCCCCTGGTATTAATGGTGAAATTTAGACATACATTTATCCTTGAGTTTAATGCATTTATGCTAACAATGTATATCTTGGTGTGAAAGGTTAATTGACATGTACTACTTTCAAAAATTTTAAATTAGGAAGATTTTTTTGGTTTTAATTAACACTTAAAACAATCTAAGATCTCTATTTTTCTTGATGAAAGGTTTCAAACAATCATCAAAATGTCATTAATAAACAATTATAAATGGATGCTACAATGTTAAGACCTCACATGATCTAAGTTTGGCCTTCATGGGTTATGATAAATAATGTGACCTCAATAAAACCATCATTACAAGTGAAACCTCCTATTATTTTGTGGATATAGTTGTGAGAAAACATGTGGAATTTACCCATTGCAGTTGTATTTGATATTGAATCCCTTGTACAACCTTATTTGGTTAATATAAGAGTGGTGTCTAAACATGTGAACATCAAGTCTCATGTTAAGCCCATTCCATGACAACTTGAGGTTGTTGTGCTTAGTAAGCCAACCATATTGGATTGGGCTTAAATCTAGCCAAGGATACTTGTAAGAGGATCCAATTTAACTTTTTGCATGCTCCACTAATGTCGTTTAGCATCGTTGGATCAAATAATGCATATTTTGAAAGGATTTATGTTTGATATTGTGATTTAGAGTGGATCATTGAAGGTGCATGTAGCTTTAAAAATTTATACATATGCTCTAAATGTATCCAAAGTGTTGTTAAGCTAACTATAAAGTGAAGATATGCAAGGATCAATTAGTTTAGAAAAGAATATTAGTCATGTTTAATGAATTATGGAAGACATTCTTCATTTTTTTTATATGATAATCACGTGAAGAAATAGAAATGGATTGGCTAGTTCATATTTTTGTTTCACTTTATTCTTCACAAACTTGTCCTTATACCTACTGAACACCTCCTTGAAGTCCTTATCATGGGTGAAACACTCCATGTGCATAAGAGTACCCAAAGTAATAATCTTACACGTGGGTTGCTTTGAAAGCATGTCTACCAACTTATTAGTACTACCCATCTTATGTTTGATGAGAAACCAAAATTGTTATAAAAATTTTCATCCACTTGTAGCATCTTGTTTGTTAAAGTTTGTTCCAAGCTTGCAAATATTGTAGTAGTTGGTGGTCATTGTGGATGTTGTTTTCCTTATTAGATAACACTTTTATCTCTTAATAGCTTGTACTAGAGCATAGAGCTTCATCATATGTGAGGTACTTCAATACTCCACCATGGAGCATATCAAAATTATAACATACCGACATACCTCCTTGCATAAAAACTACTCTCACAACATATCCATTTACAAGTCTCAACTTCAGAGGGATTATACAAATTGGGCAATATGAGAACTTGTGATTGACTAATAATCTATTTCAACTCTTCAAAATCCTTCTATCAATTCTTTCTCCACTTGAAACTCTTGTTTTGGTTGCTATGGCATGGAGTGGTGTAGCTAGAGTTGAAAAGATGCTATAAACTTTTGAAGGTATTGTATTGATCCCACAAAGGTCCTAACTTCAGTGACATTGGTAGGAATTGGCTATTTAATGGTGGCTTCCACATTTATATGATCAATCTTGAGTTCCTCTCCACCAAGTACACAAGTGACTACATAGCAAATTTACATTTCATAAGGTTTGTTAGTTGATTATTTTCATGGCCTCTAAAACGCATATGAGATGAGATATTATTTTCCCAAGTAGAACTAAATCAAATATATAATCCAAGTATAATATTACAAACAAATCTAGAAAGGGACACAATACATCATTCATTCAATGTATAAATGTAGTCGATGCACTACATACACCAAAATGCATTACCAACTATTGTCTTTCATGCACCTTTTTTTTACTTGTACCTTTAAGAACCAATAACAAAGTTATAAATTTGACGAGGACCCTTTAGAATTGTTGAATCTTCTAGATATTGTATTTTGTAGCTACTTTTAATCCCATTTCAAAAAGTGGTGTTATTGGTAGCATTTTTTTTGGTTAAAATTATTACATTTTGCAACCATGGCCTTAACAATGTCATATTGTTGTCGACATAAATTTTAAAATCAATGCCCGAATTGAAAAGTTCTGCTAACAACAACACCATTTAAAAAAAAAATTGAGGCCATTTTTTATTTTTGAGGTTAAGACTACAACTTTTTGCAACCTCTTGCTTTACAATTGGCACCTTTGCAAAGAAAACTTTAAAATCAACCCCCATTTTTAAGGATAAAATTACAAGTTTTTTGTGAAATCATGGCCTTGACAACTAGTACTTTTGGAAGTAATTATTTAACACTAACCTTTGAATTGAAAAAGACATTATTAATATTTTTTTAGGCTTAAAACTATAATGTTGTAGAAACTGACTCAAAAACCTAATTTAAAAAAAAATAAAAAATAAAAAAAATAATAATAATAATTAAAAATTTAAAAAATGAAAAGCAAAAAAACAAACCCTAAATGGAAAAATAACAACATAATTTTTTTTGAAAAAACAAAAATTTAAAAAACACTTGAAAAACCTTATCTGAGATCACTATTCACATGCTTATCAAATCTACAATAACTCATCAAACTAATAGTTAATATACAAATGCAACTATTAAAAATGACACAACATTTATTTAAATTCAAAGTAAAATAATAATTACTCAAAGAATAAAAGAACATCAATAATAGTCCCAATAACACTGTTCCTATAACAATAACATATTCTATTAAAAACATTTGACCCTTCAAGCATAAAAAAAACATCCATATTTAATAAGCATGCTCAGTCTATGGAGAAATTCCAAGGCTTCTTAACCATATATATTCCCTACTTTTCCAAATTCAAATAACAATCACTTAAAGATACCAATTTTACTTTTCCAAATTCAAATAACAATCACTTAAAAATACCAACTAAAAAATTGGTATCATAAGTATTTACAAATTTTTATAAGCGATTCAATTATTTGTATAAATTCCCTCTTCACTGATCATTTCAGTGAAAAACATAAAACATTCAATAAACAAACTGGATTAATCTATAAAAAATTTCAATCAATAGTGCCCAAAGTCCTATGACTTACATTTTCATGAGTTGATTTACTTAAAAATAATTTAACTTAGAAAAACATGGAAAAAACTACTGCAAAAATCACGTTGTCAATATATTTCTTTAAACAAATTTCACGACCATGCAGAGACTATACAATGACTTCAATTATTTATTTAATTTAATTTTTATTTTGTTTTCGAAAAAAACAACAAATAGCTTTTCATTAGAATGAAAATTGTTTACGTATGTCTAAAATCATCACATATAACTTTATATTTAAAAACTAAAGCATGCATGCTAAACCAAGCAAATATTACAATGTTTCCAAGTGTATGTGACATCGAAATAGTAACCTCAATGAAGCATGTAGATAAACAACAAGTACTATTGCCGTTATATGGAAAAAAGAGACACATGAGGAACTTTTCCTATTCTTCATGGTATAAGAATCCTTCTTGATTCTTGATACCTTCTTTTGAGAGTCTGTCCACTTCAAAGTTCGATTCCTTGTAAATATGATGGAAAGAAATTGACTTGAAAGATGAAGCCAATGCCTTTGTCCTCTATTTCCAAAAGAAAAATTAAAGGAATTTAAGAGTGGATTTTTTATTTTTCTAATTTATTGTGACTCTTGAGTCTCCAAACACAATTAATGATTCAATTTGTTGTAGCTATGTGAAGTATACTGTACCCCATAATGCTAGTAACTCAGCACATTAATTTGACCCCTGTCCACTATTCTGGAAAAACTTATAATGATGTCGACTTGACAAGAATGATAATCCACCACGTCAACAACTTGAATTGACATAAGCCTCATCAAAATAGGCTTTATGAATCACACTAGCTAGTTCATGTGCATGTATCGTTCTGTTTTTTTCTTTTTTAACCAAAGGTCTCCTCTCCAAATGGTAAGCAATTACTTATGAACAACAATAACTTAAAAAAGGCTCCTTCAAAAATATTCACATTCCTCTACCTCCAAATACACCAGAATATAAAGTAAGGAAAGGATTTGTGAATGGGTTTCCTTTCCATCCACTCATGTAAACAATCCATGAAGGAATCATATGACCAACCAAAATGTATGTTTAATGAATGTAACACCCCTTCCCATAACCACTTAACAAAGGTACATTGTGAAAATAAGTGTTGGACACTTTCATCTTATGAAAAACCCAAAGTGTAGAAATTTGACCCAAAGAATCTTCTCTTTTTTAGGTTATCCCAGGTAAGTACCCAGTTCCTTGAGAGAAGGAAACAAAATATTTTGAGTTTCAATGGGAAATTCCCTTTCCATATTCTCTGAAATCACCAGGCTTTGTCCCTCGAGGAAAAAGACTCAATTATAAGATTATATGCTTCTTAAGTTGAAAATTTTCCCTCAATACCAAGTTTGTTCCATACCAATGAATCATCCTACTATGAAAAATTGACGTCGACTTGATAAAGATTCATCGTATACTCATTCTATTCATGAGCCAAATCTCCCAACAATGCTAGGTTTGAAGCAAATGCCCATTGTGGCAATGATGAGCTATTGGAAACTACCCTTGTAACTTGATTCATAAAATATATACTTTTATTTCTTAAATACTGTATCACTTGTTGAGAAAACTTGCACTTACTAATGGTACCCACGAAGGCATCTTCTCCCACTTTAAAAAATTACCTATGTCAACTCTCCATTGAATGTTCTATGTAACCCATGACTTAACAACAAGTAAAATTCTCCATGTAAAATATGCCTTCCTCTTAGGATGTTATGGATACTAAATCCATTCAAATACCCCTTCATCTTTGAAATATTTTTCCAGTATAATCTCACGCCACAAACCTTCACCAAAGAGCGCCCTCCATAACGACTTAACAACCAACACACAACCAAACCACTCAAGGTTTTTTAAACCCCATCCTCCATCCACTAATGGCCCCGTTACTTCCTTGGTTTTTTACCAAATGTATCTTTCTATGATCTTTTGTTCCTTATCAAATAAATTTTGCCAAATTGATGTTCAACTTATTGATGATACTTGTTAGATTTTTTGCAATCAACATCCATTATACTGGTAATTTTTACAGGGCGACCCTCGCCAGTATCAACCTACCACCAAATGAAAGCCACCTAAAAGCTCAACTTCCTAATTTATTTTCAAATTTAGTAATCAACTACCTCTAATCATTTACTTGATAATCTGTTACCTTTAGAAAAAAAACCTAGGTATGATAACCCTTTATCAAGTGGCTGGAAATTTAAGAAAACATATCTGCAATCTCCTAAGAAGTGTCCTATTCCATGTTAACATCAATGAAAAGAGATTTTTCCTTACTGTTCACCAATCTTATGGCCATACTGAAGACCTCTATGACTTGAAAATATTTGCTACTTCCCTAAATTACACCTCTACCAAAAAGTGTTACATCATCTATAAATAACAAATGTGTTAAAGAAATATGTCTTGATACTTTAATTCTAGCGATGTTACTGAGACGTTTCTCCATCTTGATCAACATGCTAAGTCATTTAATGACAATTAGGAACAACAAAGGTGAAAGGGAGCAACAATGTCGCAAACCACACGTTGCCTTAAATAAAGAAGAAGGGATACCATTTATGATAATGGAAATCTAGACAGAAGAAATACACACCATAATCCATTCCACAATCTCGAAGGAGTGGTTGATCTTATACAAAACTTGTTTTTAGAAATGACCAATCCACACAATTGTAGGCTTTAAAAAAATCTAATTTCAATATAAGCGCCTTGATGTTTTTTAATTTTATTGAGTGAAGACCTTGTTGAGCTATAGCAATAATGTTGGTAATGTTGGCATTGATGTCAAATGGCCATGAAATTTTGATGTCAATTGAAGTCTCGAGGCTTATTTCAGTGATGAGGTGATCCAGTGGATAAAAAAGTGCTCAAAATCATCCCAAAACCAGTGCTAAATCATAGAGATTCCAATGACGCTTGAATCGCCTCAATCCGACACTGTTTGAGGAAGTTATCTCGTTCTGAATTTTTTGGCAATAAAAAAAAATGTCAAAATGCGGGGTTCACTTTGTAGGTACGAATGCCACGTAGAAATCCGTATGCTAACACAGTTTTGACGTCAATAGGGTGACTAGGTTGTATGGATTGGAAGGTGGGCCAATCAGAGGGCACCACGTGGGCCCTAGGAAGTTGTACAAAACTTGGTTTATGTGCCGGATGAGCCTCCACTAGGCTCGAACACACAACCTCCACTATACAAACTGCCCGCACGACCAATCAGGCTATAATGATTCTTGTTAATACATGGATGAAATTTTATATTTGTTGTTATATGGCAAAGCGGTTGGAGGTAAGGGCGGGCCGGCGGGCACGCCCAATCGACCTGAACCTTGGTCTTCGTCACGTCATACGATCGCTGGCGAAGAAATTGGGGGCAAGGCGCATGGAACCCTGCTCGAACCTAAGGCCATGTGCACATGTTTTATGTAGAACTAGGAGAGGGGATAGAGGAGGGAATGTGGCCTATGGCCCATGACCCTTGGTCTCATGCGTCCATACGGCAGGCAGGCATCCGGCAGGGCAGAGGCTCGAATTAAAAAAAAATAAAATTAACATATAACACAATCACTGAATGGAGGTGTAGGTAAAACCCATGACCTCCACCCAACTAATATCTGGTGCCACCAATAAACCACGAGACTGTTTTGTTGAGAAATTTACAGAGCCGAGACTTTTTGTGGAGCAGTTTATAGGCTAGTTTAGTAAAAGGGTCATATTTTTCTCATTTTTTACCATTTTTCAGCTCAAGAAGAGCCTAGATAAGGTTGTTTGAGCATTCTGGACACAATGGAAGTGTTATTTTTGTAGATTGAAGCATTTATGTTGATGTATTTAGAATTTGAGCATATAATAAAAAGGTCACCACTAGAAGCTGGACCTAGAGACATAGCCCAAGAGGGGTGAACTTCGTTATCAATTTTCTTGTGTTTGATGCTACATGTTTGTCCACTTTTAACTGTTAAAATTATGCATTTTTTAAAAGTTTGTGCACTTTTGGAACCACGATCCATTGCCTAAAATAAATGAACTAACTTGCAAACTAATTCATGAAACCTTCACTTTTTTATTTTATTTTCGGATAAATTTCGTATCAGAGCATGGTTTTTGTGAAGGTTTGACATAATATGCAAGGTTTTTGAATGCTTACAAGGTCTAAATTGAGAAGAGGAGAAGGAGAAATTGAAGAACCTAACCCTCAAATTGGCTCAAGGAGGCCAAAAAATCCATAATTCATGGCACATGAAGAAGGATGAGGAAAATAACTGATTTATGAGGATGAGAGAGATTTTAGAAAATATTTCTTTGATATGAATGAGATGGTGAAAGTGTTGTATAATGAGAGAACAACATGGTTGCAAGGAGAAAGTTCTAATCAACCAAAAGGTGATGGTGGTAACGAGAGCAAGCCTCCACCTCCTCCTCCTCCTTCACCTCCATCCTCACCTCCTTCTTCACCTCCTTATTCATATAGATCTACCCCTCCTACATCTCCAAGAGGACATGCTGAGTCTCCTTTGCTTAATATTGATGTCAAGTTTGAATCGCCAATGTATAATGGAGAAGTAAATGCTGAAAAGTTGGATAATTGGGTTTTTCAAATTGAATTTTATTGTAGGATTCAAAAGATTGATGATGATGTTACAAAGATCCAGTTTTTTCTCTTTGCTTGGAAGGTGAAACCCTCATCTGGTGGGAGACCATAACTCAAGAATATTTAAAGAAAATTGGTAAAATTATCTCTTCTTGGAATGATTTTATCGCTGCATTAAGAAAACAATTTTATCCATTAGCTTGGATAAAAAAAGAAATAATGGATTGGAAAAAAAATATACAACTTAAAGGTCATAGTGTCCAAATTTACACACAAGAATTTAGAAAAAAATCATTAATATTGGGTATTGATTTTACCTCACAAGATACTCTCCTTAAATGTATAGGTGGATTGCATAGTTATTTGAGACACACTAATGTTTAATCCCACTAATCTAGATGAAGTATGTGTTCAAGATACACATTTAGAATCAAGAGGCGAGAATGTTACTCAAGGGTCCAGCAGGAAACCCTTTAAATCTAGAGACAAAGGAAAGGGAAAATTTAAAGGCAAAGGTAAGAAGAACGCTACCATCAAGAAAGAGGGAGATAAGCTTGTAAAAATTGTTCAAAAGATGGCCATGATGAAGACCATTGTTGGAAATTACATCCAGAATTGAAACCAAAGAAGTTAAATAACAAGGGGAAACAAAAGACTGCAACTACAACTCAACCAGATTTAGGATCTAATTAAGGTGATGAAACCAAAATCACAACCATGGGAATGAAGGGTTTAGCTTCTAATACAAGTACTAGTTCTTCTAGTAAGCCTGTTCAGTATCAAAATGATAAAGAAAGAAGTGATTTTTTTCATATCAGGGTCATTACAAAACATACAAAGGTTGATACATTATTTGGTAGTGGATATCAAGTTAATCTTATAATTGAAGCAATTGTCAAGAAACTTAATTTATAGATTACCCCTAATACAAAACCTTACCCTTGGGTTGGGTTATCACTCTAGTATTTTTCAAGTTGTGTAATTTTGGTTTTTAGTCTAAGAATTCTAGAGGTAACCACAAACCTACTTCAAACTCTAGGATCTACCCTTCCTAGGGTTCATAGAGGGCTCTCTCTTTAAAATTTAACTTTGTTTTGATTTGTAAATATTAGGCTAGTTATGAAAGTATAGTTTTAGTTCTGTTTTGATAGATTTGGTGGGAAAAATAACTTGAAAGGATGGATAGTGGGAAATCTATTTGTCCATTGGGCTATGGAGTCAAAATCAAGTAAATAGGACTAGGATCAAGGGCAAAAAAGGTCAAATGTCTTCAAGGCAAGATAGACAGCCCTTGGAGATCTTGGAAAGTTGTTTTTGTGAGATGGTATGATCGAGATAAAGGGCACTTAAGAATCCTTAAATTCGGAAAAGGGAAGTAGTAGGAGAGGTTAAACGAATGAGGGAGAAATTAAGGGTTCCCTACACTGGAAATCATAGGAAAACATATAAATGATAACTAGTTAAAAATAGGGTGCTATTAACATATCCTATAGTAATACTCGTAGTTATACATTCAGATTTAGCATAAACATAAATGGATGCATGTAACAAAGAAAAGAAACAATAACAAGTGAAGAAAATATTTCACTCCAAATAGCTCATCACAGGCATCCTAAAGTATGATGCCAATTTGCTTTGATCCAGCCTGCTACTCGAAGTTTTGACACACAAAAGCTTTAAAGTCCAAGAATAAATGACTATAAAAATCCCAACAATTTTATTCCACACAAAATACTTCTAAAGATGAAGTATTTATACATAATGTTTTACAAATTATCCTAGATGACTTCTAGGAATTAACTTAGGAAAATAAAATATCTTTACAATAAAAATAGAGTCAACCGCTTAACAAATCAGCAAGCTGTCCTATTTTATCCATAAGAAATAGAAACAATTTTGAGGATAAAGCAGGTGGCTTCCTTGGTGTCCTCCTTGCTGGCCTTTAGATATTTTTTTGAAATCTGACTTGCCTTGACTGATACTCTTTCTCAGATACTCTTTATTCACGCTCACTCTTTAACTGATACCCTTTTAACCTTTAGTCAAAACTATTTACTGCTGTAAATAAAAATCTGTTTTGACTGAAATTTAGAAAACAATTTTCTTTCTTTCTTTCACCTGCTTGTTTTTATTCTTCACAATAAATCTGTGAGGGCTTGTCAATCCTCATTTTTAGGAATCTAAATATTCTTTAATTTCCTAAATTTCTCATCAGCTTCTGTATATCTAGAAAAGGTGGGTTTGATGGAAAATAAGTGCTTGATCTCATACTGTAAGTAAAATAAATCTTCAAAACTTTTCAGTAACACCTTTCCTGTGGGGATGCCTTGACCTGTTGACTTATTCACGTGTTCCTTGGAAAATTCTCTTATTTTCTTGTCATAATCATTTTGAGGCATCAATTTATCATTAATAACCATGATATCAGGAAGTCCTTTTTGCCTCAAATTTGTGAACTTAACCATAAATCTAGTTATGGCAGTATTCATACCTTCCCATTTTTCTTCAAGTTGCCTCGTTAAATTTCTCTTTATTGTGACTTTCCTAATTTCTAGGATAGTTGCTGTTCTGTCTATTATTTTGAGCTCTTCCAATTCTTGTCTATTTTTTCTGTTGAGGAAATTGATTAATCTTACAGCCTGCTCTGGTTTGTCAGCCAAATCAGTCCGAGTCTTTTGAATTTCTGTTTGGGCAGCCAATAATAACTCTCTCTGGTAAAAAATTACCTGAATTGAAGGCCATACATCATGGATGGCTTCAATAACATTATTCCATAGGTAATTTTTTATGTATGATATCTGATCCTTGAGAGTTAATTCTTCCTGCAACTTCTTTAGCTCTTCACTCAATCTGTTGGCATTTTGTTCATGTGTCTTAGCATTTACTTGAGCTAATTTAGTTGATTTTTCAATATTTTCAATCATCTTTGTCAACTTGTTAATTTCATTTGTCTTCAAAGACATCTCTTCCATTGCTTTTACTATCTTACTGGCATCATCTGTAGGTTGTACTGCTGTTGTAGAAGATTCAGTGGTTGATGTAGTGGAAGAAGTCACTGGCATTGCAGTAGCCAGTGGTTTTTTGGGTGCCGACTTTTCTCCTAAAGTTGAAGGCACTACTGCAGTGATGACTGGAATGACTGTAGGAATGACTGGTTATTTTAATGTCTCCTTTTCTTGGACAAGTTGGTCCATCTGTACTTCCATTTCCTTAATCCGAGCTGTCAGCTGAAGAATTAAACTCATCATTTCATCTTTTTCCTTCTGTTCCTGTAAGATTTCCTTTGTCTGAGGATGTTCACTTTGAGGAAGTTTGAGCTGTTTCCTCAAGGCTGCTATATCCTCATTTTTATTTTTTACCAATGCTTCTGCTGCTTTGATGTTTGTAGGATCATATCCTACCTGCAATACTAATTCTTCTAAGGCTTTTATCCTTAGATCCTTTGCATATAATGAAAATTTATCCATCTTCGTTTGATCTTGCATATTAGAGATGGTGTTTTAAAGCTTATGAACACTCATAGATTTTGTTGTAACTGTGGAATATAACATCTCTGAGCTTTGCCTGTGAAACTCTATTTGATCTAACTCATTAATACTGTCTGTAGCTACTTCTAGATCAACCTTCTTATAGTCAGCAACTGTCTTTGGCACTGATACTGTGGGCTGCAATACTGACATAATCAATTTTTTACTTGAGTAATCAAATGCTGATAGGAATCTGTTTTGATTACCTGGATTTTGTTTCAAGAACTGAGAGTAAATTTCAGTTTTGATTTCCTCATTCTTCAACTTGATTTGCTTGTATTTCTCCTTAATATCCAAATCCTTTTCCTCAGCTGAGCGTGAGGAAGAAACTTCCATACTTTGCTGTCTTTCCATTATCTGTGTATCTTCATTATTGAGTTGTTCTTCATTCTGATTTGGATCATTGATAATTACAGTAGCTACATTTATTTCTAGAAAACTTGTGTTGATATTTAAGGGCTCTATTTCTTCAACATCTATTGTCACTTTTCCTTTACCTGTTGTATCTAATTTTTGCCTTTTGTTGTAAATGATCTTGAAATTTGTTTCTGTTGTAGTCTCTGCCACATAGGCTCATTATTCTCTTATTCTTTTGATGGATTTCTCTGGTTGATTTGCAGTCTCTAAGGTATGACCAGTATTACCTTTACGTACTGCATCTATTAATGTGTTTTAAATCCACTCAAGTTGATTGGAAAACTTTTCTATTTCTGGTTTAGCTTCATGGATAAAGGGTGTTAATTTGCATTTTACCCTTAGTTTGCTCAAGATCCCTTGTGGATCATAGTTCCAAGGGAAACTCTCTTCAAATTTATATTCCAATAGTTGATTTGCTGCTTCCTTTTCTGCATCCTTGTGATTGCATATGAATGGCCCAATTTGATTTTTAAGTTTGAATTGGGTCTTCTTCTTAGCTGCCATGAAATTGATTGAATCAGAATTTAGGATCTTCCCGATATACTCCAAGGCAAAGATCCTCATTGGAGGATGTTTGGGTAACTTGTAAGGTTTGACCCAAAAACTCTGCTTTCAGTATATTTCTCATACAAGTACCAGTCACCAACCTTACTCTTCTCTGATAACTGCAATATCTTCTTCATTTCCTCATTTATTCTAGGCTGCTCTGTCTTGGTCAACATGGTGATCACTGGATGTAAAAATAGTTCTGAAAAATCTGAATAACTAAAGTCTGTGCATTCTTTTCTGAGTAATGATGTCCAAAAAATGATAGATAGAGGATTTGACTCTATGTCAAGTTTTTGAAGAGTGACTGGAAAATTATTGGATTGGAAATATAGGAACATATGGAAAATGTAGGAGGTATATCTGAACACTCCCTCAAGTTGTAAATTGGTCAATTGATAGTGAATACTATTAGCAATAAAACCAGCATAATAAAAAATCACTGAAGGTGGTTGACCTGGAGAGAAGGCGGACAAGAATCCCAAGATGGATTCATCAGTGTGCTTATCAGTGTAATATCCAAGTATGAATGAGAGCATGGAAATTAAATGTCTCGATCCTTTAGGGAATTTAGCAGTAGAATAGGGAGGATTTAACTTTGAAATTTCTACATGCAGAGGCATAAAAGTCTGAAAAATCATGAACCTTTTAGGAAAATCTAGGCCAATATATAGCTTAGTGAGGGCCTCAATAGACAAAGGAACTGCCTGGGGGTCAGGTTGAAACTGCAACATTTGGTTAGTTGACTCTATAGTGAAGGTAAATAAGACTTCTTTACTGGCATTCAAAATAACTCTTTGTTGAGGAATATAGTACTACTGACACAATATAATAATCTCTTGACAAGGGTGAGTCAATGGGACTACATATTTGGGAAAATTGGATTTCCAAATATGAACTTCTTCATTATCATCTAAAGACTTCTCATAGCACCAGTTATGGATATCTAACAGGTTGAATTCAACAATGGGATCAACTATTTTGTAATCAATATCAACTAGGGGAATGTGTTCAATATCAACAACTGGGGGTTGTAACCTATTGACAACAACATTAGTATTTGGAGTCATGGCAGGAGTAGGTTTAGGAGCTTTAGAACCTTCAGGCTAGCTTGCACTCTGTTTTTTAGGCATTTTGATATGCTTCTGCAAATTTATACAATTTGGAGAAGTAATTTTCTTTAGAAGAGGCTTAATTGGGAAAATTAGGCAAAGTATAGGCTTTTCTTTGGTTGTTCTGTTCAATTAGGCCTATCAAAGAGATTTGGAGGCTTTGGAATTGGCTTGAAATAGAAAACATGGGTTTTCTAAGTATTTTTAATGAAAATAGGACCAAAAACTCTTTTAAAAAGGATCTCAGAGGGTTTGGGGTACATGCAGGGGGCTTTCTGGCTTATCCCAGAGCTTGAAAACTGTGTAAACTTCTTAAATTTCTTCAGAAATGGTGCGCATCAAAGAAAAAGGGTTTATGGAAAAAATTTTCCAGAGTTTGGCCTGTTTTTGGGACTTTTTAGGCAGTTTATTTAATCAATTCCTTAACTTAAATGTGTTTGATTTCTTTAAAAATGTTTTCCAACTGGATTGCAGGTTCAAATTCTAGAAAAATACCTGTTGTAATGCAGATATCGGTTTTGGAAGGTTTCTGAGGTTCTTTTCTGAGTTAAAGGCTTCAATGAATTGTTTGGAGCGATGCACAACTCGTCAACAGTCTTTAGAGGTTTACTGGGAAAATATTGGAGGTTTCGGGCACGAAAAATGGTGGAAAATGGTTTCAACAGGGTTTCTTACAGTTAGGGGAACTTTGCAGAGGTATTAGGTTTAAAGCGCAGGAATATTTGATGAATGAAATTATTTTATCAAAGGTTTTATTAAAACATATTGGTTGCATTAATCAGTATTGAATATAGGTCGCATCAGGTGGGAGGGCTGTTTTGGATTTCAAACGGAAAAAACCGGACTGGTTATCGCACGAGGTTTCGGTGGTAAGCGGTTTTAGACTCAACCCACATGATCCAGTAAGGAAAGGCCACGTGGAGGAGAGAGGAATGGGCGAAACCACCCATTTCACGTAGCTTTGGCGTTTGGGTGGTCGCGCATCTTTTCCACGTGATATCCAGTGTCAGCCGTCAGATTAGAGAGATCAATGCGAAGGGTCAAGATTAGTTTGAGAGTTGCACTGGATTAGGGGTGGGACCGGGGTGATATATGTGCATGGATGGGTTAAGACGTGGCGAGGGATATAAGGTTTGAACATATATACAATGTTTTAATCAATGTATATGGGTGCAGGCTTTTATGCATAGGTGGCCATGGTTCTTGAACTTTATAAATAAATATTTGTTTAATTCAAAAACTTAGGATTGTATGAATATAGGCAAAGATAATGTTTTTTATTTAAAACATTTATAAAGATGTTTCAATAAAACATATGTGGAAGCGATTTATTATATTATATAGTTTTTAACCGTTTGAATGGTTTTAAAACTATAGGGGCGGGGTATTTCAAATAATGATAAGTTTAGACCAAAGGGCTTATAATCAGGGTTTTTATTTATGCACGTGGGGATAATAGACTTTGGTCTAAACATTAAAATAATGGGTTTTTTGGGGGTTATTTAGATATAATGGAATTAATAACTGCGAGAGGGTATTTTTAGGGATTTAATAAAAATAGATTAAAATTTAATATGAAAGGGTAGTGAAATGTAAAATAAAACACATGTTATCTCTAAGTAAAGTGTATATGATAGACAAAGCAAAGCAGTGTTGTCTTTCTTAATATTTTACACTTTAACTTAGGTCAAAATGTATTTTTGGGTTTTTATGAATGCTTTTGAAGGGATGAAGTTAATTATTTTAGGGTTGTAATTTTACTAAATAAGAATGTGTCTTTACTTAGGAAAAAATGGGTTTTTAATGTATGAATGAAGGATAAATGATGATCAATGTGGGTTTAACATACGAACTCAATATTTTTAACTAGCCAGTCATCGAGCCTTGGGTCCGGTCCCAACAAAAGTCAGAGAAATGCTCTGAGCCTTTTTTACTGATAGTTTAGAACACTGAATACTTGTAGGGGAGGGGAACTAGTGATTTTTCCCGTTAATGCTTTATTACATGATTACTCAACTTCTTTCTACCTACCCAACTTTATTTCTAACATTTTTTCTTCATTTTTTAGGTGCATTTAGGCTTGCAACCTTAAAACATTTTTCTTTAAAAGCATAAAACTATCTAAATCTACCTTATTTCGTCCGAGGGTTCAGATTAAATTGTTGAGCTCCTCATTATTCTCTACATATATATTGATTTGTCAAGTTTAAACTGTTTGAAAAATCTTTATTCTCTATCTAAAACATGAAATTGAAAGCATGAAAAGTTAAGATTAAACTGTTTAACCGATCATGGATTATGGCATTTATTGACACTCTGCACATAATCATTATTCTTGCAGTAAAGTCAAAGTAGTGGCATTTGGACTTGCTCACTTTTAGGTCTTATTTTTATCTCTTTTTTCTTTTGGGGTCTACATTTTTCTAAGTCTTTTGATTTTTATTTTAGGACTTTTTACCCTCTTTTTGGCTTTTTTATTATTTTTCATTCTTTTCAAAATATGGGAAAACAACTTGCAGAAAGCAAGGTATGTACATATTCACAAGACTATCAAAGTCAATTCAAAATTTATGAACCCTATTATTATAGGACCCTAACAGTGGCTCCACATGGGGATGACATTTCCTGGTGAAATATCAAGAACTTTGAGATTAGTAGCCTTTTGAAATTTGACTGTGATGACCCTGTAAATGTCTTTATGATATCTGCAACTTATTCATACTTATGATATTCACCTCTCAAAGCTTAGGGCCTTTTCTTCGGGCTTCAAATTTGTTAGGGAAACATCCAATCCAATCTAAAATTTGTAAAGTATATGTACAATGATCAAAGTGAATAAAAACTAATTGTTTGTTAACTCAGGAGAGTAGTAGTGCTTCAACATTCTGCCATTTACTGCTCCTTCTTGTAGATCTGTTCCATCCATTTCTTTCAGAAAGAAAGCATTATTACCTGTATATCCATAAATCACATAAGGTCCTTTCCACATAAAATCAAATTTTCCATGTTTTCCTTTATCTTCTCTTCTGGAATCCCATTTTAACACTTTATCTCCTATGTAGAAATCATCCTTTTTAGTCTTTTTATCAAAAAATTTCTTGATTTTGTCCTGAATGAATTGAGATTTGATATAAACTTTTTCCCTTGTTTATTGTAAGTGAATAGTTTGATTGACCCTCCTTTGAATGTCATTTGTTTCCACTTGTAGTTCTTGGATAATTTTCATCACAGGTACACCTAGGGAGGATGGAAAAACAAAATCCATTCCATAAACTAGTTGGTAAGGGGAAGTACCAATGGATTTTTTAGTAGTAAGCCTACCTGCCCATAAGGCATTGACTAACTTTTTATTCCAAGTCTTTTTATTGTCTTCAAGTAACTTTTTGATAATATTTACAAGGATTTTGTTTGAGGATTCAGCTAGGCCATTACCTTGGGGGTAATATCCAGTGGAATGACCTAAGTTAATATGGTATTTGTGGCAAAAGTCAATCATTTTCTTGGATTTAAATGCTGTTGAATTGTCAGTAATTATCTTTTGGGGGCATCCAAATCTTGAAAGAATGTTATTTTCTTGGAAGGAAATAATGACAATATCTATGGCTTGTCTGGAGGGTATGGCTTCAATCCACTTGGTAAAATAATCAGTGGCTGTCAAAATCCACTTATGTTTGCCTGAAGAAGGAGGGTGAATTTCACCATTGAAGTCTAAACCCCATTGTTGAAATGGAATTTCAGTTGAGATAGGCTTTAAAGGGAGGGGTAATAATTTCTTCTTACCTTAAAAAATTTGGCACTTATGACATGAAGTTACATACTTTTTGACATCAGTAAATAAGGTAGGCCAGTAAAAACCAGCTCTCAGGATCTTATCTGCTGTAGTTTTCCAATATAAGTGTCCTCCATAGTCATCTGCATGAAATTATTCAAGTATTTTGTCAGCTTCTTCCTTTAATAAAATCCCACTATGATCTCTCCAAAAAAGTACATTATCTAAGATGCAAAATCTTACTGCTGTAAGTTTTAAGAATCTGGCTTTGGTTCTTGACAATCCAGGAGGAGCTTGTAAGTTTTGGAGTACAAATATGATATATGTATACCAAGGTGAGTCTGAGAAGGCTTCACTGATCGATGGAGTCACCATCTCTTCCTGATCATCTACTTGAGCAATAAAATTTATGTCTAGGGCATTGCAGTTAGATTCAGCGATAAGTCTGGCTAATCCTTGACCTTTGATGTGTTTTGTGGGTTTTATCTCTATGTCATATTCTAAGATAGTGGAAATCCACTTACCTCTTCTTCCATCAGGACCATCCTGAGTAAGAATGTCTTTTACTACAGAATTTGGGACATACGCAATGATATGAGACTAGAGAATATAAACTATGAAGTCTTTAATGGCCTTAACCAAAGCTAGGGCTTGTTTTTCCATAATGTTGTACTTCAAAGGAGCATCTCTAAGGGTTTTACTAAAAAAATCTATGGGTTGTTCAAATCCTTGGTCATTTTTCTGCAGTAAAACTACAGCAATGGTGTGTTCTGAAGCAAATGAAAAAATTATAAAATCTTTTTTAAAGTCAGGACTTATTAGGACTGGAGTTTTGGTTAAGGCTTGTTTGATAGAGTCAAATGATTTTTTAGCCTCAGCAGTCCATCTAAGAACTGAATCCTTTTTTAGCATGTTATTTAGTTCACTAATTATCTCAGCTAAATTAGATATGAATCTTCTAAAAAATTTATCTTACCTAGAAAGGCCTATAATTATTTGATGTTTCTTGGTGGACTGATGTTTAGAATTTCTTCTATTCTAGTAGGATCTATCCTAACTCCTTCTTTTGAAATTATGTGTCTAAGTAACTTACCTTATTCTAATCCAAATAGACTTTTCTTAGGATTTAAAGAGATGCCATATTTCCTGCACTTAATAAAAACTTGTCTTAAATGATCCAAGTGTTCATTATCAGTTTTGGAAAACACAGTAATGTCATCTAAGTAAATTACTAAGAACTCATGTATTTCCTTTGCAAAAGCTATGTCCATAGCCCTGAAAGGTTTCCCCTGCATTCATTAGACCAGAAGGCATTTTTACATACATAAAAGTGCCCCAAGGAGTAGTAAATGTTGTTTTAGCTTGATATTATTTTTGGACTAAGATATGGTTGTATCCTGAAAAACCATCTAAAAGAGACATCCTAGAAGAGCCAACTACCCTTTGTAATATATGATCCATTTTAGGTAAAGGGTAATTGTATTTCAATGACACTTTGTTTAGATTCCTAAATTCAACACATAATCTTATCTCTCATGTTTTCTTTCTTGTTGGAAATAGGTTGGAAACCCAATCAGAATATCTGATTGGTGCAATGATCTGTGCATCATACATTCTTTTCACTTATTTTTGTATCAAAGGTAATAAAACGGGGTTAATTCTTCTCAACTTTTGTTTAAATGGCTTCTGATCTTCTTTTATTGGAATTTTATGTCGGATTATGCTGGTATCATAGGATTTGAGATCCTCATAACTCCATGCAAAGACATTTTGATATTCCTTTAAAAGAGTAATGTATTTTTCCTTCTCTTGTTGAGGTAAAATTTTGGAAAGTTTGATTGTTTTGGGTTTTAACTCTGTTCCAATATCGCATTCTTCTATATCAGATCTAACTGGCTCCATTTTTGGTTTTCTAGCTACATCATTTGAGTCAAACAGATCTTCTAAGGGAGTTAAACCTTTAGGTAAGAAATTATCCTTAAGATTCAATATGTTTGATTCATCCTCAATAATTTCTTCAATCTCTACTTTTTTTAAGCTATTTATATTAGCTTGACTAAATCTAGTTGGTTTATCAAATTTTATTCTATTTACATCTAAGTTATTAAAATCTATTTCACAATCCAAATCATGATTTATAGTACAATTTGTATCTATATTATAATTCTGAAATTCTCCTTCATTGTTCATAAACTTGTAAATCTGTTCATCCTGAGAAAAAATTTGCCAATACTTAAGATTATCTGGAATTATTGGCCTATGCTTGACTTCAACAATATATTTGTGATTAGGTTGGAATGGTAAATTGCATGTACTAGCAAAGGTTGCAAGACAATGAGCTTGTATATTTTGTTTTCTAGGTATAGCAACAAACTTACATTCCATTAAATCATCAGTTAAATCTATGATAGTGTCTCTATGTCTGCTTAGTCTAGGATTGTAAACAGAATAAATTCCATTTACTTGTTTTATGATCAACTCTGAATCTCCCATGATTAAAATTATTTTACCTCCTGAGTTGCTAATTATTTGGAGTCCTAGGATGAGGGCTTCATACCCAGCCATATTATTGGTACATTTAAAATTAAGCCTGAAATCATGGCCTTCTGAGTGATTAGTCTCCATATTTGTTATCCAAACTCCTACTAGTGCTCCTAACTTATTTACTGAACCATCAAAGTCTAAATGCCATAGAGATTCATGAAAAATATTATCATTATTTGGTGTTTTCTTTTTCTCTACTAGTTCAGTTTGGATTTCAATAGTTTCAGAGTTACATAGGATAAAAGAATCAAGGTCAGTTGGTGTAGTGTAAATTAGGTAGTTTATAGATCTTTCAGCACTACTGACCATGTACTTCATCAATGTTTCCCTATATAACTTTATAGGCTGGCCAAAAACTGATATAGTAGCATAAGACATGTCCAATTGTAGAGATCCCTGTAACTTTGCTTCCCATGAGCGAGAAAGTAACATTCCATATTTAGGTGTGATATCAACTACTACAATGTCCATTAATATACTCTTACCAGGATATTGAACTAGTGTTACACACAAATCTTTGATTGAACCTAGGCATTTAACTTTACTTGAATCAAAAGAAAACAAATATTTGTATGGTCTTGTAATTTCTAGATTTAGAGTTTCCATTATGGCTTTAGGCATTAGATTATGGGAAGCTCCAAAATCTAGCGTTGCATTGTGTAAAATTTGATCATCAATGGTAAGGTTGATATAAAATGGAGGAACTGCTCCATCTGCATGTTTTCCATTTACATTTGGGCCAAAAATCAACTCTGGCTGATCATCATTTAGATTTATGGAGTCTTCTCCATCATTCATATTTTATGTTTCAGTTATGGCCGATTGATGCAATTTTGGGTTTTTCCAGGGTTTCAATGTTCAACTTTTTGGTCTCCAATGGTAGTAGATGGATTCCCTCTGTTGTAGGTTCTTCTTGTACATCCTGCTCCCCTTCTTTTTCTTCAAAATATAAGTGTCTAAGGTTTTCTAGATCACCATCATCCATTTCACTCTCTATCTTTTTGCATGCTACTAACTGTTTGATACTCTCTTTTGAGAGTGGTTGTTCCTCATCTTCCTGAATCTCTGGAAAAAATAGTACTCTTTTGATGGTCTGTAGTGCCTTTGTGACTGGTTTTGTTTCTCCTTCAAAATAAAATCATTGCGGAAACTTATCTGCAACTACTTGCCAGGTGCCAGTTCCTCTTTTCTTCTCTTCAGTTAAGTACCAAGCTTGTGGGACTGAATCTAGTGAATGTATAAAATTGTGCATCCACAGATATTCCGAGTACCCTACTTTCTTCCAGTGGCACTCACAATTTTTTAAATGTTTAATGGGATCAAAATCCCCTTGGTACTTTTCATTAAATTATGGTCCTTCATCTTCTTTGAATCTGGCTCTTAATGCTGCTGCAACATCCCCCCATCGTAACAGTGCGTTGCGATGATTGCTCCACCATCTTGCGGACATGGATTGTAGAGCTACATCCATGAGCGGGATTCTATGTTCCATTGGTACTTTATCCTGTATTCTTGCAATAAATGTCTTTACAACATTCATATTTGATAAAGTCGGATATCCACTTACCTCAGTTCCAATCCAGTTGACTCTTTGGATGTTAGCACATCTTTTGGTATTTGTCTTGTATCTTCCCTGCTGCCAACCATCCCAAACTATTTCTAAGCCCAAGTATGAGCTTTGAAAACTTCTCCAACTTACAGTTCCCCCCACTGTTGGGTTGATGTAGTCTTCTCTTTTCCCTGCCATCATCCGATAAAGATGATCGAGAAGTTGAGCATCCTCTCCGTTGTCAACATTTTCTGTATATAGGGGTCCTTGATATGGATCAAGTGGCTGAGTGACCCTGACTTCCCCGTCTTCAAATATCATCATTTCCTTTTTCAAGTCGATCAATGCATAGTTCTCAAAATCCCAGTCTATCCCCAATAATGCCTGATAGGGATCCTTATCCCCCATGATGTCTATCACTTCAAATTCTGTGTATGTCTTTACCCCCGCAACATCGAATTCGAGTTCTTCCAGTCTGCCTATGGGCAAAATGTAGTACAAATTTTCCATGCGGAGCTGGATTGTTGAGTATGTCAATTTTGGTCTCCCCAATGCTTCCCATGTCTTTCTTGGTAGAATGTTGACATTTGACCCTAGGTCAAGCATGGTGTCTTTAATTTGGAATCCCGCGACTTGAGTGTTCATGCAGAATTCCTTCCCTATTCTTCTCTTATTTCTTTTGATCCTCCATATGTATTTCTGGTTGAATCATTTGACTCCTCTGGTTCTGCGTTTTCCTGCACCACTATCTCCAGATTTTGCTTCAGTTGTTCCAACATTGGTGCATTGGTTACAATTTTCAAAAATATTCGGAACCATTCTTCAATCATAGTACTTGTATGGGGTTGCTTCTCTTTTTCCACAGTCGGTTGTGGTAACTTGATGCCTTTGCTCCCCTCGAGTTGGGAAAATGTTTCCATTGCCTCAAAATATTTCTTCTATCTATCTGGCCTGAAAATTGGCTTTGGTGATGATGGCTTGATCAGCTTTATCGGGTCTATATTCTGTGCATCCTCCCCTGTTATCTTTCCTCCCTGTGTTACTATGGCTACATTTTTCATCCCCTGAGCCTCTACTATTCTTGGTTCTGCGTTCACCATATTTTCTCCTCTCTGTCTAGCTCTTTCTTCCCATCTCTTAATTAATTCTAGACAGTCTTCAGTTGCGTGTGTATTGAATCTACACTGAGAGCACCATGGTCTTCTTGGAAGTGGAAATTCCCTGGCTACGTGGCCTTCTTGGTCACAATTGTAACACCTTACATGTCCTCTTCCTCTAGATCTGCCTCCTCTCATTCCTCCTCCTCGTCCCCTTGGAGCCTCGTTCACTCTATAAGATGGCCTGTCCAATTGTTCCGCCAGTGCATCCAGGGTTCTACACTGCTCTGTATTATGTGTTGTGGAAGCACATAACTCACAATATATGTTGTTTGGAACGTTGGAGTATTTATGCAAAATTGGGCATAGGTGTGGTGGATGACCAATGCCTTTACATATTTCGCAGTATTTAGTTGCGATCTGATGCTGTTGCACAAGGAACCCTGGGAAGTGGGGTTGCGGCGGGTATAACCCTTGACTTTTTATCTGCGTAATTCCACCTAATAGTGGAGACCCTTGTGTCCCTGCTGCTAAAGCCCCCGTATTCTGTCCCCAAAGCCGTGGGCATTCGGTGACCATGTGTCCCTCCATCAGACAATGCGTACACCAGACATTGGGTCTTACAGGTCGTATTGGCTTAATGTCCTTCGAATTTTCCATTAGACTAGCTATCTGATGTTGTAACCCCAATATGGAAGGGTCTTGAGCTGCTGCTCCTCCTTTGAATTATTGTGGATACCTCGCCATAGCCTCTATCTTCATAGATTGCTCCAATGCATCTTGTAATGTATCAATATTCTGTTGTGCTAGGGGAGTTCTTGTTGTAGAAATTTGAATAACTGATATGTTATCCACCGAGATTCTCCTGATCACACTATTTTAGCTTCATGCATAATACAGAATCTCTTCTACCATTGATCATCACATGCGGAAATAAAATCAATTGCATGCACACATTAAAGCCATAAAAATTCACACATATGAACACAGTATTTCATGGGAAAGCTTAAAGCTGAAAACCCCCAACTATCTTTATATTATACATGTCATGGAGATCATGTAACAATCATAGTACAAAGCTCTTTGCAAGCTCTCATGCACTACCTCCCTTGCTACACACTATCAAGCTAGATCTAGCAAAACTCATGCTCCAACCTTTAGCCACTTGATAGCCAACCTGAATTGCGTTTTTCAATGTTATGGGATGGCCTCTTTATATAGATAAACCACCTGGATTGAACTGAACAATCCTCATTGATTACTCCACCTATCTGTGTGTTGCAAATAGCAACAGTATAGTCACAACTGATAGTTAACCTGCTCTTTCACCTATTTCTGCACTGGTCTCCACTGAAACTGTCCATGCACTGAAGTTAACTGATGTATTTTTTAGTTGATTAATGAGTTTATAATTAGTGGATTAATTAACAATTAATTCACACCACTCTCACTAATTGTATCAATCAGTTAAACTGAATACAAATAGCTCAATTATGTTTAGATTAGTTAAACTAAATACAACTCCACTAACTTCCTCAATCAACTCCACCAAACTCTGTCACATGAGTTCTAACTGAAGTATCCATGCAATAGCTCCACTTAACCCTCAGGAAAAGTGTTTCCTTAATGGTACATGTGCACATCCGGACATCAAGCAAGAGTGCTTCAAGAATAAGATAATGTTTCTAGTCCAAATATTATTAAGGGTAAATAATATTTGACTTCCCTATTTTAAGGAGAGGCAGTCTAAAAATAGACTTCGACCTATAGGTCCAAAAAATAGAGGTCCATCTATTTTTACCAACATGACCAATACTCCAAGAATAACATACTGCGATCCCCGGACCATGCTCCATATGTCTAAAAATAGACATAGTCTAAAAATAGATTTTTTCGACAAAAATCACATGTGTGGTCCCCACCTAGTTTAGGTGATCACTTTCCAACTAGGATCAGGAAAGATGTTTCAGGAGGCCTCCTTCATTGTTTCTTGTTGCCATTTTCAACACTCCCTCTCAACAAGAAAGGAATGTCTTTGCATGCGACATGAAACTCCATGCATTCACCCTGCAACCTTCACAAGCGCCATGCAACTCCATGCATGCGACATGCAACTCCATGCATTCGCCATGCACCCTTTGCATGTGCCATGCAAACTCATGCATGCACCATACAACTCCATGCATGTGCCATGCACCCTTTGCAAGCGCCATGCAACTCCATGCATCTGCTCTGCAACTCCTCTGAAACTGAATAGGCTCCAAACAACTCAATCAATCTTGATGCATCTAGCATCTATCATCAAAGTCTTCGACTTCTGCTTGGCCAACTGCACATGTCATCAGGAACCACTGCGCTGTTGAACTCTTGCACCCATGCACTCTTGCACTTTCTGTCAACTCTGATCCGCGCTCCAGTATCCGACACTGTCACTTTGATCTGCCTGCATCACTCCAACTGATCTTGCTACTGCTGCGCTATGGGCACCTCGTAGCCAGGTTCAATCCATGAGATCCACACCATCTCATGAATCTGCCCAGAAATCTCCTCATGGGATTAATCATGCATGTTGCCCCACCTCTCACCTGGTGGTATAGCTGCATGCACTCCCTCTGCCCGTCTGGCACGAAATTTCTCTGCATGAGTGGTCTCTTCCACTCCATGATCCTCTTGTGGTTGCTCCACATCCCAAGGTTCACTATCACCTGCATGCAAAACTTGCTCCCTCTCAAGCATCAATTGCATGTCTTTCATGCACTTCCCAACAGTAGGAAGCTCCGTAGACATCCCATCTACTTTAATACCTGCATGCAAAACTTGCTCCCTCTCAAGCATCAATTGCATGTCTTTCTCGCCTGCATGCAACACTTGCTCCCTCTCAAGCTTCAGTTGCATGTCTTCCTTCCGCTTCCCAACACTAGGAAGCTCCGTAGAAATCCCATCTACATCAAATCTATAAAGATTCTTCTGCATCTCCAGTTGTGGCTGCTCCACAACCTTCCGAGACTGCTTCTCACGCTGCATGTTGAGAGGCTCCTTCTCAACCACCAAGTCACTAACCTCTGCTTTGCTCTTCAAAGCTTTGCATGCATCTTGTACCTCAGTGCATGTAGATTCTTGGCTCGCGCACATTGCAATTGTCCCGCCATCGCAAAATTTTCTAACAAAAAGAGCTGATTTTAAATCGATGATATCTCCCTCATCCGAGCTCCGATTCGACCGATTTTTTTTTTCAATTTGGGTATTTTTTCGCAAGGAATCCAAATATGTTATTTTTTTTTGAAAATATTTCACCAAAATTTTTCAGATATTCCCTACAAACTCGCGCACCCAAAAAATTCTCGCTCTCATTCCATGTAGAAAATTATATACAATATGCATGTATATTTCCGGCTTTCTCCATCTTTATGTTTCTTGATTTTATCCTAAAACTCAACCGCTTCAATGCTTTGCAATTGCTCCAATGATCAATATCGCTCCGATACCATGTAGAAATTTGAATAACTGATATGTTATCCACCGAGATTCTCCTGATCACACACTATTTTAGCTTCATGCATAATACAGAATCTCTTCTACCATTGATCATCACATGAGGAAATAAAATCAATTGCATGCACACATTAAAGCCATAAAAATTCACACATATGAACACAGTATTTCATGGGAAAGCTTAAAGCTAAAAACCCCCAACTATCTATATATTATACATGCCATGGAGATCATGTAACAATCATAGTACAAAGCTCTTTGCAAGCTCTCATGCACTACCTCCCTTGCTACACACTATCAAGCTAGATCTAGCAAAACTCATGCTCCAACCTTTAGCCACTTGATAGCCAACCTAAATTGCGTGTTTCAATGTTATGGGATGGTCTCTTTATATAGATAAACCACCTGGATTGAACTGCACAATCCTCATTCATTACTCCACCTATCTGTGTGTTGCAAATAGAAACAGTATAGTCACAACTGATAGTTAACCTGCTCTTTCACCTATTTCTGCACTGGTCTCCACTGAAACTGTCCATGCACTGAAGTTAACTGATGTATTCTTTAGTTGATTTATGAGTTTATAATTAGTGAATTAATTAATAATTAATTCACATCACTCTCACTAATTGTATCTATTAGTTAACTTGGATACAAAAAGCTCAACTATGTTTAGATTAGTTAAACTGAATACAACTCCACTAACTTCCTCAATCAACTCCACCAAACTCTCTCACATGAGTTCTAACTGAAGTCATCATGCAATAGCTTCACTTAAACCCTAGGAAAAGCGTATTTCCTTCTGTCAGCTGCATGTGCCATATCCAGGCATCAAACTGAAGTGCTTCAAGAGAATAAGATAATGTTTATAGTCCAAATATTATTAAGAGCTAATAATATTCGACTTCCCTATTTTTAGGATAGGCAGTCTAAAAATAGACTTCGACCTATAGGTCTAAAAAATAGAGGTCCATATATTTTTACCAACATGACCAATACTCCAAGAATAACATACTGCAATCCCTGGACCATGCTCCATATGTCTAAAAATAGACATAGTCTAAAAATATATTTTTCGACAAAAATCACATGTGTGGTCCTACCTTAGCTTGTGTGATCACTTTCCAACTAGGATCAGAAAGATAAAGCCAGATGGCCTCCTTCACTGCTTTCGTTGCCATTTCTACCACTTGTCAATGGAAGAAGGGCCTTGATAAACCAATCTCTCTGATGATTTGGATCGATTGGGTAACTCATTTTTCCAATCACATCCTTGAACCTTCTCATCAGATCCCATGATGTTTCACCTTCTCATTGTTTAATCTCCCACATCTCTAATAAACCCTGTTGATCTTTTTGAGGTAATTTAAATTATTTGAAAAATTGTTTCTTTACATCATCTATCGTTGGGTTTGGATGAGCTTTAGACCATTTAATGAACCAACGAAGAGCTCTCTCTCTTAGATTAGTTTGAAACTTGATCAACTTAACTGCCTCTAGTGTCTTTCGAGCCCTCCATATGTCTTCGCAGAGATACCAATGTTGTTCCACATCATCATTGCCCCTCCCAGAAAACTCTGGGTATCAGGTAAACAATCCCACCATATTTCTTTGTGTGGATGGTACTAGAATAAAACCTTTATTCTCTGGCTGTGAAATTGTATTACTAGCACTATTGCTAGTAGGTATTGTTGTTGTAGACTGAACGTTATTCGACTTGCTAAACTCTCATAACTTAACAAAAATTTCACCTAGTGGCTGATAGAGTACCAGGGGAAGGTCGAGACTAGAGCTACTTGAAATTGGGGAATAGAGTTACCTCGAGTTACAGGTGTTGGCCTCTCTCAAAATAGTTGCTCCATCGCAACATGCAACTCCACATCGAACATCTCCTTGGGGCGCGCATCCTCCACGTTGGAATTTTCTCCCTTTTCTCTTTGGGTTGGGCTCCTATACACTTGCCTGACTTCCTTGATGGTCCCTCTCCCATTGTGAAATCTAACAATCATATATTATTCACCGAGATTCTCCTGATCACACACTATTTTAGCTTCATGCATAATACAAAATCTCTTTTACCATTGATCATCACAAGTGGAAATAAAATCAATTGCATGCATACATTAAAACCACAAACAATCACACATATGAACATAGTATTTAATGGGAAAACTTAAAGTTGAAAACCCCAACTATTTGTATATTATTTGTCATGGAGATCATGTAACAATCATAGTACAAAATCTCCTCACAAGCTCTCATGCACCCCCTCAATTGCTACACACTATCAAGCTAGATCTAGCAAAACACATGCTCCAATATTTTGCCACTTGATATCTAGCCTCTATTGCGTAATTAATGCTATGGGATGGATTCATTAAATAGATAAACCACCTGGCTTGAATTGTGCAATCCTCATGGCCTACTCCACCTATCTGTGTGTTGCAAATAGCAACAGTATAGTCACAACTGATAGTTAACCTGCTCTTTCACCTATCTCTGCACTGGTCTCCACTGAAACTGTCCATGCACTGAAGTTAACTGATGCATTATTTAGTTGATTTATGAGTTTATAATTAGTGAATTAATTAATAATTAATTCACACCACTCACTAATCGTATCAATTAGTTAAACCGAATACAACCAGCTCAACTATGTTTAGATTAGTTAAACTGAACACAACTCCATTAACTTCTTCAATCAACTCCACCAAACTCTGTCACATGAGTTCTAACTGAAGTATCCATGCAATAGCTCCACTTAACCCTTAGGAATAGCGTAATTCCTTCTGTCAGCTCCTGTGCCACATTTGTGCACTTAACTGAAGTGCTCCAAGAGAATAAGATAATGTTTAGAGTCTAAATATTATTAAGAGCTAATAATATTCGACATATCTATTTTTAGACTGGCAATGTAAAAATAGATTCCGCCCAATATGTCTAAAAATAGAAGTCCATCTATTTTTTCTGACTTGACCAACCATCCACAAATAGCATCCTGCAACTCATAGAACATGATCCAGATGTCTAAAAATAGACATAGTCTAAAAATAGACTTTGCGCCAAAAATAGCATGCGGGCCCACTTAGTGAAGGCGACTCCTTTCCACTAAGCTCATCATCTTGTTTCAATCTCAACACTATTCCTTGGGATCTCTTCTGACCTTCCATTTCCTTTATCATCTGCGGCACCTTCTCCTTGTCCTGTCGACTACTTTCCTGCTTCTCTAGCTCCTTCATTATCCTCTCCCGCCACTTCTCAGCAATCTGCGCCCTCCGATGTGCTCGTTGCTCTCTCAACCTACTGGAGGTCTCGGCATCCATATCCCTATTCCCCCTTCCAACTTCCTTGTAGCATTTCTCCCTCAACTCCTTCCCCCAGTACTGGAGGTTTAAGTATCCATCTCAGATTTTTGAAATTCCATCAATCCCTCGTCTACCATTAAAGCTTTGATCCACAATGAAATTTCCTTCAACAACTCTCCCCGCAATCTAGATCTAAAAACGTCTTTCGCTTTTGAAAAGGACTGGTAAAAATCTGCTGCAAATTCCATAATGTATACTTCCAAGGTAGATTGTACCCAGAAATCTACAGCTCGGGTCAAATCAATATCTAACCGATGGAGTACTACTAGATTCCCATGTGACCAGTTGTGACAAACCTTACATGACCCTCCTTGGAATGTCTTGAATTGTATTCTCCGCAATCAATTATAGAGTTCTTCCGAAAACTTTCCCTAGAAAATTTCGTATAGGTCACTTGCAGCTTCGGAGAATAGAACCTGATCCCTAACAATTTTCTCCCTCTGCTGTCGCAACTTAGCTTGCTGCGATATGAACTGATCTAAGTGGTTATCCCACCAGCTTCGTAGTTCTCTCTCGTAGATCCGTGATACCATGATCTAGATCCTAAATGAAATTTTGTGTCCCAGTAATGGAACCATTTGTTGGCGAGAAAGAAGGTCTCTGAGTAAGACCTAGGTTCAGAAGAGAGGCCAACAAGGTTTCTGCAGTAGTCTAGCACAACGCCGACATTTTCACCCTTCTCCGAAGAGCAGAGAATCTCAACCAAGGCATGTCGTGACCTTATTAAGGTTAGGAACAGATCAAGTATCGACCGGTCACAACCATAAAGAAAAACAGAAGGAAATTGGAACAACAAACATATCTTACTACTTTGCACAAGATACCACTCATTAAGAATATTTAGGATGCAAAATTAAAATTTAAAAGCGGGCCATACATTCACAGTAACCAATTGATTAACATGGAACTCAGAAGACCAAACACAGGTAGAAGTATATTTCATTATCAATAACAAACAACTACATTACTCTGCAGAGTTGATTACAGAGAGACAAATTACAATAATGACAGAACATAACAGAGCTCTCCCACGGCTCTCTTCCTCAGCCCTCTCCTGGACTAAACTCCTCGTCTACGCTGGATGATTGACTATTTGTTCCTTTGCCAACGTGACTGTCCGTTTTTCCTCTTTTCCTTTTTTGTTGTTTGCCATTTCTTCCTGATCACCGGGAGTTCCGCTGCCTGTCCTTGTCGCTCCTTCCTGCCTTCTGTGCTGATTTTATGCAACTCCTGCACCACCTATTCTCCAGCTCTCCGCAACCGTGACAAATCCATGTCTACCGTGGTTGCGCTTCGCCACCTATTCTCCGCAACTCAAAATTGTTTTCTTTTCAAAACAAAGGCCCCAACACATTACTAGACCTCCAACAACCATTTGAGATTGAGACACATGCCTCCGACTATATTATTGGTTCAGGTCTTACTCAGTAGGGGCATCAAGTGGCATATCACAGTGAAATAATTTTAGACATAGTCCAATAGTATCCCACCTATGAAAAAGATATGTATTCCATTGTGCAGGCTTGCTGACAATGGAAGCACTACATTACGGGGAAGGAAACAATCATCTACACAAACCATTAACCCTTACAGTTCATGTTGGGTTTGTTTTATATTATTTCCACGACTAGCACCACACGTGAAGTGGGGGGGAGGTCGAATCCCCTTCGTTGCATTAGGCACAGCAAGGGGGAAGTAGCCCCCTTGCATGGGGTCTGGGGAAGCGCCCTGGGAATTTTTTTTTGGACCCTATATTAGGTGGGAAGACCTACCTATGGTTTTGTGCATGGATTTGCACATGGTTTTTGGCATGATGGTTTTCTTTCCATGGTATTTTGTAGATCTGGTCAAGGGAGATATGGTTATGTTCTAATCTAGGGTTAATGGATTGGGTTTATGAATTCTTCAACATGTATATATATATGTGTTGTAACTTTGAAAGGAATATAATGAAATATCAATTTGGTAGTCTCAGCTTTGGGATCCAAGGGAAAATATCTGTGTTTTATGTTTTATGCTCTCGCTATTGTTTATTTTCTGTTTGTTAAGAATTCATTTGTAGGTAATTTATGTATAGGGTTAAAACCTACATTTGGTATTAGAATTGTTTCGGCTTCAAGGGAACTAAAATTATGTTCTAGTACATGTTTAATGGATTGGGGTTTATGAATGCTTTGACATGTATATATATGTGTTGTAACATTGAAAGGAATATAATGAAATATCAATATGGTAGTCCCGGTTTTGGGATGCAAGGGAAAATATCAGTGTTTTATGTTTTATGCTCTCTCTATTGTTTATTTTCTGTTTGTTAAGAATTTGTTTGCAAGTAATTTCTGTATAGGTTTAAACCTTACATTTGGTATCAAATTTGTTTTACTTCAAGGGGATGCCTTTGTTGTTGATGGATTTAGCTTGGGTCTGTGGTAGACCTTGTTCAGTGGGAGATATGCGGGATCAATTCTTGCAGTGAAAGAAGATGGCGAGTAGTGGAAAGATAGAGATTGAGAAATTTAATGGTCAGAGTTTTGAGTTGTGGAAGCTCAAGATGGAGGATATGTTGGTGGATAAAAATAAGTGGATCTAGGTAGATTCAGGTACTAAACCAATGACAATGTCGTATGAAGACTGGGCGAAGTTGGTTCGGAAAGCAAAGAGAACAATACGGTTGTGTATATCAGATTCATTATTGTTGAATGTATTTGGGGAAGCTATGATGAAGGCTTTGTGGGACAAGTTAGGGACTTTGTACCAATTTAGGTTTTTGGTGAACAAATTTTTCCTACGGAAAAATTTGTATAACCTGAGGATGAATGATGGAGACTTGGTGATAAAGAATCTGAACACCTTCAATACTGTGGTAAGTCAGTTATTATCTGTTGATATTAAAATCTTGGATGAATATAAGTGCATCCGTTTGTTGTATTCTCTACCATATTTGTGGGATAGTTTGGTTGTTGCAATAGGTAGCAATACAACTACCTTGAATTTTGATGAAATTGTCTCATCCTTGATTTCGGAGGAAATGAGACAAAAAAAATGGAGAGACAAAATGGATATGCCTTGTCTATACGAGGACGGTCCCAAAACAAAAATACAAATAATTCCTTGAGTCGGAGATCTAAATCTCCAGGAAAGCATGTAAAGGTGTGTTGGAAATGCGGAAAGGAAGGGCACTTCAAAAAGGATTGTAGATCTAAATCTCCTGAGAAAGGAAAGGGATCTAATGATGTTCCTTCTGTAGAGGAAAAAACCACCCAGATGAAGGTGGGGATGTGTTCTCGGCTTATTATTAAAGTACACATGTAGATCATGAGGCATGGTTGATTGACTCAGGTGCATCCTTTCACTTCACTCCCCATAGGGAGTGTTTCTGCGAGTATGAGAAATATGATGGTGGTGATGTCTTCCTAGGTGATGAAGGGAGGGCCAAAATCGTCAGATGCAGAAAATTCAAGTTGAAGTTGCAAGATGGAAGGATTAGAACACTTCTTGGTGTTCTACATATTCCTGCATTGGCCATAAATATGATTTATGTAGGCAAGATGGATGATGCAGGTGTAAAAATAGTGTTTGAGAAGGATACCTGCAAGATGGTTTGGGGAGAAATGGTATTGATGTGGGGAGTTTGGATTGGAACTATGTACAAGCTTCTGGGTAGCACTGTTATTGATGGGTGAAACAGTCCCGTGGTTCCTGAAAGTGGAGCTGAAAACCTTGTGGTCTCTGGTGAAAGACCATGATATGGCATCAAAGGCTTGGACATATTGGAGAGAAGGGCCTTCGAATACTACATGGTAATGGTATGTCTAATTTATTTCTGGATTTTGATTTTTGTGAACATTATGTTAATGGGAAGCAAAATTAAGCGAGTTCCCCCTCTGGTGCTAAGAGGGCGAAAGGGATATTAGAGCTTGTGCACAATGATGTGTTTGGACCTGTGTCGGTTCCATCACTGGGTAAGTCTGTGTACTATGTATCATTTATAGATGAATTCTCAAGGAATACATGGATATATTTCCTCGAGAATAAATATGAAGTCTTTGACATATTTAAATAATTTAAGGCTCTGGTGGAAAACTAGACAGGGAAGAATATAAAGGTGTTGAGGACAGATAATGGTGGAGAGCTCTAGCACGAAAAAATAATACTCTATACACTCCTCAACAAAATGGAGTTATAGAAAGAATGAACAATACATCGATGGAAAAGGCAAGAAGCATGCTCAATGATGTCGGGTTATGACATGAATTTTGGGCAGAGGCAGTGGAGATTGCATGTTACCTGGTTAACAGATCACCTTCATCAGCGTTGGAGGATAAGACTCCACGTGAGGTATGTACTGGTAAGAAACCCTCATATGTACATGTTCCAAAGGATAAAAGAAGCAAGTTGGATAGTAAATATGAAAGGTGCATCTTTATTGGATATAAGGATGGTTTAAAAGGTTATAAGATTTGGAACTTAGAAACAAAGTTGTGTACAACCAAGATGTGGTGTTTAGAGAGGTGAAAGGTGTTGTTAAACAAGAATTCCTACCAAATGAACCTGAGAAGATAGAGTTTGAGATAAAGGAGGAAGAATTAGACTCTAAAACATAACAAGATTTAGAAGAGGAAGAGCCACAAACTCTAGTTTTGAGAAGATCAGTTCTAGAAAGAAGGCAACCAAAAAGGTATAGTCCATCTTCTTTCTATTCAAATTTTTCTTTATCTATCACTGATGATGATGCAAGAACTATCAGGGAAGCAGTGGATTTAGAGGATGGAAATATCTGGAAGGAGGCTATGGTTTATGAAATGGCATCCTTACACAAAAATGAGGCATGGGATCTGGTGGAGTTGTCGGCTGGAAGGAAACCCATGAGAAAGAAATGGGTGTTTAAGAAGAATATGAATGCGGAGGGAAATGTGGAGAAATACAAAGCTTGGTTGGTAGAAAAAGGTTATTCCTAGGTGTCGGGAATTGATTTTGGTGATATTTTTTCTCGTATTGCCAAGTTAACTTCTATTAGGTTACTTTTATATGTTGTTGTTGCTTTTGATTTTGAGGTAGAACATATGGATGTGAAGACAACATTTTTTCACAAGGATCTAGAAGAAAAGATCTACATGAAGAAACCTGAAGGTTTTGCAATGAAGGGTAAGAAAGAACTGGTATGCAGGTAAAAAAAGTCTTTGTATGGTTTAAAACAATCACCAAGGATGTGGTATCATAAATTTGATACATATATATGAGGACTTGGCTTCAATAGAATCATAACAGATCACTATGTGTATTTTTAATTAACTGGCGACCGTTTTATTTATTTGTTATTGTATGTGGATGATATGTTGCTGATTGGAAATGACAAAGAAATTATCCGAGATTTTAAGACCCAATTGTCCTCCAAATTTGACATGAAGGATCTTGGTGCTACAAACTATATTTTGGGAATGGAAATTAAACGAGATTGGGCAAAGAGGAAGCTATGGTTAAACCAGAGGAAGTATGCCGAGATAATATTGCAGAGGTTTAATATGTAGGATAGTAAACCGGTGAAGGTTCCTATTCCTGTAGGTGTGAAGTTATCTGATGAATAATGTCCCAAGACACAAGAAGAGAAAGAGGACATGTCTCATGTTCCATATGCAAGTGCAATCGATAGCCTGATATATGAAACAATCTATACTAGACCAGACATTGCACGTGCAGTGGGAATATTGAGCAAGTTTATGTCAAAACTAGGAAAGGAGCATTGGACAACAGTGAAGCAGTTCTTCAGGTATTTGCGTGGCACGAGTGATTATAGTTTGTGCTACCAAGGAACACCAGGATTGGACATATTTTTAGACATCAGTGGCTTTGTTGATGTACATTGGGCTGGAGATCCGGATCATAGAATATCTATAAGTGGGTATGTGTTTAACCTATTTGGAGGTGCGGTCAGTTGGATGAGAAAAAGACAGTCTAAAATGTCTCTTTCAACTACAAAGGTAGAATACATGGAAACCACTCATGTAATAAAGGAAACAGTTTGGTTGCAAAGATTGTGTTAAGGTATGGGTTTGGTGAAGAGAGCTATAAGGATAGACTGTGATAGCCAAAGTGCAATTTTCTTGGCTAAGAACCCTGCTTATCATTCAAAGACAAATCACATTGATGTTTAGTATCACTTTGTGAGAGATATGGTTGAGGAAAAAAATGTGTTGCTGGTAAAGGTGGACACTTTGAAAAATGTTGTAGATGCATTGATGAAGTACGTGAGCACTGAGAAGTTCTCTTGGTGTAAAAAAACAAGGTGTAGAAAAACAATGGGCGTTGCAGGGATGGACCAATGACTAAGCTCTCATGTGGCCCCATGTGGAATGAAAACAACAAGTGGGAGAATGTTGGGTATGTGTTATATTATTTCCATGACTAGCCCCACGTGCAAATTGGGGGGTAAGAGGGGGGGCGACCGACTCCCCTTCATTGCGGCGGGTGCAGTAGGGGGGCGATAAGCCTCTTGCACGGGGTCCGGGGCAATGCCACGAGAAATATTTTTTGGACCCTATATTAGGTGGGCGAACCTACCTATGGCTTTGTGCATGGGTTTGCACATGGGTTCAGGCATGATGGTTTCTTGTCCATGCCATTTTGTAGATTCGGTCAAGGGAACTATGGTTATGTTATAATCTAGGGTTAATGGATTGGGGTTCATGAATGCTTCGACATGTATATGTATGTGTTGTAACATTGAAAGGAATATAATGAAATATCAATCTGGTAGTCCCAATTTTGGTATCCAGGGGAATTTTTTTTGTGTTTTATGATCTCGCTATTGTTTATTTTATGTTTTTTAAGAATTTGTTTGCAAGTAATTTTTGTATAGGGTTAAAACCTACAATTCATATAGACACAAGGGAAGTTGTAGAAATATCGCCAATAGAAATGGCCCACATAATTGCAATAGTTCCATTTTAAAATTAAGTACAAGAAGGGCAACACGAACAATGTTGCAGAATACCTTGGCCAATCGTTGAGCGTGGTGTTGACCACTATGCTCGACTCTTGTGGTCACGAGACTTCGGGGTGGCCGCATCCTTATAAGAGCGATTCAGAATTTGGAAACACATACGAGACACTCATGGAAGGAAAGAAAGTTCCAAAATTTCACCTCCAGGTTGCACTGTTATGCCACTTGGGACACCTCTATGTTCCTTCAAGCGAGCATAACAAGATGATTTTGGAAGCACATTACAGTTCGGTCGCTAGGGATTTTTGGGTAGAGAAAAAAGTGGTAGTGCTGCAAAAGTATTTCTATTGGCTGAACCTTCAACAATATGTTAGGAAGCACATCAGATCCTGCACTACCTGCGTCATTTCCAAACCGACCATCAAGAAGCAAGGCCTATATACTCTACTTCATACTCCTAGTATACCTTGGGAATCCATCTCCATGGATTACATGTTAGGACTTCCTTCTACCAAGCATGGAAACGACTACATTTTTGTGGTCTTCGACCGATTGTCTAAGATGGCCATTATAACGGCCTGCAAGAAGAATATCAAAATACAAGCCACTGCTAAGATATTCGTTGAATGAGTGTTGGTACACTTTGGGATCACATATTCCATTATCTCATATTGGAACAACATGTTCCTAAGTACATTTTGGTCAAGTCCCTAGTCGATGCTGGATACCAAGCTCACTAAGTCCACGAATTTCCACCCCCAAAATCATGGCCAAACAGAGGTCGTCAGCAGATGATCGTACACATTCTACACATGTACAAATCGAAGCATCCATGCACATGGGATGAAAGCCTCCTCTATGGAAAACACAACTACAACCGAGTGTTACACAGTAATTTGTCACCGTTCCTGCAATTCCCCATCCTGCACAATTGGAGGGCTTATTCCGTGACCTGTGAGCAGTGACATAACTTGAAAACACTTTCATGGCATTCCCCTAAACATGTACTTTCATTGCCCTGAAGACAGCTCCTTGTGAAAAACCCTAAAAACACCCCTTTTTGCATTAGCGCAGGGAGCCAGTTCAGTACCCGCGCCAATGGGGGAAATCCTTCAAAGAGGGCGCGCCAATTGGCGCTCTGTCTCAGAGTCGCACTCGCGCCAGCCATTTTAAGGAGTATTTTTAAAAAATAAATGGCGAAAGTTTCGTCCTAACCAATCCACAAACTGGTATCTAATTTGAGTTGGGAGGTTTGGCTCCGGATCTCCATGTAGAGGAAGTGGTTTGCCACCTCTCATGGAAGCTTCCTTGAGGATAGGGCCAATCCCATGGTTATAGGGATCGCAACTCCCTTCCTCCATCTATAAAAGCTTGCTCATCCCCTTTGCAAGCTATTCTCCAAGTTCCCAAGAGCCATTAGAGCCGTATGCTGCAAGAGCCTTGATTCATTCCCTTAAGGCCAAATCCAAGCAAGGAGATTATTGTCGAGACATCCGAAGAGAGAGGTTTGTCCCATCCCCGACAGGCTTTTTCGAGACGTGTTCCACTGGCGACCCTCCGAAGGAGAATTTAGTGTCAGGGCTATGGTTGTATTCTTCTTTGATTGATTAATGATAAGTGACTATTGGTTATGGTTCCACTCTTGTTGTTGATTATGATGATGAGTTATGTCTTCTCTGACTGACATATAGTTGCATATACTGGATTTTACGCTTGCGTTTGTTTTCTTTCTTGCGTGTGCAGGTGTCCGGTCACGGAAATCGTGGGGATTGTGATCTGCCAGAGCTAAGGAACAGGAGCGCTACTTTCTCTACAAGTGACAGCGTTGGATTCCAGGTAAGCCTTCATCGCTAGTTGGTTTATTTGCAATTAGGAACTTGCACTATAACGTGAATGATTGTTGCTAGACCCGGTCTGGGCTAGTAGGGATCGCCTCTGTCCGTAGAGGGGATTTACCTCCACAACAAATTGGCGACTCCACTGGGGAACGTCTAGCTTGTTGTTGTTCTGCTTTGTAAGCTATAGACGGAGCCTGAAGTTAGCCAGATAGCCTTCGAAATTCTCTTGCTCTGCAATAGCGAAGTAGATCAAAGCTGCTTCAGTCAATCTCTGGTTTAGTTTGTAAACTGAACACTTGGAGTATTGTCTTGTCTTTTCGGTTGTTTCTCGATTCTTCTTGCTTGATCGGCTCTTTTGGCAGGCTCTTTTTGTGATTTTGGCTTTTGGTCAGCTTGATTATCACTGGTCTGCTTGTTGGAGTGTTTTTTTTTTTAAATTTTTCCATAGCAAACTCGACTGGCACGCTTTACAGCTTGACAGTCGCGCCCATTGGCGCAGGTTGCTAGTGTATTACCTGTGCCAATTCGTTTCTGGCGCTAGGTTCAGCCTCACAGTCGCGCCAATCCTATGAGGTACTAGGGTTTGCCCTGTTTTGACCTTCCTGAGCATGATCAGTGTGTTTGGTTTTGTTTTTTCAACTGCTTGAGTGTTCTGGAGCCTTGTTTGACTGGCTGTGATCTTCATCCTTTGGTTGTTTACCCGTTTCCATCGATTTCACTTTCTAGCCCTAGGGCATCTAGGTGCTCTTGTGTGTCGAGCCTCCCTTGGGAGTTTTTGGTTTCTATTTGTTCAGTCGACCTTGTGATTGCTTCTTTAAATTAGTTTGGCAGTTGTTTATCATTTTATTGCGTTATTTGAGTGTTTGTTCTCTTCTTCATTCGAATTGCACTTTGTCTCGTTTTGGGCCTAGATTACATGGTCCATCTGGGTCTTTGGGGTTCTCTTGGTTTGAGGGACTGTTTTGTCAATTTGGAGATCTGATTGTGTGTTTGCGTTGAGTGAAATTTGTGTGTTTTTCTCTTTCCTCATCACTTCTCAAATTGCTCTTTTCATTAGTTTTCATTTTGTTTAGTGCACTTTGCTATTAAACATTAAAAATATAAAAAAATATCTTTTGCTTTTGATTAGTTAGTGCAGATTAAAATCTTTTCGGTGTTATTAGTGATTAGTGACTTTGAGAGAAAAGTTTTTGGTTTACATTAGCTGCATTAGAGACTTTTTTGGTTGTTTTCTGATCATTTTGTTTGTGTGAAAAGCTCTCAACTCTCTCATAATTAGCTTTCATCGAATGAAATGATATACTGTGGCATATAGTGTGCATTTAGGAGATTTTGAGACATCACACTCGCTAGGGCCTGAAAACTGAAACGTAATTGAAGATAAACATTAAAATTTATTCAATTTACACTAAGGCAGCATTGAAACATTAACGCAACATTTAGTGGTCTACGCTAGAGACGTGTTCCGGCGTCTTTAAACCTAGTAGCTGTCGTTCGCCTCTTGGCTTTAGACATCACTAGTACGGACTTGTGCTCCTCGTACCGTCGAGTATATAAAGGGAGACCCCACTAGGTTTCTATCCTTTATCCATAGCAAGCCGAGTCTGCCGCCCTATACCCGTGATACACCGGACATAGCATTCGGGGAGATTGCCTGCACGTATGTTAAGTCCTTGGTTGATTTCTCTTTCATTTTCAAACCAAGGTGTATATTGTAGTTCACGGTTATTTGGTACACCCTTTGCCTAGTATTACTGAGTAGTCATTTGATCTTTTCTGACTCTTTAAATTTTAAAGGATCAACAAGTGCTTGTCCTTTCACGCTTGTTTCAAAACTGAAAGAGATAGAGTCACCTTTCATCCGTTTCTCGACTCTTAAAACATGAAATTGTGATGTTTCTAAGTTTCAATGTGGTAAAATAAATCACCCGCGATCACACGCCCTGTTAGATTTTGCTTGTTGACCGTTTGATTATGTGTCTTGACTCTTTTTCAGCCCGTGTGTGTTGTGCTTGATCTTTTGTCATTGTTGTCACAGTGGCGGAACCTTCTATTTCATCTACTGGTAGTCCACATACAGACGATTCATCAGAGGCTTCTCAGTCCTCTGCTGAACCCCAGCGGCCCATCGTTTCTGAGTTTCCCGACGGGGGACCGGTTCTGTCTGAGCAGCCCTTTGGAAGACCAGTTGAGTTTAATTGGCCCTTTTCCGACCCTTGGTTTGGATTGGGAGTAGGGGAAGATTTCCCTCCTCTTACATCAGATTCGCCTTTTATAGCTGCTGTTATTCCTCCTAGTCCTCGTCGTCTGTTACGAGATCTAGCGGCAGGTTCGAATATGAGTGATTCTCCTAGTGAGGAAATCCCCACGTCTGGTGAAGATTACTAGTTATTCCCTCGACAGTTATTTCCAGAAGGCAACCCTGAACTATTTGTTATGTCATCACCCGGTCCCTCATTACCAGCCGGGTATAGATCCTTGGTTCAGATTATTGCCGCCGCTGCCTCTATGGGGGTATCAGCTCCTTCTACGAGGCCGGTTTTTCCTTCATTTGGGATGTCCCCACGGACATCCGTTACATCATCCCCTCAGGTCACTTCTGTACCCTCCATTCCCACTGTTTGTGTGGCCGCATCTGCACCCGCTGTTACTACCCAGTCCGTAAGGACCACATCGTTTCCCGAAGACATCTATATAGCATCTGCTATGCTGGAGAACATCTCTCCGGAGGAGTATCGATTGTCCCTACAACAATCGAACCCCGAGGTCGGACAGTCCTGTCAAGATCCCAACCGCTCGTATTTTTCGCATTATGCACAGGATGGTACACCCGTGTACGTTTTTCCATATCAATACGATGAGCATGGGAACCCTTTACGTTTACCTGCTCCTGAGGCTCAACTTCATGCTCAGGGTTTACCGTATAACCAGGCTGGACAACCCTACAACCCATAAGGACAACCTTTTCAAGGCCAACCTTTGGGCCAGCCTAGCTATCCTTATGACCCGGAGGGACAGCCCATACAAGGCCACCCTCCGGGCCAGCAAGGGCCATTATACGGTCCGCAAGGACAGTATTACAACCCTTCCGGTCAACTCGTGCAGCCTCTCCTTGGAGTCCCACCTGGGCAACCTCATGGACTCACAGGACAACCGGGGTACTAACCAGGACCGGTATATGGTCCTGGGGGGCAAGTCCAACCTTCTCAACCTTTGCAACCGCAGTATCATCTTGGTCCCAACGTTGCACATCAGCCAAGACCATCTTATGGTCCTGTTGCGGGTCAAACCGGTTATCAGCAACCACCTGGCTCCATCTTGCCACCAGGCCAACCGTCCAATCCGGCACAACCTGGTGTCCCTCCACCAGGCCAACCAGCCAATCCGGCACAACCTGGTGTCCCTCCACCAGGCCAACTGGCCCATCCGCCACAACCTAGTGCTCCTCAACAGCCAGGACAACCTGCACAACCGGCACAACCCGTTTTTTCGGGTCAACCTGTTCAACCAGGGCAGCCCGCTCAGCCAAGTCAGCCTGTTCAGTCAGGCCAGCCTGCACATCCTGTTTACCCTGCCCAACAGCTGACTTATTCAATGCCGCAGCCAAATCAACCGCTGCACCCTAATTATCAGGCTCAGCAGGGTCCCACCTATCAGCAGCCCACTCAACCTCAAGGCGGTTACTATTCTCATGGTCAATACCGACCGAATTATAGCCAGCCCCAAGGTTCTAACTATTACTCTCAACAACCCGGCTACACCTATGCTCAGCAACCAAATCCACATGCTGCTCACACAGGGCCGACATATAATCAAGGTCTATACTCTGGTTATCAAGCCCCGTACACTAGTTACCAGCAACCGAATCAGGCTGGATATGCACCCTATACCCCCTACGGTCAGAATCCTACTGGACAGAACCCCTGGGGGCAAGGATATTCTCAACCAGCGTGGAGTACAGGTACTGGTCCTTATCCAGGGCCAGGCATGCCGTCCAATCCGCCATTGCCGTTCCTGGCTACCTTGGAATTACCAGATTTTTCGAAATTAACTAATGATCCAATTCTGCACAATCCTTATTGGCCTCCGGTTCCTACCAAGGTACCCGATGATCGCCCCAAGTTTGAGGTTAAAGTTGGGGAGGACCCTCAAGCTCATGTGATGACTTACCATCTTTGGTGTTCGTCCAACTCTTGGGTGGATGATTCAATTCGTCTACTCCTCTTCCAGCGCACTTTGACTGGTGCTACCGCTAAGTGGTATATTGAATTATCCCATGGCATCTTTCAAGATTTCAATAAGTTAGCCATGGCTTTTCTGACTCACTTTCAGTTACCAGTTTGCTACGAAGCCGGGACGCACCTCCTGACTTATTTGAAGCAGGACAAAGCCACCCACATTTCTGATCACATTCATGAGTGGCGACGTCGTCGTAGACTGATCAAGTTCCATATACCTGATCAGATACTAACTCATTGGTTCACCACCTCCTTCGTTAACAAAATCGCCCAAGATATTGCTATGGGAGCGTGTGTGACTAAAGAACAAGCCATAGCGCGTGCCCAATATTTGGATCTGGTATACTCTCAGTTCGGCACACTTTATGATATTTTGCCTGATGCTCCACGGTCTGGAACCTTTAAAGCTCCACCTACCCCAACGGTGGATGGTGTTATTGGTTCCGTGTCTCAGAATTCGAAAAAATCTTCGAATGGGAAGCAGAAGTCCAAATCATGCAATAATTCTGCTCCTCCCGCTCCTCTCGATTCTGGCAAAAATGTGGAGGTTAACGCCGTTCAGGCTAATCCTACGGAGAAAGCCTCCAAAGGGAAAAAGAAGGGCAAATGAAAATCTAAATCTGACGCCCCAAAGCCAGAGTCCAAACCTCGTACCGAGGACGGTTCCCAACGTAAACCGAAGTATCCCTGCCTTATTTGTGAAGGAGATCATTATACCAAGGATTTTCCACGACGATTTGAAGTTAGTCAACTTCTAAAAGGCTCGAAAGGAACTCCGGCAGTTCTTAAAGAACCGTTCCCGTCTCAGCAGACCCAGATGGTTGAACAGACTTCACCATCTGCACCATTTGGGTCCCAGGTCTTTATGATGAATGGTGCTGCACCTATCTCTATTTCTACGCGTTCGAAGGATTACAACGAATCGCGTTAGGCAGTTGGGAAGGAAGTTGTATACAGTCCAACTCCCCCCCCTGTCTCCGGTTCGTTGGAGATTGAGAAGCCTACTACTGAACCTGTTGTGAAGCCACCTTCTAAAGGTGTTCTACGAAGATCTTCCTACAATCCGAATGCCGGTGCCGCTCAGCACTACAGTATTGTTGAGGATTTGGCACAGGCGCCTTCTGCCATGTCTGCATTGGAAGTTCTTCAAAATTTCCCATCATAACGGAAAGCTTTGTTGTCTGCAATCGGTGCGATCGATCCCACTGATTCTAATATTCTCACCTTCGACTTAGAGAACTTTACCCCCCGACTTCCACATCAGATCACTCTTGTTATTCAAGTTGGGATCAACGGTCTTAAAATCCATAGGGCCATTGTGGATGAAGGTGCTTCTACCTGTGTCATGTCGTCTGCTTGCTGGAAGGTCATTGGCTCTCCGGCCCTTTCATCATCTCCTAATGCCCTAGAGGCATTCGATGGTCGGGAATCAAAACCCCTGGGTGTTCTCGAGAGTTTAGGGATTACCTTACAGGGGAAGACAGTCAACGTAGAAGTAGATGTAGTTGACGCCAAGCTTAACTACAATATACTTCTCGGCCGCAGTTGGACTCATGCCATGCTATGCGTGCCATCCACCCTCTTTCAACTTCTTAAGTTCCCTCACGAGGGCAAAATCGTTACGGTGGATCAATTGTCTTTCTTCACCTCCACCTCCGAGAACAACGTTCCGTACGTGGATCAGATCCCAAATCCCCCTAACAGCGTAGGACCCGGTCTCTTCAAGGACCCTGTCCTCATGGGTATTTTTCCTGCACCACCACCGCACACCGCTCAAGTTAACATGATCTCTAGGTCTGACGACCCATGGCTCATCCCTTCACTTGAGCAGGTGACTGAGTTTGGAGAATCGATGCCCTTAACTCCGGTAGAGATTAACTATGTGAAATCATCGCCGCATCTGATCCTCCCCCTCCTCAGCATGCTCCTTTCAGCATGGCTTTAGACATCTATTCTCAATCCCCCTGGCTCAGCGAGGCCGACTTGCCTAATCCTCTTAAAGAGATTTTCCCTTCTGATGAACCCATTGTTGAAACAATGTCTATTGAGGAGCTACCTTGGAGCGATGGACATCATCGTTCCTCATTCATGCCTAGCTTGGGGGTAATGTCAGATTGTCTAGAGCGTTTTGCATCTCAGGTTCCCACTCCACCTCTCCAAACGCCCATATTGACACATGAGGTGCTTTCAGAGGGAAACCTGAGCAACATTACTCAAACCATTCCAATCGACATCTCCATTAAACCGGGGATAGTTGAGAACATACACGTGGGAGTAACTTGTTCTCCTGATGAGATACGAGTTTATACTGATCTTTTTCGAGAATTCAGAGACGTGTTCACCTGGTCCTATAAGGAAATGCTCAGGATTGATCCCAGCATAGTAGTGCACGAGATTCCTACCTATCCTGGTGCGAAACCCGTGCAGCAATGCCTACGCTCGGTGCACCCTCGCAAAGCCGCTGCCATTAAAGCAGAAGTTGAAAAAATTCTGAACGCAGGCTTCATTTACCCAATTCCCCTCACAGAATGGGTCTCCAACATTGTCCCTGTAGATAAGAAATAGGGTACTATAAGAGTTTGTGTTGATTACCGAGATATTAATCAGGCCTGTCCAAAGGACAATTACCCCACTCCTTTCATAGATCAAATCATTGACGAATGTGCCAGGAGTGAGATTTATTCCCTGATGGATGGCTTTTCCGGGTATAATCAGATAAATATTCTACCCGCTGATCAACACAAGACTACATTCATCTGTCCATGGCGTACTTTTGCTTATAAAAAGCTCCCGTTCGGCTTGAAGAATGCTGGAGCCACTTTCCAACGTGCTATGTCTTACGCGTTCCACGACATACGCCATATCGTTCAGCCTTATCTGAACGATTTGCCAGCTCACTCAGCTCGGCGAGAGGACCACCCAGAACACCTCCGCCAGATTTTCCTTCACTGTCGACGCTATAATATCCAGCTCAATCCTCATAAATGCGTCTTTTGCATGGATTCTGGCCATCTTTTAGGGTTCATAGTCTCCAAGGACGGGATTCGCCTTGACCCTCTAAAGGTCGAGGCCATTGTCAATCTCCAATCACCCTCCTCATTATATCAATTGCAGAGTCTGCAGGGAAAAGCTAACTTCCTACGACGCTTTATGCCGAACTACGCGGAAGTGGCCAAGGGATTCACGCGTCTTTTAAAGCAGAACGTTCCCTTTCATTGGGATGACATTGCTCAACAATCCTTTGAGAAGCTTAAGACTTTACTTGTTAATGCTTCGTTGCTTCGGCCTTCAAACTATCACTGTGATTTCACTCTATACTTGGCCGCCGCCTTTAGCACCATAGCTATGGTTCTGGTGCAGGATGACGATAATGGCAACGAACACGTTGTTTACTATCTATCACGAAATCTTCTCGACACAGAAACGCGTTACGCTCACGTCGAGAAGCTAGCTTTAGTAGCTGTACAAGCTGTGCAACGTTTCCGCCACTACATCCTGCTGCGTACCGTAACCATGGTTTCGGATTGCAACCCCATGACGTATATTCTTTCTCGAAAATTACTGGGGGGAAAATACTCCAAATGGATCATTATCCTTCAGGAGTTCGACCTAGAGTTTACTACTACTAAGTCGACCAAATCACTGGTTTTCGTGGATCTTATTTTCTCCCTCCCGACAGACTCCCCCCCATCTCATTCTGAAGAACATATTCCAGACGAAACCATCTTCCTTATTAGCACCCGTGACCCATGGTATGGCGATATTATTGTGTATCTTCAGACATCAACCTTCCGCTTTGAGTTTACCAAAGATGCCCGACGTCGAATTCGACATCAGTCTCAACCCTACCGCATTGTAGGAGATACATTATACCGGGTTGGAGTAGATTCGGTGCTCCGTCGGTGCTTGACTTTGGAAGAAGCCGAAAGAGTCTTAAATGACTGTCACAGTGGTGCCTGTGGCGGTCACATGTCTGGATATGCCACCGCCCAGAAGATTCTGCGTGCGGGTTAGTTCTGGCTGTCAATATTCAAAGTCTGTATTGTTGCAGTCCGCAAATGTCAGGCGTGCCAGGTTTTTCAGCGCAAGATGTGCGCGCCACCCCTCCCTTTGCATCCTGTCATTACTGTCGGCCCTTTCGCAAAATGGGGCGTAGATTTCATGACGTGTAACACTCATTCGACCAGGGGGCATGCATATATAATTGTCGCTGTCGACTACTTTACTAAGTGGGACGAAGCGATGCCTACACTAGCCGCCGATGGTAAGACAGCTGCCCAATTTATGTTCAACCACATCATTGCATGTTTCGGGGTCCCTCAGGCCATTGTTACCAATCATGGTACTCACTTTCGAGATTACATGATGGTCGAGCTGACATCAAGATTGGGCTTACGACACGATAGCTCAACGCCATATTACCCGCAGGAAAATGGCCAGGTTGAGGCTGTGAACAAGGTTTTGGTCACAATGCTTCAACGAACAGTTGGAATTCATAAGTCCAATTGGCACCTCCAATTGTTCTCAGCTCTATGGGCATACCGGACGTCAGCAAAGAGTGCAACCGGATTCACACCATTCCAATTGGTGTATGGTCTGGAAGCAACTCTCCCGGTTGAGTGCGAAATTCCTTCCTTAAAGTTGGCTGTGGAACTTTTTCCCAATACTTCTCCTGAAGAAGAGCGTCTCTTGTATTTGGAACGGTTGGATAAAACCCGCCGCTTGGATGCTTTAGTTATTGAGGCACAGAAAAAGAGGGTCAAAGCACACTTTGATCAATCAGTCTCTCCACGTTCCTTTGTCGAAGGGGACCTTGTCCTCCTATACGACCAAGCGCATGACAAAATCGAGGCAGGAAAGCTCCAACCCATGTGGCATGGGCCCTACATAGTAAAATGAGTATTGAAAAATGGGGCTTATGAGCTCATTGATTATGAAGGATTTCCGTTGGCGCAGCCTAGGAATGGGTTGTACCTTAAGAAATACTACGCTTGAAGTTATTTTTGGTGTGGTGTGTGTACATAGGTGTGTATATTCATTTGTGTGCATGTGTGGTGTGGTGTGCGTTGTAAGCGTCTTTTTGCTGATCGGGTCTTCCTGATTCTGCAGATGTCCATTACTCCGTTTGTGGGTTTCGCAGATGGTGCCTCCCGCAGTACCAGGAATCTGTCCTCGGCAGCCTGGGTAATTTATAATCCTGCTGGTGAGTTGATTAACCTGCAAGGTGTATGTCTGGGTCCTGCTACAAATAATATCGCGGAATATAGTGCTGTATTGGAATTATTAGCCGAGGCTGTAGACCTCGGCATTTGTGAATTACTTGTGTATCTAGACTCACAACTTGTAGTATTACAGCTTAACGGGCATTATTCAGTAAGAAATCCATCCATTTTACGTCTGTATTTGCGTATTCGTTTGCTGGAGAGAAATTTTGACTATATTACATATCAACACATACCCATACATATGAATACATTAATAGATGCAGTAGCTAATTTGGTTCTAGATAGGCATTTGCGCAATTTATAAACAAAACATCATCACATGTAGAAAGATCCATCCAGAAATAGGTATATATATATGTGTGTGTCGAAATGTTTACATAGTGTGCATCACATAAAATCAAAAAATATACATGTTCATCTTAATACATCCGGAGACGACATGTCTCTCAAAAAATATGCATGAAAGAAGCCCTAGGTGTCTAATCCGCATGGTGCTCGTGGTAACATGCTATCGCGCGCACTAAGCGTCTCAAAAGTCGGTGGAGGCGATTAGGCACTCCCACCGTATGTCTCTGATACGCCATCGGGACATCTGCCAGTCGGGCGTAGTCTGGAATCCCTCGAGCAATCCCCTCAAGGTTCTGGATCAACTCTCCTCCCTCAGCACCCTCCATTTGAGGGTCAGCTGCGGGCTGAGTTCTCCGTGCAATGGGAGTCATACCGGCAGGTCTCTCTGGGCCGACATCTGCATACATATAAAACTGGTGTTAAACCGGACATGTATTACCCAAAAAATCATAAAACATAAAAATCAAAGAGAGAGGTCATACCCAACTCCTCGTCCCAGTCATCCCCCTCTGGAAGTGGGAGATCTGGGTCTCCAGTGAAATCGGTCCCGGCATAGGGCCAATCCTCGACCACGATCAACTGACGGCGTAACCATCCAAAAAACTCCGGCCTCCAGGACATCTGTTGGCCTCCTCCTGATCTAGGCATAAGTGCTGCCCAGCGAGCCATCCTTGGCTCTCTTGGTATCGGCTCAGCAACTATGGCCCCTTGGCCCTGAAAGATAGGTAGTCGTTCCAGGATGAACGATACCAAAATGGAACCGTAGCCAAACTGCTTCAGTTTGACTTGCTTGCACCTTGTAAGCTGCCTTTTGATATTTTTTGTCACTGCAGTAGCCCAATCAAACAATGTAGGGCTCATACACTCGGAGGCTAGTAGGAGTTGGGCCTTGGTTGCCTCGTGTGGAGCTAGTGATGGTGTGTAGCACTACTCTCAGTGCTAGATCCTGGACAGTGTGGATGTCCACTTTCCCGCTTCCTGATCCGTTTCGTGCCCCTGGGCACACCCTCGCCATTACCTGCTCCATCTTTTCCCCAGATGGTCTGCTGCCTATCAGGATGGGCACCGGACCTCTGCGCGACAGTCCGGTTATGAAATATACGTCGGAAACCTCCAGTTCCAGCATTTGGTCCCGAAGTTTAAATACTTCTTCATTTTCGTCCCATATACTGACCAAGTATTGTAGTAGCTCCGGTTGAGCTCGTAAACAGGGTGTCAGGAAGAATTTCTTAAGTCCACAGTTCTTAAATGCAGTCATGCAGGCTTCATTCTCGATAGCCATTTCATATTCCTCTCCATTTTCCCTCTCCTTCCATTCGATAACCATTTTTTCCTTTATATCTGCATCAACACAATCAAAAATACATTGTTAGATCTCTAGAACATTTGAAAATCCACATAGATAGCTCACATTTTCAAAAGTTTGAGCGGAAAATTGCGTTGTGCCATTGGTGCGACCTCTTTGTGAAGAAATGTCCATTGGCGCGGGTTCGTGCCCGATACCTGCGCTAATGGAGTGAGCCCTAAAAATTCAAAATGGTTCGCCCAAAAGTCTTATACATAATAAAAACGTATAAAAAATGGATTGGAATGGAGCTTAAGGAAACGCCTATTACCTGGAACAAATGCGGAACTGGATAACGTCCCGGATCAGTCGTATTCGCTGTCAGAATTTTGCACACAAAATGGACCATTGTTGCTCTTCAATGAGGTAAAAAGTAAAAGTAATTTTTTTTTTACCATTTGAGACTTATTTATAACTTTTTGAAATATAATTAGGTTTTAGAAAGTCATTTTTTATCAATATTTTAATATATTTTGTCGAAAATGGATTTTACACTTGCCTTTATGTGCAGCAACAGGTTTTTACGCAACTTAAATGGTGACACGAGTTGTATTTTATACTTTTTCGGACTCGGTAAATACACGAAAAAGTCATTTTGGAGTCATCTTTCAGCTCTTTTCTGACTCTCTAAAAATGAAAATATTGCCGAGGCCCTTGTCGTTTCGATCTCGTTAAAGTGGCCTCAAAACGAGATCTACCCAGTATACGTTTACCCCTTTTTCGGGCTGGGATAGATTATTTACAAAAAAGGAATACCCTAGCCTATTGCAACTAGGAGGTTTTTTCAGAAATTTTTTTCTACCTTTTCGGGTCTGAGGAAATATTTACGAAAAGGGACCGTTGGAGTTTACTTTTCCGCTGTCTTTTCAAACTCTCTAAATATGAAAAGACGCCGAGTTCTTCCTTTATAAGACTCGTTAAACCCTGATGACATTGGATTCAGTCGTAATGGCGTTATTCGAGTCGCTCCTTCCTAGGGCTCGTTAAATGTACTAGGATGGATTCGTCCAAAGGATGAACTTATATTACAAGCATATGCTATCCCCTTCAAGCTTTTTATCAAAATAATTGGGGTACTCGCCAGAAATGGTGGGGGAAAAAGGGACCACAATCATTGTCGTGTCAGCAATATGTCGCTCTTGAACATGGCACTTGTCTGCATTCGTGTCGGGTTGGGGATATCTCATCTCGTTTGTCCACTTGCCTCCGTGGGTTTGGGTAATATTTTTTTACCTCTCATCTACTCTTTTCCTCATCGCCATGACCTCTGATCCGTTGATGTCAAATACTGCCAAACTCACTGTCGTGCCGCCATGTGTTCAAGAGAAGTTGACCTCTGCAAGTATCAACCTTCCTCTGATTCTCATCTGATCCTGATTCACAAAGACATTATGTTCCTCTGTCTCGCGTCGATGATGTGGGAAACACTATGGCCCACCTTCGATCAAGGTCACTTCCTGTCGACTTCAGTTCATTATCCAGAAAGATGATCTAGAGACTCCCTTCTGGTACCTTGGAGCCTGCATGCCTTAATGGAAGGTTCTTCGCATTCGACGTGAGGTTTTAATCATTGGCCTCCGATCGAGTGATTCTGCGGGTGTTCGACGTCATCTCATTTGTTCACATGCCGTATATTGTACCTGTAGTACCTTGAGGACCATTGGCATTAATGGTGGTACCTCTTGCGTCTGTTAACATCTTTCATCATTGGTTGGTAATCAGGCGATGTTCTTGCGTGTTCGACTTCAGCTCACATATTCGCATGCTTGAACTTGTACTTTGTTCGGGTTGAGATGGAGCGCAAGACCCTGGATTCTGCCTGTTATAATCCAGGCTGCGATTTTGTGGATTATTATGATTAGTTACATGACTCACTGATTGGATGGCTGCGACCATACCTGAGTCTATTTACCGATCCTCACTGGATGGCTGCGTCCATGCCTTGGATCTGGATTATTACATACTCTGTTATGGATGGTTGCGCCCATACCACGTATATATCATGTATTCGAGACATCAGTTGTAATTCTCTACACAGGTTTTCTGATGACAGTGTTTTCAGTTGGAAACGTTCTCGTAAAGCATTTCACCCCTCTCTCTCTCTCGTGCCTCATGCTTTAGGGGGCATCTGTTACAGAGCAATTTGTCACTGTCCCTACAATTCCCCATCCCGCACAATTGGAGGGCTTATTCCGTGACCTGTGAGCAGTGACATAACTTGAAAACACTTTCATGGCATTCCCCTAAACATGTACTTTCATTGCCCTGAAGACAACTCCTTGTGAAAAACCCTAAAAACACCCCTTTTTGCATTGGCGCGGGGAGCCAGTTCAGTACCCGCGCCAATGGGGGAAATCCTTCAAAGAGGGCGCGCCAATTAGCGCTTTGTCTCAGATTCGCACTCGCGCCAGCCATTTTAAGGAGTTTTTTTTAAAAATAAACGATGGAATTTTTATCCTAACCAATCCAAAAACTAGTATCTAATTTGAGTTGGGAGGTTTGGCTCCGGATCTCCATGTAGAGGAAGTGGTTTGCCACCTCTCATGGAAGCTTCCTTGAGGATAGGGCCAATACCATGGTTATAGGGATCCCAACTCCCCTTCCTCCATCTATAAAAGCTTGCTCATCCCCTTTGCAAGCTAGTCTCCAAGTTCCCAAGAGCCATTAGAGCCTTATGCTGCAAGAGCCTTGATTCATTCCCTTAAGGCCAAATCCAAGCAAGAAGATTATTGTCGAGACATCTGAAGAGAGAGGTTTGTCCCATCCCCGACAGGATTTTTCGAGACGTGTTCCGCTGGCGACCCTCCAAAGGAGAATTCAGCGTCAGGGCTATGGTTGTATTCTTCTTTGATTGATTAATGATAAGCGACTATTGGTTATGGTTCCACTCTTGTTGTTGATTATGATGATGAGTTATGTCTTCTCTGACTGACATATAGTTCCATATACTGGATTTTACGCTTGCGTTTTTTTTGTTTCTTGCCTGTGCAGGTGTCCAGTCACGGAAATCGTGTGGATTGTGATCTGCCAGAGCTAAAGAATGGGAGCGCTACTTTCTCTACAAGCGACAGCGTTGGATTCCAGGTAAGCCTTCATCGCTAGTTGGTTTATTTTCAATTAGAAACCTGCACTATAGCGTGAATGATTGTTGCTAGACCCGGTCTGGGCTAGTAGGGATCGCCTCTATATGTAAAGGGGATTTACCTCCACAACACCAAGCTATCAATATCTCAACTAGCCACAATCCCTTTCAGGTGGGGTTGGGATTCCAACCATTATGTCCCATTGATGTGACCATGCCGTTTTCATATACTTAGGAAGATTCATATCATGTCCAGTCCGAAGCTGACAAGGCAAAAAAATTCATTGAGCGCATTCAACACATCCGCCAGCTGGTCCATGACATATTGGATAGAGCCAATGCTAAGTACAGGAAACGACATGATCAACATTGGGTGCCACGCAAGTTCCAAGTGGGAAATAAAGTTTGGCTAATTTGTAGAAGGAGCGCCTCGTGGGGCCCCACTGCAAGATTTTCCTGCTTTGGTATGGGTCTTACACCATCACCAAGGCTGTGTGGGATAATGCCTTTGAAATCAACATTCCATCATTCCTTGGCCTGCACCCAGTGTTCAATGTGGATTGCCTTCAACCATACTTTCCGCCATTACTGGACACATCCGACATTGCAAAACAACTCACACCAATAGAGTTAAACTCAAACTAAATGGAACATACCACAAATGATTAGATCATGGAAACAACGATCAAGATGACTTTCCAATAGAGGATCCAACTATATCGAGTTGTCAAAGCAGGCCAACTCCTTCACCATGACAAGTGGTTCACTAGGGACCAGGTTCAACATAAATTTTATCACTTCATGGGGGCTTTGCATGCAATGGGGACCATTGATTCCTAAGGAGGGAGGACTAATAGGTGGATATTGGTGGACACCTACTATTCCACCTAGACCTCTAGTCAGTTTCATCATTTTCCTTGTTTATAGTAGCATTTTATATTTTTAGCAGTTTTTCGGGTCCTGAACTTTCAGAGCAGTTTTGACCCCCTAAACTGTGTTTTTTTGAGTTTCGCAACTATGGACATGCAGAAAATTTTTATTACTCAGAGAGATATTTCTAACGAGGTATCATACGCACCAAACGAAGATAATATTTCCATGTTACGAACTTGGGAAGTTGGTTCCCCAACTAACCCCAACAGGGCGCACAAGCTCTTGGCGTTCTATCTCCTCAGGTTATAGATTTGGTTATTTAGGGTTTTCCCTTGTTCAATAATAAAAAGTCCCTTGAGCCTCACTGTAACAAAATTCAAAGACATGTAGCAGCCACATCTCTTCTCAGAGATAAGCTATCATCGCCCGATCTAGTTTATTTCCATTTTGTATGTAAGCATATTTCAGTTCTTTGATATTAATGAAATGAAGTTTTATTTTTGTTGCATATTTGTGTTTATGTTTATATCTGTATTCTATTGCGTTCCTGCATAAGTACGAATCAGTTATCAAGGCCTATTGTCAATGCATCTATCATTCTTAAGCATATCTCAATCATGCATGAAAGTTATATTGAACAATATGTTCAAGATGAATATTTTAAAGAAGTTTATGCAACTTTGAGTAAAGGAAATCATGTTAAAGAGTTGGATTGTCATGTTCATAAAAAGTTGTTGTATCATCTTGGAAAGTTGTGTATTCCACATGGTGAAAGAGTTAATTTCATAAGATCTTGTGTGTGGGAAAAACAATTTCTCAACTACAAAGGTATTGTTATTGGCCTCATACGAATGAAATTGTATCGAGATATGTAAAAGGATGTTCTATGTGTGTTACTAGTAAGAAAAGTAATAGGAAATTGGGTTTATACACTCCAATTCCTATCCCTTTTGATCCTTGGGAAATTATTTCTAAGGATTTTGTTGGGGGAATACCAATGTCTAGGAAATGTCATGATTATTTATATGTTGTAGTGGATCGTTTCAACAAAATGTGTCTCTTGATGCCTTGTATGTAACAAGTTACAACTGAAAAAAATGAAAATATGTTCTTCCAAAATGTATGGGTTCATTTTGGGTTACCTACTTCAATTATTTTTGATTGAGATTCTCGATTTATCGGGAAATTTTGGTCAAGTTTATGGGAATTCATAGACACAAAGTTGAAGAAGAGCACAACATTTCATCCAAAAATAGATGACAAGACATAAGTAGTGAATAAAACAATAGTGCATCTCGTACGTGGATATGGCAGTAAGAATCCTAAAATTTGGGATGAGCATTTGCATTACATCCAACATGTTGGCAATATGATTCTTATGTCTTAATATGTTGTCCTTTAGAAAATAATGGAGTATATGTCTTCTGGAGAAGCACAATAGTTTGCAGAAGGTCTAACAGAAGAACTATGTAAATTCCAACAGAAGTTGGTTAATATTCATAATTGAAGGTTTTATACGTGGGTTAGTACAGGCCAAGTCGCGTATACACGTGGATAAGAACGATCCAAGTCGTGTATTCCTTTTTCTCTCTAAAATTATAATACCACGGGGCATTACCATGGTTTTAGCCCACAATATTGAGCGTTGTGTCGTCTATTTTATTCCGTCCAAGAATACCATCGACAATTGTGTGGTTTTGGCTCATGGTATTAGAAAAGGCTAAATATATATAAGGAGACAAGGATCATAGTGTAAAAGGGGTGCATGTGTAAGGGTTGTTACTGAATACTTCTCTCTGAAATATATTTGCATGAGATGGACTCTGTTTATTGGTAGATCTGAAACTTTGATGCATCCTTGGATACAATGATGGATCAGGATATCTAGACCTAAAATGACTATGTATTTGATCTACTGATGAGATGATTGGATCTGTGAGTTGGCGCACGTTTGTTGGAGTGAAGTGAAGAAATTTGGGTAAGTCTATACATCTGAATCATTCTACAAAATTAATATTTATAGATCTATACACTAGTTCGTCTTGGTGAAAGCGCGTCTATACGTGGCTTTGTCTCAGGACAAGGATCATCCTAATGTGGTTGATCATCTTTTTGTACCTTAAAGCATGTATGAAAGTCAGGGTTTTCTGAAGCTTGCTGGAGAATTTATCTGTTTGTTGCTGCTATATATTTCTACTGTCTGTCAATGAAGTATTCATGTAGATCTAGGTTGTTTGAATACTTTATATGCTGCTAAGTTGAATATGTACAAATCTGATAAATGAATGAGTAAATATGTATATTGATGCTGACTGAATAAGGGTTCTATAATTCTAAAAAAGATATATGTGTGAAAGCCTCAGATCTGGTTCTGGGACTGATCATATTATGTAAATTTAGTATTCTCAGATCTATATGCAATTTTATGTGAAGGAAAGCACGTATACAAGCGGATTCAGTAAAGTGAAGTAGCGCATGCATTTTAAGATAATGAATGTTCAGGGTTGAGATTAATTCTGCATGCTGATTCTGAAATCTGGGTTTAGTACTGTGTTCTGGTTAGAGTGATCTCACTGTTCTGATTGAAGTTTGGGATACGTTTATTGGTGTTGATATTTATTCTAAGTTGTGTTGAAGCTAAGGGATCCAGTGTGAAAATTGATGAAACGTGGTCTGCAGTGGGTTTGAGGGTTGAATCCTTCAGTGTGGAAGCAGAAGCTTCCTGCCAGTAGAAGCTAGTGTTCTGATCAGGGGGATGAAGCTCCCTTCTAGGAGTGGCTGGTAAATGAGATTAGGGGGTTGGAGCTCCCTTCCATTAGCAGCTGGAGAATGAGAGAAGGTTGCAGCCTTCTGCAGGTAGATGCCTGCGTACTGATATGAATCCGCATCAGTACAATATTGTAAACAGTTTTCCATATAATAAATATTGAAGACAGAGACAACAACAATGGTGGTTTTCTCTCAAATTGGGTTTCCACCTTAAATCTTGGTGTTCATGTGTGATGCTTTTATGTGATGTTTTATTTTGTTATTACTGCACTTATTTATTGGTTAACTATCTGATGCATAACTGATGGTCTGGGTTAAAGATTGCTTCTGAATGTTTACCTAAATAATAAAGATATCTTTGTATACGCTCGTTTCTGTTTGGAAAGTTGCGTACATACGCTGGTTATGATAATCAAAGTCGCGTATAGAAATCATTAAAGGGAAAAAGAAAAATTATTGAAAATATTGATTCACCCCCCCCCCTCTCTGTATTTTTCCCAACAATTGGTATTAGAGCAGGTCCTTCTGAAGAAGCTTAATCACTAGAAGGAAGATCATCTAAGATGAGCAATCAAGATGGGACAACATCTATCAGGCCTCCTCTCTTCAATGGAAACAATTTAATATTCTGGAAGACAAGGAAAAGATCGTATTTTTAGTCTCTTGGAGCAGATGTATGGGCTATAGTTGAAAGAGGTTATCAATATCCAGCTTCAGTTCCAACAGTTCCAATAGCAAGAAAGAACTATGAAACCAATGCAAAGGCGGTCAATGCATTATAGGGAAGTTTGACTGAATCAAAATTTGTCAAAGTCATGCAGTTGCATACATCAAAGGAGATATGGGACAAAATCATTCTGAGCTATGAAGGTGATGCCAAGGTAAAAAGTGCTAAACTCCAAACACTTAGAATTCAATATGAAAAACTCAGAATCCATAATGAGGAAAGCATTTCTAGTTTCTTCTTACATCTAGATGATATTGTAAATCGTATGACAAATCTCGGTGAAACCATAACCGACACTACTCTAGTAGAAAATGTTTTAAGATCTCTAACTCCCAAATTCGAGTCAAAAGTGTCTGCTGTTGAAGAGAAGCAGGATCTACAAACTCTTACTATTTTTCAACTTCATGGGATTCTGACTGCGTGTGAAATGAGGAAAGGAGGTCCATCTGAAGTCGAAGAAGTTGTCTTTAGAGCTATTGAAAAAGGCAAGGAAGTAGAAGAACAAGAAGGATCAGGGTATGTTTCAGAAGAAGATGAGATAAATTTTGTAAAGAAACTACAATTTGGCATTGGAAGGTTCAGAGGTAAGCTTCCTTTTAAATGTTTTGCTTGTGGAAGAGTTGGTCATTATGCTGCTAAATTTACCCATAAAGATAATCATGAAAAGGGAACGGAAGTGGCAAAAGGAAATAAGAAACGATTTATCAATAGAAAAAGCTATTATACTCATGAATATAGTGATGGTCTATCAAATAGTGAAGAAGGAGAATCTGATCAAGATATTAGACTGCTCATGGCTATTGAAAAAAACTCTAGTGAGGCTAAAGATACTTTTATGGATGCCTTAGAAGAAAAATATTTTCTTGAAGAATAAATAAACTCAAAATATGTTTGGAAGAAAACAAAGTTGCCATAGATACTCTAAAGAATCATCTTATAGAAAAGGAGAAGCACAATGAGAAATTAGAATGTGAAATAGTAAGTCTAAGAAAGGAAACCGAGATAGTGAAAACTTTAAATCTTAGATGTGCTAATGGATCTGAAACCTTAGATGAAATTATCAAGGTACAACGTTCTCCTCTTGTAAAGACAGGTCTTGGATATATCGGAAAATACTCTCAGCCTTCAACACCAAGCTATCTAAATGCAGCTAAAGCCAACCAACAACATTTTGTCACTCAACAAAAGAACAAAGAGACTGCCCAGACAAAGCATGACCACTTCAATTCAATGATGATCAATAACAGAAATATCAATTAGCAGGTAAACATAAGTTGAAGGTTTCATGATCACATAAATTTCTTCTTTAATGGACAATGTTTCTCATGTCATAATTTTGGTTATAAAGTTGTACAATGTGTTGCATATAAAACCATCATGACCAGAGAAGCTAGAAAACAAAGAAATGAGATTGGAGTAAAGAAGAATACTTACAAAAAATTTTCTCCTCTTCAAGATTAAATTGAAAGTTCTTATTGCAATAAATTTGGACATGAAGAATCTGAATGCAGGAGAAAACTTCAGCCAAAAGAAAATATACACATAAATTCCAAGGTATGGAAAAAGAAGGACTCACAGGTTGAAAGCTATGGCATACCGTTATTTGCAGAAGGAGAAGAAAATCAGTGGTACATTTATAACGGATGCTCAAAACACATGACAGGTGATAAAAATAAACTTGTCTCATATAATGCATTAGAGAAAGAAAAGAATGTTACTTTTGGAAATGACTCTCCTGCTATCATTACGGGTAAAGGTTCTATGTTTCTAAAAGAAAAGGTTAAAGCTAAAAATTTTATGTATGTGGATGGGTTGAAGCATAACTTGTTGAGTGTAAGACAAATGTGTGATCAATGAAATGAAGTTTTCTTTAGTTCAAAAGAATGTATAGTATGTGAACTTGACACAAGAAAAACTGTAATAAAAGGAACTAGAACACCAAGCAATCTGTATATATTGAAAGGTGGCCAAGAGCAATGCTACTTAGGTAAATCTATAGAAAATTAGTTAAGGCACATAAGATTAGGACATTTGAGCTTCTCTCAAATAAGCAAATCTAGTAGACTCAAAGCTGTTCGTGATCTTCCCAGCATCACTCTGCCTGAAAGTACCATATGCAAATCATGCCAATTCGGTAAGCAAACCAGGGTGTAATTCAATGCCAAAGAAGGATCATCATGTAAGCCTCTTGAACTTATACATACTGATATATGTGGTACTGTAAGGAAAAAGTCACCTCGTGGAGAACAATACTATATTCTATTTATTGATGACTTCTCGAGAATGTGTTGGATCGGTTTACTGAAACATAAAGATGAAGCATTTAAAAAATTTAATATCTTCAAAGCTTTGGTTGAAAATGAATTAGATCTAAAAATCAAATGTCTTGGATTTGACCGAGGAGGAGAATATATATCAGATGAATTATTTGATTTCTGTGAACATTATGGCATAAAAGACAATTTTTTGTAGCTGGAACTCCACAACAAAATGGCGTGGAAGAAAGAATGAATAGAACAAATCAACAGATGGCTCGTGCTATGCTTGATGAATCTGGAACTCCCAATACCTTTTGTTGAGAAGCAACACATACTGCAATAAATATTCTCAACAAGGCTCATGTTCGTGTAAACAGTGATAAAACTCCTTATGAACTCTGGTATGGTAATCTTCCCACTGTAAAGCACTTTAGAGTTTTTGGAAGCAAATGTTTTATCAAGAACAATGATGAAAAACTTGGTAAGTTTGAACCTAGAGTAGATGAAGGAATATTTCTTGGTTACTCTTCTAGAAGTAAAGCAGATAAATGTTACAATAAAAGACTTCAAAATATTGTTGAATGTATTAATGGTGTAATTGATGAGTCTCTCACAGCTCCTAAAAGGGAAATAACAACAACAAGTGAAGAATATGATGATGTATATTTTCCCTCATCAAATAAAAAAAATATATAAGGAGAACCCAACGAAGCACCGGAAGAAGATATATCAGAAAAGGCTCCATCCAGGTATGTTGAAAAGAATCATCTAGAATCTCAAATTTTGGGAGAAAAGGGATCAGGTGTCCAAACAAGAAGAACCCTTATAGGATCCCCTAGCTATCTGGAACAATTGTCCACTATTGAACCACATAATGTAAATCAAGCGAGTAAAGATGAATATTGGATTCAGGCTATGAATGAAGAACTTGATTAGATTGAAAAGAATCAAACTTGGGAATTGGTTCCAAGACCTCATGATAAAAATGTTATTGGAACAAAATGGATATTCAAAAACAAGTTAAATGAAAATGGAGACATTATTATAAACAAAGCTAGACTTGTTTGTAAAGGGTGTGCTCAACAAGAAGGTATAGACTTTGAAGAAACATTTGCTCCTGTAGCCAGGCTTGAAGCCATAAGAATGTTTCTTGCTTTTTCAAGTTTTCAACAATTCAAAGTTTATCAAATGGATGTAAAATCTACTTTACTCAATGGTGATCTAGAAGAAGAAGTTTATATAGAACAACTAGAAGGATTCATTCTGGGAATGATGAAATAATTGTTTGAAAACTTAAAAATGCTTTATATGGTCTCAAACAGGCTCCTCAGGCATGGTACTATCGTCTTGACAAATATCTTCAACAACAAGGTTTCACAAAGGGGTCTGTTGACAATAACATATACACAAAAATTGAGAATGATAAGCTATTAATTATTGTTGTGTATGTTGATGACATCATTTTTGGAAGTAATGAAGAGTCCATGAGTCAGAAATTTTCTTCTGTTATGCAGCAAGAATTTGAAATGTCATTACTTGGGGAACTAACATATTTTTTTGGCTTACAAGTGAAACAATAAATAGATGGCATATTTCTATCACAAGCAAAATATCTTAAGAAAATTCTGAAGAAGTATGGGATGGAAGAATACAAACCTGTGAGTAATCCAATGGTAACTGGAGGTAACATTAGTTCTCATGATAATTCTCCCGTGGTGAATCAACCAGAGTATAGATCTATGATTGGAAGTTTGCTTTATCTAATCGAGATAAGACTAGAAATTATGCATGCAGTTGGGATTGTTGGATGATTCCAAGCTAATCCAAAAGAGTCACACCTTCAGGTTGTAAAAAGAATATTCAAATATCTACAAGGGACTCAAGACTTTGGTCTATGGTATTCAAAGAATGTTGATCTCACTCTTCATGCTTACACAGATGCAAACTGGGATGGAAATTTTGATGATTGAAAAAGCACAAGTGGTGGTGCATTCTATATGGAGCTCTGATTAGTATCTTTGTTCAGCAAGAAACAAAGTTCTATTGCCTTATCTACAGTAGAAGCAAAATATGTGGCTGCCGCATTAGGATGCACACAAATTCTTTGGATGATGCAGACATTACAAGATATTCAAGTCAAATGTTCACCTCCTATCTCCATTTTATGTGATAATACAAGTGCCATTAGTATCTCAAAAATTCCTGTTATGCATTACAAGACCAAGCACATTCCTATCAAGTATCACTTCTTACGCGAACAAGTGCTGGAGAAAAAGGTTAAATTGGAGTATGTTCCCTTCAAAGAACAAGTTGCTGATATATTTACTAAACCTCTTCCCAGAGAAGCATTCGAATATCTCAGACAGAAGCTGGGAGTTGTCTCTGCCTCTCTTATTAATTCTGCTTAATATCAGAAGATTAAATTTGGTAGGTTGGTTGCATAAAGGCAAATCACGTATATACACGAGTTTCTGTGCATAAAACAGCGTATGGTTTTTGCTGACAAAAATTCTATGGATCGGCTTTCAGAACAGTCTATGGTGCGGTTGGGTGAACTATGTTGTTCTAGTATTTTTCTTACAATACCTTTCCTTGATATTTATCTCCTTGATGAAGATGCCTTGATGAATTGGTTGTTGGAGGTGTTCAGGATGCACAGGTTTAGGGGGAGTATTTGCCGTGTTGAAAAGGGTGCATTGTTGGCACTATGTTGGTTGCTGTTATGATCTCTTGTTTGAGATTCTTTGGTCTTGGATATAAAAAGTCATATATGTTATTTGATGAAAAAGTTATGTTGATACCTATGGTGTAAAATTGTTAAATTCAGTCATGTAAGGACTTGTTAAATTTGTAAACCCACTTGGTTGGGTAGTTGAGTCAAATATGTAATTCCACTTGGTTGGATCATTGATGAAAGTATGCGTCCTTGGTGATAGGATTGTTCATACTCGGTTGAGTTAAAGAGTCATGTATTTCATTAAAATTTTGTCCGCATATGCTCAGGGGGAGTAAATTTCCACCCTTTTCTCTTGATGTCAAAGGGGGAGAGTGTTTGGTGTTTGAATAATGTTTATATATTTACATGATGTGGTGATCATTGGTGTTTGAATAATGTTTATATATCTACAGGATGTGGTGATCAAACTCCATCATGGTTGCCATCTAGTCCAAAGGGGGAGATTGTTGGCAATATGATTATTATGTCTTAATATGTTGTCCTTGATGTCAAATCTCTGGAAAATAATGGAGTATATGTCTTCTGGAGAAGCACAGTAGTTTGCAGAAGGTCTAATAGAAGAAATGCGTAAATTCCAACAAAATTTGGTTAATATTCATAATTGAATGCTCTGTATGCGGGTTAGTACAGGCCAAGTCGCGTATACACGCGGATAAGAATGATCCAAGTCGCGTACTCCTTTTGCGCTCTAAAATTATAATACTAGGGGGTATTACCATGGTTTTAGCCTACAATATTGAGTGTTGTATCGTCTATTTGATTCCATCCAGAATACCATTGGCACTTGTGTGGTTTTGGCTCATGGTATTAGAAAAGGCTAAATCTATATAAGGAGAATAAGATCATAGTGCAAAAGGGGTGCATGTGTAAGGGTTGTTACTGAATACTTCTCTCTGAAGTATATCTACATGAGATGGACTCTGTTTATCATTAGATCTAAAACTTTGATGCACCCTTGGATACAATGATGGATTAGGATCTCTAGACCTAAAATGACTATGTATTTGATCTATTGATGAGATGATTGGATCTGTGACATGGCGTACGTTTGCTGAAGTGAAATGAATAAATTTGGGTAAGTCTATAGATCTGCATCATTCTTCAAAATTAATATTTACCAATCTATACGCTAGTTCATCTTGGTGAAAGCGCGTTTATACGTGACTTTGTCTCAGCTAAAGCGCGTATGAAATTCAGGGTTTTTTGAAGCTTGCTGGGGAAGTTATCTATTTATTGCTGTTATTTATTTTTGCTATCTATCAATAAAGTCTTCATGTAGATTTGGGTTGTTTAAATACTGTCATTATAAGAAAAAATGACATTGGTGAGGGTCATGCTTGTGACGGACCTTTAAGGTCCGTCACCAATGTCACATATGGTGACGGTCCTTAAAAAAGAATCACTGTAAGTGTATATAGTGATGGTCCTTTATGTTTCGTCACCAAAGCCATTTTCAGTGACACTTTTGGTGAGGGTCATTAAAGGCCCATCACCAATTCTCTCTTTTGTGACACTTCTAGTGATGGAATTTTAATGGCCCTCACCGATGCTATTTTTGTTACTTTTGGTGACAGTAAAAAATGTTCGTCACCTTTGATCATTCCAATGAGTTTTTGATGACATTATGTTTTTGTTAATATATTTTTTTTCAAAAGATAACGATTTAATACCATTATTGTGGAGTCTTTTTAATAATATGTCCAAGGCCATAGTGGTAAGAGTCAATCAACTTTTTAAGAAGTAATTAGTGTTTATTATTTTGCTCAAGTAATGACTAGTCGAATAGAGTTTTCCTATGAGTCAACACATGATTCATATCTAGTAAGTTTATTATCTAGAAAATTCCCTTTAGATAAAGTCCCACTAGTGTGTGTAGGAAATATATTATTTAATACATAATCAAGTTCTATCAGTTCTGTTAATGAGAAAGACCTAACACTCCTCAACAATCCAAGCACACCTTAAATTAATGCTTTCGCACACACTAACATTTCTTAGCACCTCGCATGTCTTGGAACATATTTGTACCTAGAACATCTTGTCATGAAACTAATGCCCAAGCACATGGTGGCATGCACTAGCACAACAGAGAACTCTCCTAAGATGTGTTGGCTTGCATGTAGTCCCTAGCATGCCCTATAACACCTCGGTTGAATGCATTGACATACATTAGCACTTGGCACACAATGACACTTGGCATGTATTGGGACCTGTTATTATTTTGGTTAGCATGCCCCTTTTGAAAAAGATAAAGTCTCGTCTTATTAACCCTCTTTTGGTTCTTACTTTTGTTTCCTTGAAACTTATTGACACATACTGACATACCCTGGCACCCTGCACATCCTTAGCACCTAGAGTGTATTGGCATATCTTGGCACTATTTGGCACATATAATTAGCACACCCTGGAACTCCCAAGCACACTTTGAGACTTCTTAACATGCCTTGATATTCCCTAGCATGCCTTACCAATCCTTATCATACCTTGTCACTTCCTCCTTGGCATGACAACTAGTGTTCATTAACACTAGTCCCTAGAACACGTTCCTCGTATTAATTAACTTCCATGAATTTTTACCTAGTTCTCCCTTAATGTTTTGTCCTATTACTCATTAACCCTTGTTGGAACAGGGTCCTCGAAAGGCTGCGAGTTGGGACAGTTTTGAGTATTTTTGTATATTTTTGGCATATTTTAGTCTAGCGCAGGGGTTTTGGGGTGGGTCAAAGCCCCGAAAGCATTGTAATGGGTCAAAGGGTAGACCTAGAGTCTGCAAACCATGGTTTGCAGACCACAGGAAAGATTAGGCTAGATCGTTATAAATAGAAGGAAATTTTGAGTCAATAGGAGGATGAATTAATATTGGTGCGAATTACGAGTTAATAGATCTGTTTGGGTTATTGGGGGAAAGGACTCCTACTGGCTGTGTGCGGGGAGATCCTCAGTCCTGCTGTGTGTGGACCCTGCTGCTGTGTGCACAGGTTGGGGTTAGGGTACTGTAAAAGGATCTGAAGGATTAATGAAAGTGGAAGGTTGTGGAATATCTGAATCTGTTAATGCGAATCTATGATATCTGCTATGTTATGCATGGTTTTGTATTAGCTATGAAAGTAACTGTGTTATTTGCTTATGGTGTGTTGACATCTGATCTGGATCTATCTGTTATACTTTATGCAAGAATAGCTGTGATAATTGCGTTAATGTTCTATGAATTTATGATTTGTTGTTTACTGTGATTATAATTGGTATTGTGCATGTGGATGCGAAGGGATCTATAGATCTAGGTGCTGTGATATACGATCTAGTAATTGTGAAGTCAAATGCAACTATGCTTGAATTACCTACCCTCTCCTAGGGTGCGGAAACCTGGTTCCAGCACCCTCCCATACTGCGTCGGGTGAGAATTTGGCCTGCGCGAGCAGGTCATTGCTGAAAGGGCCAGTAATATAGGGGTTTGTTGGCAAACCTTAACCTCCGAACCTAGTTTAGGACCCCTTGAGCCAAAAAATGGTTCCGTTGCCGGAACCGGGAGCATTTTGAGAGAGGGATTGGGTAATGCCAAGGCCGTATTGGAAACATGAAAGAAAATAAATTGATGAATGGTTTGAACAACAAGTTCAGGAATTCGCAGTAAAAGAAAACTGCAGTAAGAGGTTGACCACTGAAGAGTGGAAGAATAAGTATATTTTCATGGATATCTACGAGATCTTCTTTGTAACAATTTCGATTGAGCTCCAGGAGTGGCTCGCAAGGCTGGTTGAATTTCAGAAGTGTTGGAAGGACGAGCGGGTCGCACAGTGGACCCCAGAAGATCCAGCAGTTAGAGAAGATTGATAACACCATCACTCGCATAGTGGAACACTGGGTGGATAATGTGTTAGGAGGGTTCGTGACAGAATTTGCCATCGATCAGTTCATCTCCTACTCTGAAGCAGAGCAAAGATTCTTCAAGGGATTCCAGGGTAAGTTTCTGAAGACCTTACCATTGCTGATTAAGATATTACTGTGCGAAAAGAGTATTCTATGTAGCCACACTGAATGAATGACCTTTGATCCGGATGGGAGTATGACATGAAGTGGCAAGTACTATCGGACCAACCAAGAAGGAGATAGATCTGTCTACATTTTGGTAAGAGAAGCAAGTGCACAGAGTCCTCCAGCCACACCAATTTCGAACTAGCATAGGGGTAAGAATTCACCTACACCTCCGCCACCACTAGAAGAAGACATGGCTGCGCACATGAAGTTGCCTACCTTTAAGGGTGTGGGAGATGAAGACATGGAACAGTTATGGTTTGTCGCAGAATCAGTATGGACTGCGCAGAACGTAGCTAGTGATGCGGTGAAGAGGGAAAAACTGTCCCTTGCCTTCGAAGGAAGAGATTTGGGCTGGTACATGGGATACATCGGCCAACATGCAAACAAAACCATTGAAGATATTAAGAACGCCTTGAGGCAACAGTTCAAGAAGCTTAAGTCATACTCTCAAATAGTGGTTAATCTAAAGGATTTCAAGCAAGGGCCTTCTGAGTCTGTGTGGGAGGCCAATCAACGACTGAAGAAGGTAATCAGAGAAGGAGGATTTCAGTATGATGACAGATAGCACACGAAATTGTTCATTGCTATGCTGCTGCCTCACCTGCGTGTACCTATGGGTCACCACACTTTCGAATCACAGGAAAAGCCCTGGAGGTTGTTATGAAGTTAGAAGCTACGCCCAGAGATGATACCCAACTGGGCATCCAACAAATCCAAGGACAACTGGAGGTGATGCACATGGAGATCTATAATCTGCGAAAGGAGCGAGGAGCAGAGGCTAGCCCTGAAAGATGGTGCATATGATGCAGGATGAATGGTCACACCAAGGATAACTTCCCTTTGTTAGCAGATTATATGTAGGCTGGGGGACCTAGTATTTTGTGCCCTAGGGAAGTTGTAGGATCAAGTGGGCTGGCGCTATGGTGCGATGATTGTCGCGTTGCAGGGTTGCACGACACAAAACACTGTCCCCGCCTTGCTGCGTATGTCCCAGAAGTAAAGCAACAATGGTGCAGGTTCTGCAGGTCGGTGGGACATGATGAATAGAAATTCCAGACGTATGATTTGATGATTGATCGAGGGAACCTCTATAGGGTACAGTCAGATCCATCCTCGCCAATATCCCTCTCAAGCATAGGTGGCTCCCCAGCTAGGGGCGGGGGAGGCGGAAGAAGTGGAAGTGCAGGTCGGGGACGAAGGAAACTAATCTGTTATAACTATGGGGAAGTAGGACACTTTGTTAGGGATCGTCCAAACCCTATAAGGCAGTCTTGCTGGTATTTCAGATAGCTGGACCATGCGATTGAAGACTGTCCAATCTTGATAGAAAAGATGCAAGAGAAGAAACTGACACCTACGCAGAATGTGTAGAGGGTTAAGGCTGAACTGTGAGACAAAGATCCAAGCATGAATGTCGTAACACGTAGTGGGATGGCCACTGGGGGGCCTGGGGAGAAGACTGCGATCGAACCTCTGATCCAGAAAGAAATTATCAAGCAAGAAGGTTTGGATCTAAAAAAGGAGAAAGAAACATTTTTCGCAGCTCACAAAGACTTTGCTGAGGCAGAGGCATCTACTTCGCAGCTGCCTGGAGACCTCAAGGCAGAAGAGGAGGTTAAACCCTTTTTACAGGCATGTATGAAGCTGCTGTGGAAAATATTCAGGAATTAATAGATAGCTGTGCAACACGACCTAGCCTCCCTCCAGAAATCAAGGACGTACACAAACTATATAGATATAAGAAATGCACTGGTAGGGAGATGCAGTTGAATGCGCCGGTCGGTGATTATGAGATGGATCCGGTTATTTTGGACCTAGGTTCAGATGCGAATGTATTACCTAAACAGACTTGACAACGAATGGGGGAACCTAAGTTGGAATGGTCCACTATCCAGCTGCGTATGGCCAATCAGCAGAAGTTCATACCCTTGGGGAGACTATCGAAGATCGTGGTGGATATTGCAGGGGTTAAGGTCCGGACTGATTTTGAACTAATTCAGATTGTAGAAGATGTGGACCCCTACCCTGCGGTCCTAGGCTTGGATTGGGCCATCAATATGGGAGGCATCATTAACCTAAAGAAGAGAACCATGGTATTTGAAAATAACGGTACAAGGGTAATAGTACCATTAGATCCTATGGAAGGCGAACGATACACAGAACCAGTGCACGACGAAGAGGATGTGGATCACATCTATAATTTTATTGCGCGGGATGAAGATTAGATCAACCCCACAATGGATGGACTACTCTACTAGGAAAAGGACAGTGAATGCTTCTCTAACTCCGATGGGGAGATAGAGAATTGGCAAAACCAGTTACATGATGTCTCTGCACTGCGATGTCTTCGGGTCACAAAGGACTTCCGCTGCATTTCCTCAGAGGTAAGAGACCTAACTTATTTTGATGGTTCTGGTAATATTAAGGATTTTTTACGAGCATTCGAAGCTGAGGTTCCAAGGGAACGAAGGCTATGGGACCTTAAGATAGCCATGTGTGGAACACCTACGCGATGGTAGGAGACACATGAGGAGGCATTCTAGGATTGGGAGGAGTGTCGGGATATGATGATCCTATCATTTGAGGCCCCAGCTGACGTACGAGTCAAGGCGTTCCTTGGGCCAGAAGACCCATGCGAATATCTGTTCACTTGGATAGAACAATGGTGCGACAGGACTACCAAAGAGTGGGTTCATCTATTTATTCATGCCCTGGGACCACTTCCCACTGCATGGTACTTAGATGCGGAGCTACATTAGCGCACCCACCACTGGGATACTTTGAAGGAGGAATTTATGGGAACATTTGGGTTCGTAGGCGGGACAGAGGCAGTTGACGTAGCTCTGCAGGACATTGACACTGTAGCATGGGGTGAATCGCACCTGTATGTCACACCTGAAGTGCCCACATGGGAACCGCGGATACCAAGCATGGTCAACTACTGCAGCCTAGCCCCAAAAGAAGGTAGGGATGATCCACAAGCTATTTCTGACTCAGAATTGGATGAGATGCGCATAGTTACCAGACTTCTCAGGTTGTGAACGGGTAGCATTGAGATGCACCCCACGTTGGCTAAGATTGGGGGTGCGGATACAGGAGGCAGAGTTATCATATATCCGGCAACTCCTACAACAAGGGAACAAGTACGTTCAATTCTCGGCCACGCAGATTATTAAAAAAAGTTCGTTCGGGGGTATGCACTGATCACAACACCTCTGAAAGACTTGCTTACGAAGGAGGCTCGGTTCTATTGGGATGACATATGTCAGGCAAACATGTCTTTGGTTTTGAAGTACCTAGGGATAAATCCTGTGTTGGGGGAGGATGCGCAGGTGTTTAACCTAAGCATAGCAGGTATGCCTAGTGCACAATAGGTGCGAAAACTAGCCGTTGGAACAATAACATCTGGTAAAAAGAAAAAGTTACCGTTAAAAGGAGCGGGCTGCTGAATTTAATGGGGCGAATGTTGGGGATTTTTTACCATTTACATAATGGTAAATTCCAGGTCAAGTTTACCCTACCATTGGACACCCGTAGGCACTATAAAAAGGGCAGGATAGCTCAGACAAGGGTTCCGTCTCACTTGTATAGCTTGTACTTATCGTCTTTATCTCGAACGGACTTGAGTTGTAAGATTTTTCGGGTATGAACTGTCCCTTTCATGTCTGATCAACCTCCCCCTTCTGAAAGTAGCCACCTAGAGTCGAGATTCATTTTCCATGCTAGGATGACGACCACTAACCCAACTGAGCCCTCGGCACCTACAGACCCAAAAATTGAGGAAGTACTGGAGATTGGGTTTGAGGATGAAGAAGTGCTCTCGACGCCGGTCACAAGGAAAGGAAAATAGCAAGCACAGGGCTCAGGGAAGCCCCCAAAAGCTGCGAAATGGGCTTCGGGGAAGCCCAGGACTTCCCCAAGGCATGCCAAGTCCTCGCAAGAAATGCCTCAAACTCAGGCTGCGCAGAAGGAAGCCCAGCTCGCCAATCCGATCAACTGGTTACCTCCCTTCATCTGATCGCGCAGGCCCTCGACGTGCACACCAAAGAACCTCAACGGCCTGACTACCTATCTGCAGATGCCACTAACCCCAGGAGAGGTCCCTGTCCTTAGTGACCCTTGCAGAAATCTCCATGAGGTCAAATTCGATGATCACGAATTGGCGAATTATGACGCCTTCCCTGAGATGGCCCCTGCATTGTACTTCGACATGATTTATGTGAATGATGGGGTCACAATCGTTCCTCAGTGCTGGGTAAGTGGATTGGCCAGATCTGGGCTCTTAAACCTACTATGGATGCCTCACTTTGGCCACTACAACGTCATGGATTGGCTGGCCCGACAGTTGCTCACCTTAATTCACGATGGCTGCCTATGGATTCAGGGCCCATTGATGCTGTGTTGGTTCACATAATTACAGGCCTTCCCATGAACGGGCCGCACCCTCTGGAGCGCATGGTCTAGAAATATGAGGGGGAAACCGCTGAATATGTGTGTCAGACCTACCATGTGGAAAGGAATACGCGGGGCTTCGTCATCAAATCTATCAGTGACCCTGCTACGCAGATGGGTACCATGTTATTAGCATGCAAGCTAATGCGAAATTTCCAAGTCGCAACTGTCCTTGCTTATGTCATTTGGTTAGCAGGTCAGTGTGTGAAGGGGGTCTGCCTCAATTGGGCCCAATACTTATGCGATGAGTTCTTGACCAACATCCGCGAATCTCAGGAGTAGGGAAAATCCCTTTGCTATGCCTGGCTACTGTTCCTTATAGCCCTAGTCACCTGGGCGACCCCTGCGGATTCGGTCTTCCTCGAGCTCACCCTAGATATGTGCGAAGGGGCTCGATATGCCCATTTGTGGGATTCCAAGGATGCGTAGTGCATAGAGGATAACCAAGTCTTTTGGGTCCTCTTCCAGAGTAGCATGGCAGTGGCCATCCTCGACCTCGGCTGTCCCCAACAATATATGACAGATACAAAAGTATTGAAGCATTCCAGGTTACCATGCACAACATTCAGATCCACAGCCACAAGGATAAAACATGGACGTCACTTCCTTATATGGTAGCAGATGAGGAAATTGACAATGTGATTGCGCTATGGCCTCCTGCTTGGAAGATAGGCTTCAAAACCAGTGCAAGGGGTGCCGAAGGTACTAGCATGACGCAAGTTCTCCCACCTATTATCATCAAGGAGACTGGAGGCACGAGCAAGAGTACAAGGAAGGACTTAGGTGCAACTGCGAAAAAGGACACACAGCCAAAGCAGACCACCATGAAGGACACCGATGCCGAAGCCTAGGTCGATTTGCAGCCAGACTTGGGCATGAAGGAAGTAAACATCGGAGGTAAAAAGCGAACATGCGAGCCTAACAAGGGGCCCTGAAAGAAGCAACGTGCCCAACGGAAGGAACGAGATGAGATGGTTACGTTGACTGAGGGAGATCTCGAACAATTGCAGATGCAGTCATACTATCCATAGAAGAGAAATGGGTAGCTTTAGAGGAACAACAGAAGGTTGCGATCAACACCATCCAGGCCGAGCTTCGCACCCTGTAGTTAAAGATATACACGCTACAGACCAACGTGGTTCAGGGACATATTCCCTTGGCATCTAGTAGTACAACACTAGTTACAGAGGAAAGCAATCTCTGTTCCTTACCTAGCGCCGCCATTATGATCAGTTCGCTGGACCAGGGAATACAACTCCAAGCAGGTGCAGGGGTGCAGTTGAATCTAGCCAAGCTGCCCCAGAAATCATTGCAGGGTCTCCAAACCATTGTGTTTCAGGAGATTCACCATCGGGACCAGCAAGTACACCAAAAACTTGGTGTGGCCGAACAGACCATCGCACAGCAGAACGCGGAAGTGCTCCTCGCTGTCATGCAGCAAGCAGAGCTCGAAACCTTGATCCACCAGCTCTGCACGGAGGTTACAGAAGAGATCCCGACCACGGCCACCCCCTGGCTAAATTTGAAGAATTGGTCGCAACATTGAAGGCTTCCAAGACGGAAATGCGGGTCATTAAGACGCAGCTGGAGCAGCAAATCACTGACTTACAGGCCAAATTGCAGCCCGAAACACCCCCAGAGGTACGAGCCCAGCGCGTTGCACTGGTGACCGCAGCTACAAACACCATTACAGGGCAGATTTCTCAGGGTGCCCAGTTACTAGAGACAGCCATGCAGTTATGGACCAAGGTCCAGCGCGATCTGATCCTTCGGAAAATAAATTAGGATTGGTGGCAGAAGGAGGAAACTTTCAAGCAGATTGAGGCTACATTACCCACCTTGGTTCTTGCATAGCGTTTGGCACGATTGAGGACCAAAAACACCCTCCAATATGAGATTGAGGAGCTTTGGCATAAGAAGCACGTCATTGGAGAACGCTTGAAGCCTTGGGCTGCCGCAGCCCTCCAGCTCTCACAGGATGTTGATGTTGCTATTAAGCGACTAAATCAGACACTGGAGAGTGTCACCACTGTGACAAAAGGACCGACATCACATATGCTTGTAGATATTGCGCAGAGCACTGTTGCTCAGAGTCAAGAAGTGCTACCCCCGCTGGTCGTAGCCGTCAATGCACTGCGTGCACAAGTGGAGACTCCACCACCACAGTGAATCGGGAAGAGTCACAAGATTGTGTTGGGAGACTGTTGGAACATGGTCCTCCAAATGTTGCGAATTGGGACAATTTTGAGTATTTTTGTATATTTTTGGCATATTTTAGTCTAGCGCAGAGGTTTTGGGGTGGGTCAAAGCCCCGAAAGAATTGTAATGGGTCAAAGGGTAGACCTAGAGTCCGCAAACCATAGTTTGCGGACCACAGGAAAGATTAGGATAGATCATTATAAATAGAAGGACATTTTGAGTCAATAGGATGATGAATTAAGATTGGTGCGAATTACAAGTTAATAGATCTGTTTGTGTTATTGGGGGAAAGGAATCCTATTGGCTGTGTGCACGGAGATCCTCAGTCCTGATGTGTGCGGACCCTATTGCTGTGTGTGCAGGTTAGGTTTTGGGTACTGTAAAAGGATCTGAAGGATTAATGAAAGTGGAAGGTTGTGGAATATTTGAATCTGTTAATGCGAATCTATGATATCTGCTATGTTATGCATGGTTCTGTATTAGCTATGAAAGTAATTGTTTTATTTGCTTATGCTGCATTGACATCTGATCTAGATCTATCTGTTATAATTTATGCAACAATAGCTGTGATAATTGCGTTAATGTTCTGTGAATTTATGATTTGTTGTTTACTATGATTATAATTGGTATTGCGCACTTGGATGTGAAGGGATCTATAGATCTGGGTGCTGTATATGATCTGGTAATTGTGAAGTCGAACACAGCTCTGCTTGACTTACCTACACTCTCCCAGGGTGTGGAAACCTGGTTCCAGCACCCTCCCATACTACTTCAGGTGAGACTTTGGCCTGCGCGAGCAGGTCACTGCCGAAAGGGTCAGTAATATAGGGGTTTGTTGGAAAACCTTAACCTCCAAACCTGGGTTAGGACCCCTCGAGCCAACAACACTCCTAAACATGTATTAGCACTCTCTAGCACTCTCTAGCACACCTTAACACTCTTCAACATGCCCTTACACTTCATAGCATTCATAACACTCTGTGACACATATTGGCACTTGGCACTTGGAAAGTCTTAGCATGCATGGAATACGTTGGCATGCCTTGGTATAATTGGAATGGTTTAATATTAAATTTATTTGAGATCAACTGTTGGAATGTAGATGAGAAGCAAAAAAGGAAGACTTGGCACTTAGAGTGCACTAAGAATTTACACTTGGCACCTATTGGCGCCTAGTGTTGGTGTGCCTAGAATGCCCCTCTTGGAAAAGGTAAATTTATGACCTATTAACCCTCTTATGTGTTCATTTATTTGTAGTTTAACTTGTTTCTCACTTTTGTTGCCTTGACAGTCCTTGTCACACATTGACACACCCTTGCACATCTTGACATGCCTTATCACTTGGCACATATTAGCATGTTTGACATGCCTTCACACTATCTGGAACATATTAGTATTCCCTAGCATGCCTTGGCACTCATGTCCTCACAACTATCCTTTACAGTTTTTCATGACTTGGGAACCCAATCAATTCCTTAGTTACTGCAGTTCATGCGACAATATTGGCTTACTTCAACCGCAACAACTTGACCAATTGCACCCAGTGCAAGTAGATTGTGCCAGCTTGTTCACCTAATAATTACCTATAACTCAACTTATGCCACTCATGTCCAAGCTCAACTTGTCCCACTTGACTAGTTACCAAGGCAAGGATCACATGATCTAGCCATGGCCATAAAATAACTAAGCAACATAGCTTACATAGGAAATATTGCACATGTATGTTCAGTTCATATAAACAAGAGAACATTAACTGAGAATTTGCAAGAACCACAAGATGCACAAGGCACACAAGATATAAGCCGACACAAGTTGAGTGCCCCCAAAATTATACACAACAATGTAAAATATGCAATTTTCTAGAATAGTTTAAAACATGAGCATGTAGCCAAAGTGTGGCACATCTCATATAAAAAAATTAGCTAAAGGCAAAACAATGTTGTGCCTAGCACAAAGTGATCTCCCTTTGTCTAAAACTGCTATGTCGAGCCACGCATAAAAACCATAGGATTTCCTCCTGTAAATCCTATTCTGAACTTCTCGTAACACACTTCATCCTTAGCACACTTGAATTCATTGACACTCCCTGGCACACACTCTTTTTCGTTCCTTTCCATGCATTTTGACCTAGTTATCCCTTGATATGCCCCGACACTCCCTAAGACTCTTCAACATGCATTGACATTGTCTGACATGTGTTAGCATGCCTTTTCATTCCTAATGTGCATGCCCTAACCCTCCCTAGCTATCATGCCCTCAAAACTACCCTTACTTAATTTGCAACTTGGGAACCAAACCAAGCCCTCACTTGACTATAAGAGCTTGACCAAGTTACGGTTACTACAACTAGACTATGTTGTTGAATTGTGTAGCATGGGAGGTACTCCACAAGCCTAGTGAGATGGGTTTGTGTGAGTTTGGTCACAAAAGGATTTGTGGGCAAAGAAGCCAAACAAAGGGATTTTGGACCCAAGATGGGGTTTAAAATATAAAAGAAAATTAAAAAGGAAAACTAATATTTCCTAAGGTCTAAGTGGATAAAACCTGTAAGTTCTAGAGGGTTCCTAAGAGTTCTAGGAAAAAATATTTAAGGAGGCCTTAGGATTAAGGAAATAACATCAAGTGAGAAGGAGCTCATTTGATCAAGGGGGCGAAGAGAGATGTAGTCCTAAAGTAGGTCGAGTAAGAGGGCCGAGTAAGTGTTGTCAAAGGGAGGCCATGATCATCCTCCAAGAGGAAGATCATCATGTGAGGGTTCAAAAGAATGTTGCATACCTTAATGGTCGATTCAAGCTAGGAAGTACGATGTCATATTTTTGGTTCTCTTATGGCAGATCGAGCTTAAGAGAGGTTTCTCATGAGAATCTGGGCATGTGATTTAAATGGTGTCTTTGTGTGAAGGCTACATCAAGTTCTGAAATGTTGAAATTTGCAACAAGAAACATTGAAATTGGAAACCAGAAAGGACAAAAAAAAATGCACTCACACTGGTGAGGAATTTTGATGCACCAGGAGTGAGGAATGTGGGGTGCCTAATTAATTTTTCCCCTAAATAAATTGGACAATAAATTGTAATTTCATCTCATAACAACTTGTGTTAGTTAACTAAGTCATGATGACTGAGTTAGCTAAAGAAATTCGAGTTGAGGGTCGAAGATGAGGCATGTAGAGGTATTAATATAATATTGTTGGAGTCCAGTTGCAATTAATGCATTAGTGGTGTGAAGGTGTGAATTAGTTAATTCGATTAAATGAGTTAAAATCAGTTTAAATAGTTCTAACTTAGTGATGAGCTAGTGAGAGTTCAATTAATGAATTAAATTAGATTTAATTCACAATGAGTGATCAATCAGATAACCGATAATTCACTATTAATAATTGAGACAGAGGTTAAAGGGAATATAACTATCAGTTGTATTTATACAAAATTTCCCATGTGCAATTATAAAGTCATTGGGATGCCATGATGGATTGCATAATCAAGGAAGACTAATTTTCCTCATTAATAGGGAGCTAATTCCCTAGGAATTGCACGAGTAAGGCAAGCTCATGAAGGAATGTTGATAATTGGCTAAGTACTATACCGAGTTTTCCTAGATCAACGACAAACAATTGGCAGAGTGCTGGAGAATCTCATGAGAGATTAAGCATTGTATTGTTTCATGATTCCTTGACTTAATACACAATAGAGATAGAGCGGTTTTGAGCAGTTGCTTTCCCCAGATACATCTTGTGTTGTGCGATTGATAATTTATTTCTCTTACTTATATGTGATTGTGCGATTGTGTTTTGTTTCCGAAAATTGTAGGAAGGATTCAGTATCTTGTTTTATGTAATATTCCCAATTAGCCATGAGCTAGTTGGAATATTAATTTTTGTTTTTGCTTCTTAATTTGCTGAATAAGAGGGTATGGAGACTCATAAATCTCCTTAGTAGGAATAAAATCACTGCTAATGTGAATGGAGATCACTTTAGTGGCTTAATAAAGAGCCCTTTTGTGTGAAAAGGGGCTGGAGCATGTAGAATGGGTCAACTTTGACCAAATCAACAGCGCTGTCATGGTGGAGTGGCATTCATTGTGGGACAACGCAGTTTTGAAGGGAGACTCCATGCATGGAAGGAGTGGATTTAATGAGTGGGGCCAAGGGTGAGGAAGCTCACCACTTATATAAGGAAGGGGATGGCAGCCATAGAGGATATGTTGTAGATTATTATTTTGATATGGTCTATTAAGAATTGTTTTCTCCCTTCAACCGTTTAGCTAAGACTGTAGTGCTGTTTAGCAAGGGGTGTTTCCGAGTGGGAATCCCACATTCATCCTTGGGGGACTTTGAGTGTCTACTCAGGAGAAGTATATGCACTATATTTCCACATTCTGGCACCAGGCCAAGCTCAATCTTTCATCTACAGTGCAATTTATGTAGAGGGTTGTGTTGTGTTGCAGGTTGCAGTAGTGGAGAATACATTTGGGTGAATTCTGATCTAGATTTCAATGGAGGAAGGTTTCCTTCCATTGGGAGGCCAGTAAGGAAGGCCCTTGAGCATTATTGTAGTATTTTGTAGTAGGCCACATTATCACTTGCCCCTACAGTGCAGTTTCAGTCTTGGACTGTGTTATTTTAGGGAGGAGTTGCAGGGGTGGTTTCAGTACACCATTTGGGGAGAAGGTTTTCCAGTGAAGGGATTAGCCTTTCATCTAGAGAGTCTATTGGATGAGGCTATATTCTTTGCCACATCAGATCAACGACATCTTTCCAGCTGTGTATTTGCAGTGAATCTTTAGCCCTATGGCTTTGATTCATTTCTTGTATAGTGGTGTATTTCTGAAAACTCTCTTGGGTTTCTTGTTGGAGGTTATATAGAGCCTTGATATTCATGTACATTATATTTTGACGCATATATCATCCATTTCATATTTTGTGTATTCATATGCTTTAGCAGTGCTCCTATGACTGGGCTGTAGCAGTCTTCCGGCATTTTGGTGTAGTAGCATCACCTCATTATTGAGAGACTTATCTATTGGAGGCTTATTGATTCTTGTTATATGGTTTGTACCCCATCATTTTGTACTTATTTGTTGCTGTTATGATGAATAAATAAACTCCATATTGGTCTCTCACATTTATGCATTGATCTTCACTGCTATTTCCATGTTTATGCACTATATATTTGCTTTTCCCATTTGGGAATATTGCAGTGGCATCAGAGCATAATATTGGCTCAGCCTGTGCATCTTAAGCCAATATGTCATCAGAAGAAGGAGATCCTCTCACAGATAGAAAGAAGATGTATCTCGAAAGAAATCAGAAGTATGATTATACAGATGATAGAGAAGACAAGGGTAAAACCCCTTTATCAAGAGGAGATGAGGAGAAGGAGTTCCCTAAGATTCTTCTTTGAACTATGCAAGAAATTGTAAGAGAAATAAAGGAGATGAGGATGGATAGACATAAATATCCCCTAAAGGGTTTCTACATGGAGAAGGCTCCAAAATTTCTCATCACTGGAGTGATCAACCAGTGAAGCAGCAGGTTTTCCAACGCGCTATAATGCCTACATTCTTAGCAGTTGGAAATGGAGGGTTTCAAGAACAAGAAACTCTTGAAGACTATTTTTTGGAGAATGAGTCTCAATCTTAGAGATTAAAGGATCATTTGATTTTTCAATAATTCTGTCAGATCAAGGACAATAGGAGACCTCGACATCACAATAGAGGTGGAGGATTCATACAAAATCATGATCTACACTAGACTATGGTCAGATTTTTCTTACCCAATTTTGATGGGTCATCAAAATGCACTACCAAATCATGGGTAGAGAAGCTAGACATCTACTTCCAACTGAACCAAGTACCATAGATGGAGGCCATAAAAATAGCAGTGCTGCACCTTGAGGGTGATGCACATGATTGGTGGTTTCATGGTCTTTCTAAATTGGGTCATTCCAATGTGACTGCATATTCAGAGTTCACAAGGAGGTTGGTGGAGAGGTTTGATCGAAGAGACCCAGAGGCACATTTCATGGGGCTAGCTAAGCTCAAACTATCATGTAATCCAAAAACTTATATTTATAAATTTCTAAAACTTTCTATTATGGTTCCTGATTTATTTGCAACAAGGAGGGTCTATATGTTTATTGATGGGATAGCAGAACCTCTTCATGGGTTGGTTAATCTACCAAACCCACTACCCTTCAAGATTCCATTGAAAGGGCTAGAGATCTATAAGATGGCTTGCCAAAAGTAAAGGCAACATTTCAGCAGAAGCCCACTTTCCCATCAAAGGGAAAATATGAGAAGACTCGTTTTTCAAAGGAGAGCCAAAACAAAGTACCTCTTAGTGATGATGTCCAAAGAGATTTGAGGAGAAGGAAGCTCTGCTTCACATGCCAAGAATCATGGGCACCCAGACATAGATGTGCAACAGGAAAGGCACACTATATAGAGGTCTTTTCAGATGATGATGAGGAAGAAGAAGAAGAACTAGAAGGAGGTCGCAGCACTGGGATAGCAGAAGGTGATCCACCACCACCAAGAGGTGGGAATGGGGCATTTTCTCAAATTTGAGGGACCCTTGCAACATTGAGAGGAGTACCCAAGTACCAGATGATTAGGGGCATGCACACATGTCCCTCACAGACAGCTTCCACACAGAAAAAAGAGATGGATTTGTGCAGTGGAAGCAAGGACCTAATAGTCCCATCTATTATGCATATGAATTTGGCCCATGAAGCATTACTGTTTAGTGGAAAGCCACCTTGAAGGCCACCTAATCAGGAGTTGGTGAGAAATGTCTCAAATATGTTGCACCACTCATAGATCCAGGAGGAGTGGGAACATTGGGAGGTCATGGTACAACGTAGAGAGTCTTGGGTAGACTCAAGGAGGAGGGATAAATTCTCCCACTATCATCATTACCCACTGTCACACCACATATTGCGCTGAGAGAGCATGCTATAGGGATGGAGGATGACACTATCATGGTGCAAGGAGACTATTCCTTGACTTTGGAGGCTCAAAATATGTTCTCACTTGGGGAGAAATCTTCCACACATGGTAGAGGATAGTGGCCACTCATGCATACATTGGCCAAAATCAGGAAGTTTTAGATAGGTGATAGATTCCCATGGAAGAATAACCTCCAAAGGCTTAAAACTTTACTTGAGCATGAGCAACTACAGGAGGAGAAGTAGAGGAAGGGAAGCATCATTCTGGTATGTGACTTTGGCATAAGAGATGTCAAAGAAGGGGGCAGCCACATGAAAGATGCTTTATATGATAGATCATTAGCGCTGTCACTATGGAGGATAGATCCATATTGGAAATCCCAACTGTTGGTGGACTATTCCAAGGATCTTTTTACTTGCATGATACTTGATGATGAACAACTCGAGGAGGGATATTTAGTAAGAGATGAAGTCATCTACTATTAGAGTAGGATCTTCTTGTCTAGAGCATTCAAGCTCAAGGAGAAGTTGCTACAAGCAACACATGAATATTTTCTCTTCATCCACATTTATTCCATGAGAGCATACCATACTATCATGGAGGGGTATACTTGGGAAGGCTTTGAAGAGGAGATATATAAGCATTTGAGGAGATGCATGGACCATGTGGAGATGGAGGAGATACATAAATCTTTGAGGGAGTTATCAAAACCACCTCTTTCCTCTTTGGGAATGAGAGGGGATATATCTATGAGCCACTCCATTGGTGTGAGCAAAGCATATGGTAAGAATCATGTTTTTATGCATAATGATTTACTTAATGAGTATTTGAATTCCTTCACCATACATGTGCAGGCCATTTCTCCAAACATGAGCATTATTCCTTATAAACTTCATGGTCAACTTGGGGCCATAAACAATGTTGAGCATGGCCACTCCCTAGGAGGATATAGGGAGATGAAATATCATTCCGGGTGTACACCAAAGGCACCAAACATCACTCACCTTCCCAAAGCATGTGAGAAGACTATGGCAGCAAGTAAGTGGTGGGGAAACCACTTACCATATCATTATCTAAGGTAGACAGGAGATATATTGCACTGGTTCCACATGTGGTACTATGATCCACCTCCATTATTGCATATGGAAGCTTATGTGTCCTTGGTTTTGATCCCATACATTGATGATGTTCTTATTCTTATTATGGGAATGAATGGAGGGAGGATGCAAGGATTGAACATGCCCTTTGGGAGAGAGATTCTACATGTTTCTTATGCTTCATGTTTAAGGGAGAACATTGGCCAAACCATGATTTCTACAGTGGATCTTTTGCTTCCTTATGAGATGAGTCATCTGCATCTCATGAGAACTTGGGAGGAGCATTTAATGGAGCGATTGATTGGGAGACGCTTGGTATATGAGGAGAGCTTATAAAATGGAGGTGTCACCAAGGAAAGAGGAGAAGAGTTGCAACACTCACCTTTACATTTACTTGAGGACAAGCAAAATTTGGGAGGGGAGGACTGTAATATTCCCAATTAGCCATGAGCTAGTTGGAATATTAATTTTTGTTTTTGCTTCTTAATTTGCTGAATAAGAGGGTATGGAGACACATAAATCTCCTTAGTAGGAATAAAATTGATGCTAATGTGAATGGAGATCACTTTAGTGGCTTGATAAAGCACCCTTATGTGTGAAAAGGGGTTGGAGCATGTAGATTGGGTCAACTTTGACCAAATCAACAACGTTGACATTGAGGAGTGGCATTCATTGTGGGATAGCGCAATTTTGGAGGGAGACTCCATGCATGGAAGTAGTGGCTTTAATGAGCGGGGAAAAGGGTGAGGAAGATCACCACTTATATAAGGAAGGGGATGGTAGCCATAGAGGATATGTTGTAGATTATTATTTTGATATGTTCTGTTAAGACTTGTTTCCTCTCTTCAACTGTTTAGTTAAGACTGCAGTGTTGTTTAGCACGGGGTGTTCCCGAGCAGGAATCCCACCTTCAACCTCGGGGGACTTCGAGTGCTTACTCAAGAGAAGTATATGCACTATATTTCCACATTGCGGCATCAGGCCAAGCTCCATATTTCATCTGCAACACAGTTTCTGCAGAGGGTTGTGCTGTGTTGCAGGCTGCAGCAGTGGAGAATACATTTGGGTGATTTCTGATCTATATTTTTGTGGAGGAAGGTTTCATTCCATTGGGAGGCTAGAAAGGAAGGCTCTTTAGCCTTATTGCAGTATTTGGCACCATGCCACACTATCACTTTCCCCTACAACGCAGTTTCAGTCTTGGACTGCGTTATTTTAGGGAGGAGTTGCAGGGGTGGTTTCGGTACACCATTTAGGGAGAAGGTTTTCCAGTGAAGGGATCAAACTTTCATCTGGAGAGTCTATTCGAGGTGGCTATATTATTTTCCACATCATATCAGCCACATATTTCCAGTTGTGTAGTTGCAGTGAATCTTCAGCCCTAGGGCTTTGATTCATTTCTTGTATATTGGTGTATTTCTGAAAACCCTCTTGGGTTTCTTGTTGGAGGTTGTATAGAGCCTTGATCTTCATGTACATTATATTTTGAGGCATATATCAACCATTTCATATTTTGTGTATTCATATTCTATAGCATTGCTCCTATGATTGTGCTGTAGTAGTCTTTTGACATTTTGGTGTAGTAGCAACACCTCATTATTGAGGGATTTATCTATTGGAGGCTTATTGATTCCTATTATATGGTTTGTGCCCCATCATTTTGTACTTATTTGCTGCTGTTATGATGAATAAAGAAGCTCCATATTGGTATCTCACATATATGCATTGATATTCACTACTATTTCCATGCTTATGCACTATATTTATGCTTTTCCCATTTGGGAATATTACATTTTAGTACATTACAATATCAGATTGATTCTCATTTTTAGATTTTCTACATGGTATCAGAGCAGGAATTTTTTGGGCGGCGAGTTTGCAGAGAATATATGAAGATTTTGGTGTAAAATTAAAAAAAATAAATAGCATATTTGGATTCTTTGCGAAAAACTACCCAAATGGAAAATCAATTCGGAGCTCAGATGAGGGAGATATCGTCGATTTAAAATCAACTCTTTTTTAGAAACTTTTTTAACGGTGGGACGATTACAATGTGCATGATTCAAGAACCTATATGCACTTGAGGTACCATATGCATGCAAAGCTTTGAAGAGAAAAGCAGAGGCTAGAGACTTGGCTGTTGAGAGGGAGTACAAATTACCTCTCAACATGCAGCCTTAGAAGCAGTCTCAGAAGGTTGTGGAACAACCATAATTGGAGAAGCAGAGAGGAAACCGAGTGGAAGCGTCTACTCAAGAAGAGATCTCCATGAGGGGGAATTTTTGAGCCAGATGGGTAGAGGGAACACATGCAACCATACCTCCAGGTGAAAGGTGGGGTGATGCATAGACATAATCCCAAGATAAGAAATTTGTGCAGGCTCCATTGAGATGGTGTGTCTCATGGATCAAACCTAGCTATGAGGAGTCCACAGTACAATAGTAGCAGGAAGGATCAGTTAGATTGATGTAGTCAGATGCCAGGAAGACAGAAATAAGAGTGTTAGATGTCAGATACTGGAGCGCAGATCAGAGTTGGCAACCATGCAAAGGGCATGGATGCAGATGTCAGCAGCAGTGCAGAGAGTCCAATAGACAGGTGCAATAGCTAGTAGTAGTAAGAAGACTCTGATGACAAATTCATTATACTAATTCAATTGTTCAGAGGCTATTCAGTTTTAGGATTTGCAGGTGAAAACAACACTAGATAAGTGTTGCATGCAGAATTCCAAAGGTACCAGATCGGGATAGATTGAATTCCTTTCTTGTTGAGAGGGAGTGTTGAAATTTGCAACAAGAAACACTGAAATTTGCAACCAGAAAGGACAAAAAAAAATGCACCTACACTGGTGAGGAATTTTTATGTACCAGGAGTGAGGAATGTGAGGCGTCTAATTTATTTTTCCTTTAAATAAATTGGACAATAAATTGTAATTTCATCTCATAACAACTTGGGTCAGTTAACTAAGTGTTACACAACATTTTTTCACCATCCCTGCAATCCCTCACCCCACATATTGGAGGGTCTTTCCCGTGACCTGTGAGTAGTGTCATACTCTGCAAATACCTTCTTTGCATCCTTCTGCACAAGGACATGATTTCTCCTATTGAGCATATCCTCAGAAAGCACCCAAAAACCTATGTTTTGGCATTGGCGCAGGTAGCCAGTTCATCCCTCGCACCAATGAGGAAGATTTACATTATATCCCGTGCCAGTGCTCTGTCTCTTTGTTGTGCTTGCGCCAGCCTTTTTGGGAATTTTTTTAACAAATTGGAGGCGGAAGTTTCCTTTAACCACCTCAAGAATGACTCATTGCAAGTGGTTAAACACAATAAGCCACAAATCTCTTCCTTTAGGAAATGGTTGAGGGAAAATTCTTGAAGGATAGGACTCCCCCCATGATTATAGGAATCCTAAACTCTCCTTCTCCCTCTATATAAATAAGCCTTCTCCCTTTACAAAAGCTAGCTGAACATATAGCCAAGAAGCTGAACTTGGAGAAGAGATATTATAGCTGAGTAATCGCTATAGATAAGGTCGAACCAAGGAGGATCCCGTAGAGAGAGCCTCGTCTGAATTCCCGATGAGCTTTGTGAGACATGCTCCGCTAGAACCCTGCTGGAGGAGATCGCAACGTCGAAGCCTGGTTGTACTCTTCCTTCTTTAAATTAATATACTTGAATATGGTATTGATTCCATATTTGTGTTATGTTTATTGACGCATTTTATTTAGTCTTCTTTGACTGACTGATAGTTAGGAATGCAAAATAGTATGTTGTGTATCGTCTTCTTTTCTTATGTATGTGCAGGTATTCGGGCGTGAGAACGAGCGGATCATGATCTGTCGAATCAGGAGCGAGAGGCAACCATTCTCCCGGATGACACAACAGCGCAGGACCTACGGTAAGTGATCTACCAAGTCTTTGTCCATTCTTAACTAGGAATTGATGTCATAGCATGTCTCGTTTATGGATAGACCCACTCTGGGGCTAGTGGGATCGCCTCTATCCGCAGAAGGGATTTACCTCACCAAAAAATTGGCGACTCTGCTGGGGATCAATGCGAGTTTGTATTTCGTCTATTAGATCTTATTCTTGGTCTTTGCTTGCTTAGCTTGCCTTTCCTGGTTATTTTTCTAAGTCTTAGACCCCTGTTCAGCCCCAGAGGATCAGATCTGACCTCTTTTTTTCCAAAATTTTCATCTTTCCAAGGTTGGCTTGATTGGCACGGTTTATAGCCTGACAGTCGCGCCCACTGGCACTTGTTGCCAGTTCATCACCCGCGCCATCCCCTGTCTGGCATGGATTACAGCCAGACAGTCGCGCCAATTCCTGTAGGTGCTAGGGTTTTCCCAGTTTTTGAGTTTTTGGTCAGTATTTGTTTTTCTAGGTGTTTTCTTGACTTGATTTGAGTGCTTTGAGATTGTTTGTGACTGTGAACAACCTCTTTCCTTCGATTTTTTGTCCAATTCTTTCAATGTCATAACCCTAGGGTTTTATAATGCCTTGGTATGCTGAGCCTCCTGTAGGAGCTTTGGTCTTTTGTTTTGTAGCCACCTTCATTATTTTCTTGATTGCATTCAGCTCCCTGGATCCATTTTGAGTGATTGCATTTGATGGAATGAGTCTTGGATGATTCTTGCCTCTTTCATTCAGTTTTTCTTCCTGTCACTCCAAGCAGAGCTCACATTGCTTGTATGGGTCTGTTTTGACATCTTTCTTCGATTTGAGAGATTGTGACATTGGTTTGAGTTCTTGTCTTGTTTGATTTTGAGTTGTTTGAATTGTTTTGCTTCAACTCTTGCAATTGGAATTCTCGAACTAGTGTAAAGGTTTATTTTTCATGTCATTTAGTGGAATGTTTGCTCTATTACATTGAAAGAATTAAAAAATATTTTTGCTTGCATTCTTGTTTGCATTGTGGAATTGGAAAATCTTTCGCATAAATAGCATTGAGCATTCTAGGAGAGATTTCTCATTTTCATTAGTTTTGCATTTGGTTCTGTATTGGAAGATTCTCTGTTTCTCATTATTTTCTATCGCTTGAAAGCTCCTAAACTTCTCGTAGATAGCTCTTCATTGAATGAAATGGTATTTTATGGCATGTAGCTTGCATTCATGGATTTGTGAGATCCAACATTCGGTAGGACCTTGGAATTGAAACATAAATACAAGATCAACTTAAAATTTATTCAATTAACCTAAGGCAACATTGAAACTTAACGAAACATTTAGTGGTCTAAGTTAGAGACGTGTTCCGACGTCTTAAAACCTAGCAGCTGTCGCTTGCCATCTAGCTTCAGATAGTGCTAGTATGGACTTGTGCTCCCCGTACCGTCGAGTATATAAAGGGAGACCCCTATAGGTTGCAATCCTTTTACTAAATTTTTTCTAAACTTTGGAAAGTTTACCTTGTTTCTAGTCATGGTCTTACAATAGGTTTTGAGTCATCTCATCTCAATTGTGTCATTCTCATTTCCAAATAAAATTTGACCACCTCATTCCATGGTTTAAAGTCTCATTTTCTGTTTAGAAGCCATACTTTAAAACCCTTGCTCTAGTCATGGTGTTAAAGGGTCTCTAGGTAATTTTATGTTTTATAGGGTCTAAGTCATGGGTTACAAGTCTCATTCCATCATCAAATAAAGTTTACAAACCTTGTTTTACTCTTTAGAGGTCTCATACCACGTTTTGAAAACCATATTTTTAGTCTTTTTGAAAAAGCCACGAAACCATGTTTTTGTAGCGCGCCCACTGTAAAAAACTGCTTTTGCGCTAAGAAAATGCTGTTGTTTTCATAGCGCGCTACGAAATGGCTGAAACAACATTTTTTCCAGCAAAAAACCCTATTTTTATGCTTTTAGTGGTCAACTTCCATAAGGTTTCCTCAACAACTGAATTTTTTTTTTTGAAAAATGAAAAAGGTTTTTCTTCCTAACATAATAAAATACAAAAAAATCTTTCAGTTTCTTCAAATTCATTATGAGGTGGGAGAAATTGATGGTTGAACTTGCGCTACGAAACTGCTGAAGGTCATTTAGAGAAAGACTCTGTTTTTTTTGTTTTAGCAGTATTTTTCAAGATCAGTTTCTGGCCACATGCAAAAGTATTTTGGAATTATGAAGGAGTTTTCTCTTCAAAAAATCTCCATATAAAATAACCTATCTAATTTTCTTCATAAGTGTTACCATTTGGGAGATATAGGGTTGTCTTTAAAGCCATATTTTCAGAAATTAGAATTTTCCAGTTTACACTTAATGTTCAAAGACAGGTTCTGGGCAGTAGGAGAGATATTACAAAAAACCAAGAGAGGTTTTTGTTCATCACAGAGTGGTCTCCAAAAAATTCCTTCATTTTCGAAAAATAAATTTTTTATGACGAGATAAAATCTTTGTCCCAACACCTATTTTTAAGCTAAAACAGAGCAGTAAAATTACATTTCCTAATATAGTTTTGGTTATGGAGAAAGATTTCAATTTTTGAAAGCAGTTCAGAGATGATTTATGTTGATCATTAAATCTTGAAGACATCATGAAAGAAGGGCAAGAATTTTTAAAAACTAATATTTAAAAAAAAAAAGTCTGTGTAGGTGACAGGCACAGCAGTTTCGTAGCGCGCTACGAAACTGCTGTAGGTGCAGTTTTGCACATTTTGTTAAGGTTTTAAGAGGTAAAAACACTTGGTTTTTGAATTTTGTTGCTACTAAATGATGGAAAAGGCTCACAGATAAGAATTCAGGTGTCAAGAAAAAATAAAGTGGATGTTAAGAGAGTTTTACAAAGATACATATCTTGTGTTACGACGCTACGAAACTGCTGTAGGTGCAGTTTTTCACATTTTGTTAATGTTTTAAGAGGTAAAAACACTTGGTTTTTGAATTTTGTTGCTACTAAATGATGGAAAAGGCTCACAGATAATAATTCAGGTGTCAAGACAAAAGAAAGTGGATGTTAAGAGAGTTTTACAAAGATACATATCTTGTGCTACGAAAACACTGCTCTTTTCGTAGTGCAGCTATATCATCCCTTCTTATGCTCTTTCAGAAGGCTTAATTTGTGTATAGGTGGAAAGGCATGGTTCTATAGAAGTGATAATACATGTCACTTGTCTAAAAAGGTAAATTTTTCCAGCAAAAGGGTTCAAAGACCATCAATAAAGGTAAAGTCATAATTGCAGAAAATAGATTTCCTGGTTTTCAGGGCAGTTAGGTCATGGAACAACAGGGTTCATAGCAAGGCTGGAGGCATCACCAAATTCGACCTCATGAGGTTACAGGTGGAAAAGGAAGCATTTATGGTTTAGATAAGGTGATAAGGTTGTTGAAACATGTTTTAGGATTTTTAGTCCTACTTGAATTAGGACTCTTCAAAGACAGTCAAGCTGTCATTTTGTAATTAATAAGTCTGTTTTATGGTTAGAATAGGTGTCAAGGATAGGAATTCGAATTCATTTGATGGTGGATCATAGAATCCAATGTTGTAAAGATATATATGAATAAAGAGGTCGAATTAGCAAAGGGTTGGAGACTTTTTGGCCCAGCTGCTGCTTTATGTGAAGGAATACAATCAGTAATACCGAGAAGTTTTCTTGTATAAATCTGAGTTTTGATGAGGTTAAATTTGTTTTTTTTGATATTTATGTTGCTTTAATAATTTGTAGTAGATATTATTGTTATTACTCAGAATTCATTATCTAATTCTCTGACTTCCTTTAACAATAAGATGACTGTGTTTTACCTCAGAACCACCAGCACTAGATTACATTGCTACTACTCATAATTCACAACCATGTTCTCTATTTTCTTTTAGTAATGGAATGATTGTGTTTAGCAGTAGATCTCATTGCTATTACTCAGAATTCATAATCTTATGCTCTGACTTCATTTAGTAATGAGGTGATTGTGTTCTTTTCTGAATCTTGTGAGTAAATCACCTTTGATCCATCAACAGTAGATTGCATTACTATTACTCAGAATTCATAACCCTGTGCTCTGACTTCCTTTATTAATGGGATGACTATTTTGAACTATGTTATTGAGTGAATTATCTTTGTTTAAGAACCTCATTTGCCTCAGCTTTCATGTCAAGAAACCTAGCCACTGAATTTATTGACTTGTTGACTCCATAGCCCAATGGTAGCAAGCCTTTATCTTTTCAACCTATAAACACACAAAACCAAGATAGAGTTAGTCGTCTATATTATCATTAATCAATATCATTAACCCCCTTAAGAGAGCCCTCTCAGGCTGAGGAGGCTAAGCCTCAGCTAAAAGTCTGGTTTGAAAGAGTTACACCGAAGGTAGTCTGATCAACAACCTGTCAAGGTCCTATTTTGGTGATAACACGAAGGAAACCGAGTCTGCCACCTTGTAATCGTGATACATCGAATACAAAATTCGGGGAGACTACCTGCACATACGTCAAGTCCTTGGTTGATTCTTCTTTCATTTTATAACCAATGTGTATATGGCAGTTCACGGGAACCTGGTACACCCTTTTACCTAGACTACCTAAGCAATCATTTTCGATCTTTACTGACTCCATAAATTTGAAAAGATCATCGAGCACTTATCCTTTCGCGCTCGCTTAAAACTGAAAGAGACTAGAGTCATCTTTGACTGTTTCTTGACTCTTAAAACATGAAACAACAAACTTTTGGTTTCAATCTGGTACAATAAACTACCTACGATTACATGCCCTTTAAAGATTGATTACTTGGCCTGTCTTTGTTTGCCTTGGTTTTGATCCAAGAATCTTTGTTTTCGATATTTTTTCCTTTTTTGGTGTGCTACAGTCACAGTGGCGGAACCATCAGTTTCGTCTACTGATAGTCCTTTTTCGGATGATTCATCTGAAACTTCTCATATCTCTGGCTCTGCCGAGCTTCAACAGCCTGTTATCTCGTCAGAGTACCCCTTTGGAGAATCGGTTGAGTTCCATTGGCATCTTTCAAATGCTTGGTTTGGATTTGGGGTTGGGGAACATTTTCCCTCTCTTACATCAGGATCACCATTTTTGGCTGCTATCATACCTCCTAGCCTCGTACTCTTTTGCAAGATCTTACAGTGGATTCAGACATGGATTCGTCTGGTCCTAATGGTAGTGAGGGTATTCCATTTTCTGATGAACAATACCAACTTTTCTCGGAAGACATCCAACAAGAGCTTGCTCAATCTTCACCATCGGTGTCGCTTCCAGCCGGATATAGGTCTTTGGGTCAGATTATAGTCGGTATTGCCTCCATGGCAACATCAACTCCGTCAAGGGATCCGGTTCTCCCATCATTAGGGATGTCGCCGACGACACCTGTCTCGTCGACACCTTTTGTTACGTCTGTCCCCACTAGGCCTACTGTCTGTGTGGCTGCTTCGACACAAGTCGTCACCGCTCAATCGTCAGGAGTTTCCACTTCGGTAGAGACTTCGATTGCCATGGAAATCCATGATGGCATTTATTTTGAGGAGTATCGGCGGACTTTTCAGCAGCAGAGCTCCCAGACTAATCAGTCCTCTCAGGATCTCAGTCGTCCTTATTTTTCTCATTATGGAGCAGATGGTACCCCAATTTATTCACTTCCGTTTCAATATGACAAGCAAGGAAACCTTATCTATTTTCCTTCTCCTAAAGCTTATCAGTTCATTAACGATTTTATACCTACCTTGCCTGTGCAACCTTCTAACCAACAAGGACAACCCTTACAAGGATAACCTTCGGTTCAGCAAGGATATGCTTTCGGCATGCAGGGATAACCTTCGGCCCAGCAAGGGTATGCGTACGACCCACAAGGGCAACTCTTACAGGGACAACCTTCGGTCCAGCAGGGATTATTTTACGGCGCACAGGGTCAGACTTACAATCCTCAAGGTCAACCTTTACAAGCTCAACCTCTGGTCCAACCAGGGCAACCTCAGGGACCAGTCGGGCAACCGGTATATCAACCCGGACCTTCATACCGTCCTGGGGGGAAGATTCATCCATATAAACCTATGGTGCAACCTCAATAGCCATATCTTCCGATTGGTCTAAATGTTGCACAGGAAGGGCCATCTTATGGTCCTGCTCCAGGCCAACCTAGTTATCAGGCACAACCTGGCCCACCCCAACCATCAGGCCAACCTGCTCAGCAGGGACAACCTGGTGGCCCTCATAAGTTAGGTCAACCTGTTCAACCAACACAACCTGAATAACCTATTAACCCTGCTCAGCAACCGTTTTATTCTATGCCACAACCAAATCAACCTGTGTGCCTGACCTTTTCGGCTCAGCAGGGCCCCACTTATCAACATCCCGTTCGACCCCAAGGCAGTTATTTTCCTTAAGGTCAATATCAACCGGTTTACAACCCGCCTCAAGGTTCTGCTTACTACCCTCAACTGCCAGGCTATACTTATAATCCGCACCAAAATCCCTATGCTGTTCAATCAGGACCCTCGTATACTCAGAATCAGTATCCCAGTTTTCAACCCCCGTATCTTGGTCCTCAGCCACCATATCAACCAAATTATCTGGCTTATACCCCTTATGGTCCGAATCCTCCAGAAAAGAACCAATGGGGGTAGAGTTATACTCAACCAGGATGGAGCATGGGTACGGGTCCTTATCGAGGACCTGCCATGCCTTTTAACCCTCAATTACCTTTTCTCGCTACGTTGGAGCTACCAGATCTGTCCAAATTGACAAATGATCCCATTCTTCATAATCCATTTTGGCCTCCGGTTCCAACGAAGGTTCCTAGTGATTGTCCCAAGTTTGAGGGAAAGTCTAGAGAAGACCCCCAACCTCACGTCATGACATACCATTTATGGTGTTCTTCCAATTCTTGGGTGGATGACTCTGTTCGGCTCTGTCTCTTCCAGCGCACTCTTACCAGAGCTGCTGCTAAGTGGTATATCGAACTGCCTCGTGGCATCTTTAAATATTTCAACACTCTTGCTATGGAAATCCTTACTCATTTCCAGTTTCTTGTTCGTTATGAATTCGGGACGCATCTCCTCACATCCTTGAAACAGGACCGAGATACCCATATCTCAGACCACATTCATGGGGGCATGTGTAACCAAGGAACAAGCCATCGCTCGTGCCCAGTACCTTGATTTAGTGTACTCTCAATCGGGCATTTTTCACGACATCTTGACTGAAGCCCCACGTCCTGGGACCTCTAAAGCGCCGACTAACCCATTAGTCGACGACGTTATTGGTTCTGTGTCTTAGAATTCATGCAAGTCTTCCAATGGGAAGCAGAAATCAAATCCTTCTAATAATTCTGCTCCTCAGGCTACCCCAGATTCTGGTAAAACCTCGGAGGTCAATGCCATTCAGGCCAATCCTGCAGACAAGACTTCCAAGGGGAAAAAGAAAGGAAAAGGCAAGGCAAAATCCGATGCCCCAAAACCGGAATGGTCTAAACCCTGTGCTGATGATGGTTCACAGCGAAAGCCGAAGTATCCCTGTCTGATTTGTGAAGAATATCACTACACTAAGGATTGTACTTGACGATCAGAGGTTAGTCAACTGATCAAAGGCACTAATGGAACTTCGACGGTCCTTAAAGAACCTTTCCCATCTCAGCAGAACCAGATGGTCAATCAATCGGCACCATCTGTGTCATTTGGCTCTCAAGTATTCATGATGAACGATTCTGCACCCGTCTCCATCGCTGCTCGGTCGAAGGATTATGCCGGATCATGCTAGGTAGCTGGGAAAGAGGTCGTTGATGGTCCTCCTCCCGCACCTGCCTCTGGTCCCCTTGAAATTGAAAGGCCCAGTGCTGAACCCGTTATACGGCCACCTTCTATAGGTGTTCTTCAGAAATCTTCTTATAATCCTCACGCCCGTGCTGCTCAGCATTACAATATTGTTGAGGATTTAGTGCAGGCACCTTCCATGATGTCCACGTCAGAAGTTCTCTAGAGTTGTCCATCTCAACAGAAAGCGTTATTATCTGCGATCGGTGGGATTGATCCTGCTGATTCTAGCCTTCTCTCTCTCGACTTAGAGAATTTCATCCCCCAACTTCCGCACCAGATTGCGCTTGTTATACAAGTTGGTATCAATGGTCTCAACATCCATAGGGCCATAGTGGATGAAGGTGCATCTACCTGCATCATGTCATCAGCTTGCTGGAAGGCTATTGGCTCTCTAGCCCTGACTTCGTCACTCAATTCCCTTAAGGCATTCGATGGAAGGGAATCAAAACCCTTGGGTGTTCTTGCTAGCTTGCCAATCACGTTGCAAGGAAAGATGATCAACGTTGAAGTAGAAGTCGTTGATGCCAAACTCAATTACAATCTTCTACTCGGTCGCAGTTGGACTCACGCTATGATGTGTGTTCCGTCCACCCTCTTTCGACTTCTGAAGTTTCCATATGAGGGAAAAATCATTACTATTGATCAGTTGTCATTCTTTACCTTGTCCTCCAAGAACAACGTACCATACATGGATCAGATTCCTAATCCCCCTGATAGTATAGGGCCAGGTATTTTCAAGGATCCTGCTCTCATGGGTATTTTTCCCCTTCCGCCACCAAATACCATTCAAGTCAATATGGTCTCTCGGACAGATGACCCCTAGATCGTCCCTTCACCTAAATAGGTTGATTCGTTTGGAGATTCTATGCTGCTCAGTCCAATTGAGATCAATTATTGTGAGCTTACAACTGCATCTGATTCTCCCCCTTCTGAAGCTGCTCCTTTGAGCATGTCTCTCGACGTGTATTCTCAATACCCCTGGCTTGGCGATGCGGATTCACCCGATCCTTTGAAAGAAGTGTTTCCATCCAACGAGGCTATCATGGAAACCATGTCTCTCGAAGATCTACCGTGGAATGATGGGCATCATCGTTCCTCATTTATGCCTTGCCTCGGGGCAATGTCTACATGTCTAGAGAGTTTTGCGTCCCAAGTTCCTTCTCTGCCACTTCAAATGCCTATTTTGACTCATGAGGTCTTTGCGGAAGGAAACTTGGGTAACATTACTCAAACGATTCCTATCAACATTTCCGTCAAACCGAGGATTGTCGAGAACATCCATGTGGGAGTCACTTTCTCTTCCGAGGAAGTCCAAGTGTACACTAGTCTCTTTCATGAATTCTGTGATGTTTTCGCCTGGTCTTACGAAGAGATGCCTGGAATCGACCTCAATATTGTTCGCCAGCGTCTTCATCCCGTGCATCCTCGGAAATCCGCCGCTATCAAAGCTGAAGTTGAAAAACTTCTCAAAGCGGGTTTCATTTATATGATTCCCTTGACTGAATGGGTTTCTAATATAGTTCCTGTGGATAAGAAGTAGGGCGCCATTCGTTTTGTGTTGATTATCACGATATAAATCGGGCCTGTCCTAAGGATAAATATCCCACCCTGTTTATCGATCAAATAATTGACGATTGCGCGGGGAGTGAAATATTCTCCCTTATGGATGGTTTTTTTGGCTATAACCAGATTAAAATTCTCCCGTCGGATCAACACAAGACCTCTTTTATCTGTCCATGGGGAACGTTCGCATATAAGAAACTCCCTTTCATCTTGAATAATGTTGGGGTTACGTTCCAGTGTGCAATGTCTTATGCCTTTCACAATATTTGGCATATTGTCCAACCATACCTGGATGACCTTTCGGCTCATTCAGCTGCACAGAAAGACCACCCGGAACATCTCCGTCAAATCTTTCTTCGTTGTAGACACTAAAACATTAGGCTCAATCTGCATAAATGCGTCTTCTCCGTCGAATCCGGTAGACTCTTAGGGTTTATCGTATCTAAAGATGGAATTCACCTTGACCCTCTTAAGGTTGAGGCTATTGTCAATCTCCCCTCCCCGTCCTCATTACACCAGCTCCAAAGTCTCCAAGGGAAAGCCAATTTCCTCCGTCATTTCATCCTGAACTACGCTAAAGTAGCCAAAGGATTTACATGAATTTTAAAGTAGGACGTCCCTTTCCATTGGGATGAGATTGCTCAGCAGTCTTTTGATAGACTTAAGACATTGCTTGTGAATGCTCCTCTATTACGTCCTCCGAATTACCATCGTGATTTCACCCTCTTCCTAGCTGCCGCCTTCAGCATGATTGCCATGGTATTGGTTCAAGATGATGATGACGGTAATGAACATGTCATTTAATACTTGTCTCGAAACCTTCTCGACCCTGAAACACGCTACGCACATGTTGAGAAGTTAGCGTTAGCTGCGATCCAGGTCGTCCAACGTTTTCGTCATTACATTATTTTACGCACGGTGACGTGATCTCTGATTGTAACCCCATGACTTATATTCTGTCTCGGAAGTTGCTAGGGGGAAAATACTCGAAGTGGATCATTATCCTCCAAGAGTTTTATTTGGAGTTCACTACCGCCAAATCAAAGAAATCACTTGTTTTTTCTGATTTGATTTGTTCTCTCCCCGCTGACTCTGCTCCTTCCTCTTCTGAGGATCATATTCCGGACGAAACTATCTTCCTGATCAGTACCCTCGATCCGTGGTACGATGATATCATAGTGTACCTCCAAACGTCTACTTTCAGGTATGACTTAACAAAAGATGCCCGACGCCACATTCGGCATCAATCGCAACCTTATTGTATTGTTGGAGATACCCTTTATCGTGTCAGAATCAATTTTGTACTCCGTGATGCCTGACCCTCGAGGAAGCGGAGAAATTTTTAAATGACTGCCACAGTGGCACCTATGGTGGTCACATGTCTGGTTGTGCCACTGCACAAAAGATTCTTCGTGTTGGCTATTTCTAGCCCTCCATTTTTAAAGATTTCATTGTTGCAGTTCACAAATGCCATGCGTGCCAGATTTATCAACGCAAGATGCGTGCGCTGCCTGTTCCTTTACACCCTGTCATTATCGTTGGTCCTTTTTCCAAATGGGGCATAGATTTTATGACGTGTAACCCTTGTTCGACTGGGGGGCATGCCTATATTATTGTCGCCATCAATTAGTTTACGAAATGGGCCAAAGCAATGCCTACACTGGCTGCGGACGGTAAGACAGTGGCACAATTCATATTCAATCATGTTATTGCTTAGTTTGGTATCCCTCAAGCCATCGTCATCGATCATGGTTCTCATTTTCGGGATTATATGATGGTAGAGTTGACGTCTAAGTTGGGTATGCATCACGACAGCTCAATGCCTTACTATCCTCATGCTAATGGCCAAGTTGAAGATGTAAACAAGGTCCTTGTTACAATGCTTCAACGAACAATTGGGATCCATAAATCAAACTGGAATCTCATGTTGTTTTCAGCTCTATGGGCTTACCGAACGTCGATCAAGAATGCAACCAGATTTAACCCATTTTAGTTGGTATACGGTTTGGAAGCCACACTTTCGATTGAATGTGAAATCCCTTCACTTAAATTAGCTGTGGAATTACTGCTTGATACTTCGCCTTAAGAAGAACGTCTCCTCTACTTAGAGAGATTGGACGAAACTCGTTGCTTATTCGCCTTGGTCATCGAAGCACAGAAGAAGTGAGTCAAAGCCCATTTTGGCCAAACAGGTTCTCCTCGTTCTTTCATCAAAGGCGATCTCATTCTTCTATATGACCAAACTCATGACAAACTGGGGGCAGGAAAATTCCAACCCATGTGGCATGGGCCCTACATCGTTAAACGCGTGTTACAAAATGGGGCTTATGAGCTTATTGACTATGAAGGTTGTCCTTTATCGCAACCCAGAAATGGGTTGTATCTGAAAAAATATTATGCTTGAGTCATTCACGTGTGATATGTGTACATAGGTGATTGTTTTCATTTTGTGTGAATTCTTTGGTTTGATGTGCTTTGTGAGCTTTTTTCTTCTTATTGGGTCTTGTTTGTGATGTAGATGTCTATTTCCCCTTATGTCAGTTTCGGGGATGGTGCTTCCCGCAGTACTAGGAACTTGTCTTTGGCAGCCTGGGTAATTTATTATCCTGTTGGTGAGTTGATTAAATTACAAGGTATTTGTCTGTGACCAGCTACAAACAATGGCGCTGAATATAGTGGAGTTTTGGAACTATTAACTGAGGCAGTCAACCTCGGCATACGCACATTGCTTGTGAAGTTGGATTCACAACTTGTTGTTCTTCAACTGAACGGTCATTATTCGGTTCGAAACCCATGCATTTTGAGATTGTATTTGCATATTCGTTTACTTGAAAGACATTTTTATTTCATTACATATCAACATATACCAAGATGAATGAACACATTAACAGATGCAATAGCTAACATTGTGCTAGATAGAAATTTGTGCAATTTATAAAAACATCATCATATGTACATAGACCCATGTAGAAAATATATGTATATATATATATATATATATATATATATATATATATTGTTTGTTTGCAACGTGTGCATCATAAAACCCACAAAAATAATATATTTTTGTTTCAGTTACATCGTGAGACAAAATGTCTCTAAAAAATATGCGGAAATAAAGCCTAAGTGCCTAATCGGCGTGGTGCTCATGATAGCACGTCACCGCCCGTACCAACCGCCTCAGCAAACGGTGGATACGACTCAGCACCCCTACAGTATGCCTATGATAGGCCCGAGGCACATCATCCAAGCGAGCATAGTCGGGGACCCCATGGGCGATCCCCTCCAGATTCTGCACTATATCCTCCTCGCCACCCTCATCATGAGGATCGAAATAGCGAGGAATCTGCCTCGCTACCGGTGACATACCTGCAGGGTGCTTTGGGCCAACATCTGCATACATATAAGGATAACTTTCAGAACATGCATATATATCAAAAAAATTATAAACTCATGAAAATAAAAAAATGAGTCTTACCAAGTTCTTCGTCCCAATCCTCTCCTTCTGGGAGTGGGAGGTTTGGGTCTCCAGTGAAGCATGTGTCGGCGTAGGGCCAATCCTCCATGACAATCAATTGTCGTCGGAGCCAATCAAAAAACTCTGGCCTCTAGGACATTTGTTGGCCACCCCCTGCTCTAGGCATCAGTGCCGCCCATCGGGACATCCGTGGCTCGGTGGGTGGTGGCTCTGGGGCTATAACCTCCTGACACTGAAATATGGGCAATCGTTCCAAGAAGAACGATACCAGAATCGACCCATACCCAAACTTCTTGAGTTTGGTCTTCTTGCACTTGGTGAGCTGCAGTTTGATGTTGACAGTCACGACCTCAGCCTAGTTGAACAGAGTTGGGTTCATTCACTCTGAAGCAAGAAGAAGTTGTGTCTTCGTGGCCTCATGTGGTGCCTGCGATCCTGCAACCCGCGTGATAGTGTGCAGCACTACCCTTAGTGCCAAATCGGAAATGGTTTGGATATCCACTTTGCCGCTCCTTGATCCTTTTTGTGCCCCCTGGCACACCCTGTCAATGACCATTGCCATGCTTTCTCTAGAATGTCGGGTACCGGTTAAGATAGGTACTACATCTTAGCCCATGGGCGAAATTTAAGGGATTTCCTATTTTTAAGGGGCGAATTTTTTAAATTACAACCATTTTCAATAGTTAAAATAATTAGCCCAAAAAATATTTAATAAATAAATTATTATTATATTTTAGCCCATAAAAATATAGGGCGGATAAACCTTTCTAGCATGATTCGCCTGGTTTGTTTGGAAAAATTTATTTAGATCGCCCGATTTCTAGAAATGGGACTGGTTGTGTTGCATTGGTTTCGCCCTCTCAATTTCCTGAAAATCAAGCCCAACCTCGAATTCGCCCTGTATTTCAGAGTGCAAGGGTTGGCAGTTTGTTCTTTTAGGATTAGTTTGTGCTGCATTTCAAGGTAGAATTTCAGGGTAGAACAAGGACGATAAACTGGTTTGGATAAATTGGGCTCTTTGTATTAGGGTTTTCAAAATCCAATTTATCATTTGGCGGCCTTACCAGTCCAGCAAGTTTATTGTTTATCGGCTAGGTCGTTAAAGGGCCAAATTTTATGACATGTAACGATACTGCAGGTGGTGATCGATTTGCGGCCCATTAACAGAGATTGAGATCAGAAAAACGAGAAGGGGCAGTTCTATGCTCAGCTTTTCATATTATGTTACTTCGAGAATGAAAGACTACCTCAATGTTATTGGGTCTGTTCTAATAAATAAGATAGATTCACTGAGAGAATCAGCTGCACGACAGATAAATAAAATTGGTATACACTTTGAAATGGGTTGCTGGAATGCGTCAATGGAATCAAGGGCCCTTTCCGTTTTGAGTTGCTTAGAGAAAGCAATAAATATATGCTATCTATCTTTCCTGGTACAAAACCTTAGTTTTGGATTTTGACCCGAGGTACGAACATGACGATGAGCTCTGCATGAAAATTCCATGAATCTATTAGGAGGAAAGCTTCTGGGAATTTTTTTTTATTGTGTGTCACAGCCTGTGGAAAATTGCTTTGTAAGAATTTGATGGAACTTATTTTGTTGATGTTTTTCTACACTGATCAGGTTGGGGTAATAGGAGAATAGCGTCCATACTGCTGCAGATTTGTCCTTGGTGTCCATGCCTTCACATGAGAGTTTTTATTCAACGTACTTATTTTCTGGTTATATGACGTCCAGTTACAAGCTATTTCCTTCCATGATTTACTTATGCTCTACAAAGTCTGTGTTCAATTCTGGCTGAAATATCTGGTATTCCGTTACTCCTACTGTCGTTCATCTCTTTGTTATTAATACTCTTTCAAATGTTAAATATCTTGCAGCAGTTGTTACCTTTTTATTTTTCATATTCTGGATTGTTGTAGCTTTCTGATCTTCAGATACAGTTCCGGATTTTAAATTATAGACATTTCTTTTCAGATATCAGTTATGATAGTATAATTCTTGGTCGGCTCATAATAGTGGTATCGTAGCCCTAATTGATTAGATTTTCAGTCACAGTTTAGATTATAGACTAGGCTCATATCATATCACTGGTCTCAGAGCCACTTTCTTAGTATTTTGGGAGCAACACCAAAAATAACAGATTTCCCTAAAGAGAGGTAGAGTAATAAATATCCAGGTTTATGTGAATTTAATAACGAAAAATATCATGAAGAATATTTTCCAAAATATCCAGGTTTATGTGAATTTTATAACCAAAAATCTAGGAAATAATGTTTTCCAAAATATGTCAGATTTATGAAGAAGGTTATAGGAGATTGCCTGTAGAACTTGAAGATGTTATGAAGGCTAATAGTGAGGACGGAAATTTTTCATTGAATGGAAAAGATATCGAAGATCCTTACCTTAGGAATAATTCTTCCTACATGGGTTACATTGTTTTGGAAAATTGATGGGTACAGTTCACTCTCGACAATGCATTACTTAATTTTGGTATCAACTGAAAGGAACAGAGTATTGAAGGTTCGGCATGGATTTTGGGTGTCAATAGTCTTGAGATAGCCCCCTAGAAAACATCAAATTAATTGTTCCCTTTGGAAGATCTTATGAAAAGAACGACTTAACATAAAATTATGAAGAACTCTCAACAAGAATATCATTTAAATTGTTAATAAATTATTAGCCTGCTATCCCTTTTCACCAACATGTTATTCATTCTTGGATTTCATAGAACAACTGATTATTCATAGAAAGTATTGCATGTGCTTCAATGATGGTTTTCTAACATATTTTGGTTTAGTAGAGGGATTTTTTATAATCTTAGCCCATGGGCGAATGCTGGATACTCGAAGCTACTGTAATAAGAGCCAAGGAATACTCGAAGCTACTGGATATCTCTATTATGGATACTCGAAGCTACATGTTCTTGTTGGATGGTTGCGTCCTCCTACTCGATTATTTTAACGAGCCTTGTTTATGTTTAAATCTTCAGATTACTCAATCTATTGATAACTTTACATCTATCATTCAGAATCTTAGTAACTTATAGAGTGTTCAAATAATGATATACATCTAGTACGTAATTAAACTGCAAGTGGGAGAACTGCATTTACTGTGTGAAAATATATGTGCTAGAGAAGAGAATCCGGTTTAACAAAAAGAACAACTTCTACATTCACAAAGCCTCAACCACAACAACACAGGTACACTTCAACAAAGCTGAGGGGCGGCATTTATTTCCAGAAGTACGCTTCCCACCTCTATTTTGAATTAAACATTTTGAATATGTTTTTTTTCTAGAGGACAATGCAATAATTTAGTGCACAGGCATCATCCCTGCACATTTACCTCTTTTTGAGTAATTTTTGTATAAAAAGTATCTGCATGACAGGATTCCCTCTTTTCCTTTAAACCTTCAAAAAATGATTCCTTCCTTGATTTGAAAACACGGTGAACGTCCATACTGCCACTTTGAAATTAGCATCAACAATGCCGCCTGTGACCTTCTAACACTTCCTTGCAAAATATATTTTTTCTATGTTACACTAAAGAAAACAGCCTGAAGTACAAGATTTGATGTAGAAGTACAACTTCGTGGGCCACTTTCATTTTCAATATTTACTCCACAAAGCAGTTGGAAAGTATTAAGAACTCTGCAACATTCTCAATTCAGGTCATTTGTAGATCAAATACAAAACCCAATATACAGATGAAGAATCACTTTTCTCATTCATATCACGGAATAAGTGGGGGGGTCCATCTGGCTAATTCTCTAGAAAATATGTATCGGAAGCTGAAATTGTAAGGCAGCCATTCAATGCTTTTATGAGGCTTGTTTTGTGAACATTTTCTTATAGCATTTCTTTGTGCTTCAGGTAGAGACTGGCATGCCACATCCACAAGCTTGTATAAAATCAGAGATGATTCACGAGAAAAGCCTTCCAAAACTCTTGGAAGCAGAATTTTGTTTTCCTTCCTAATACCGATGCTTGCTTGAAGGTACTCTTCTTTTGAACTTCAAGCTCTTGGTAGACATTCTTTGCTGTGTAAACACGTACCTGCAGGAGCCACCGATATCAAATAAATGATTACAGACACAAAATCCTCGCAAAACAAAAAGACTAGCACACTAATATCCTCATGACTGTAAAAAAGGAAAAACTTTAAAATAGCAAGACTGCCTTTCTCTGGAGAAGAAAGGCTAAAGTGATTTGTAAAGTACATAGCAACCTAAAGCCTCTTAACAATTTATATATTCCATGTGATATTTCATGGCCTTCTGAAGACTCAGAGCTCCATGACATCAGCAGCAATGGGGCTATAATAACTCATGACAATAAAACATTTTAAGCTTTTCATTCACAGTTTCTCACCATTTCTTCACAGACTCAAAAAGTTGAAATAATGTATGCAATGACAGCATTGGCATGATAATCTTGTCAAAGAGATAAAAAATTATGGACGCAGTAAAGTTCACAAAAAGTTCCTCAAATGTCAGATCAACCACATCTATTCTGGAATTGAATAAGAATCAACTATTCTGAAAAGTATAGTTCAAACTTCAAATAAGCGGTGGGCCTACATGAATATTTAAACACATAATGCAATAAAAACCAATATCTCAAGAAGACAACTCCAACTTCTAGTTTCCATTACCTTGACAAAGCCTTTGTAGTTCAAACAAATGGTCATCATGTCCTACTCAAGCCATACATTATGCAAGAAAATAAATTTCACAAGGAGATGATACCAATTTCAAGTTTCAACAACCCTTACAAAGTCCGTGCAGGGTTCCAACACAACCAATTCCAAAATCTGATATCACTGCAATATAGCAGGTCAAGAAGATAGGTTTGATTTGACTGGCAACACATCTATAAGATTTGAGCATGTTAACATACTTATTTTTTTCAGTAGGCAACAAAACTTGTCAGTGTGAAACCTTGCTGAAGCTATTGCAAGTATCTGAAACAGTTGGTGCCTCAAGTAAAACCTGCTAGAGATTCCCTCTCAAGTATTCTTGTGTTACAACAGAATCTCAGCAATATCTTAATAAATCCAAATATTTCCAAGGGGGAACCAGCCTTCTACTCTGCCAGATAGCTCTTGGTTTTCAGGTACTTCCCTTATGCCTTCAAGCTTTTGGTATTCAGGTACTTCCCTTGTGCCTTCAAATCCAGGCAAGTTGCAGTCAATCAACCAGAAGCAGTTTAACCTCATACTCTAGGAGGAAGCATGTTAGCATGATTACCAAGCAAACTGTATAGTTTTCACTGAAATTTTACATTTTCTTCTCTTATCTAACTGTTAGCTAAGGGTTTGGCTTTCTTCAGAGCAACAATCTGTAAAAGTCCTAGAAACAAGCTATGTAATTTCAACGGAAATGTGCACTTATATTTCTGGGATCAAGGAAATAAAGACTTAGCTTCTTATTACTTAAGACTACAAAAAGACTGGAGCCAATTTGCTTCCATGATAAACATGTTTATTAATTCTAGAACTGAAGATTGGGATTGATCATTTTAGAGCCCAATTTACTCAAAATCAAACTAAAAAGTTAAAATCCTGGCATAACAATATTTGAAATGGTTTGCAAAACGCAATTTTGCAATCAATTCATTCAGCTCTTTCAAAAAAGATAACTCAAGAAGAGTCAATTTTAATAAAGTAAAAGGAATGTGTTTTTGGTTCCCCACGTCTCTGTCTCAGCCCTTCTAGACATCCCATCCCACAAGTAAATATATAAAACAAAGAAAAAGGGAAAATGAAAAATCAGTTATTGCACTATTAGCTAAAGAGTTTACAAAATATACAAAAATTCCTAGGGTATAGTGAAATTGTGTATCAAAATGCAAATATGGCATATGAATAATAAAATCAATTCTAAGAATGACCATTTATTGGGTTTCCTGATTGTACCGCTAGATCAGAGGAACTCCTGGAGCAAAGTGCAAAACACACAAGAAGTATGATGAATGCACACCTAGTGTTGTATTACTTGGTTCTGTTACTTTGGGAGCCCTATTGAATCTGAATACATGGCTTATTATTGTGAAGCCTATTGCTTGTTGAAGCTCTTTGAGCACGTTCTTATTAACTCAGATGCAAAAATTGTATAGAATTGACCTTGAATGAGAGACAATCACACTAGTATTATCTCTTGACAAGAATAGGGTGATAGTGTCACCTTAATCAACAATAAACCTTGCTTGGAATTAATATCTTTTCAAAGATGGGTTCTTGGTCTAAGTAAATTTGGTATCTATGCATCAGACAATAATGCATATGTCAATCAATCCTTTGATACATGTGCAGCCAAAATCCTGGTATGTAAGTGACATTTAGACAACATGTTTGTGACAATTTGACAATAAATGTACACAATAGATATGATTGGACAAAAGTGGAACAGTGGTATGATGAAGGAAGAATGCCAGTAAGAGAATTAGCAGAAGTGGATGTTGAAAAATGATAGTATTAGCAGAAACAATGGATTGCAAAAAGCCACTGGCAGCAATGATATAATTTAGAATGCAATCCTGTGACATATGGCAGAAAATGGAACAACAACACATATACCTTATCAGTTATATATGGCATTAATTCTAATGGCTTCTCAGCATATTCATTTTTTTTTTGTCCTGCATTATGTATAAGATCATTACAGTACAGTAGCAGTATGTTGTAGCCTCAGTAAATTGGTGACAATTTATATAGAGCTTTGTTCACAAACGAACTTGTGAAGAAGACAGATGGAACCTTTGGATAGATTATATACTATGAATAAGCTACAAAGATCTGCTAGTAAAATAAATTGCCATTGTGGCTGCAGCAGAGACCTAACGACGATGGCAGCAACGGTTGTGTTGGTGTGAGGGGTATTGATGTTTTGAGCACTAGTCAGACCCAGAGCCAAGAACAGAATCAGTATTCATGCAATTTGATATCAAGTCCAATACCATCTTGTAGACCTAATGGTGATGATGATGTTGATGATACGAGGGGTATTGGTGTTTTAAGCCCTAGCCAGAACCAGAGCCAGAATCAGAATCGGAGTTCATGCGATTCTGTTTCAATTCCACTGCCATCGTGCAACCCTCCTCATGATGATGGTGTGAGGGCTACTGGCCTTTCAATCACTGGCGAAAGCCAGTATCAGAATTAGATTGTGTGCAACTTGACATTGACTACGATGTCACATTGCAGATTTCTTGATGATCAGGATGCGAGAATCACAGGTGTTCCATGCCCTAATGAGAGTCGAAGCCAGATCCAGACTCCGAATCAGGATGCTCCAGCATGACCATAAATTGAGTTCTGCTGCAATAGTGAAGTTGTTATGGTGGATGCCAAACAGGGGCAAGGTATTGATGCTCCTTTTCATTTGGGTTGAATTTAAATATCTAAATTTTGTGTATGTAGACATATGTATCTGACTAGTGCAAGACCTGAGAGATTAGAATTCAGATTCGAGCATCAATGACTATTGCAGGGCTACTACTGTAAAATTGTCTCTTATTTCAAAAAAAATGCCAGATATTGTTGATTCCCTTTCTATTTGCAATTTTAAGGCAGTGTTTTTCACATAAAAGCATAAAGCACTTCCTTTTTTAAAAGGGTTCTAATGGTTAAGGTACTAGTATTCTGAGCCTATAACTTATAATATATGGGTTTACTTCTTGCACTTTGATATTTGCATTTTTTAACTGTATTTGAAGCTTAAGGTTACTAGTACATTTCCGAGTGATTGTTTATCAAGTTAAGTACTCCTCATTGAATGCCAAACCATTTGAAAATGAAATGATGTGGGAATTCCAACAAGTTTGCAAACCTGCAAAAGCAATTTCATGATTTATGGAAGAATGGGAAGACTTGTGAATCGGATTAAGTGGAGGTGTTAGCTACCATAATGCACGGCATCTTGGTTCAAAGATGATACTTAGAAGAAAGGGAACTTGACAAGTTGTCTATGTTAATTCACTTTATGGTGATGATTCTTGGGGAATACCCCCATACTGGCTTCTTCTGGAGGAAACAACTTACAGAAGAAACAGAACTGGATGGTTCTCTCTCTTTGATTCTCTCTATTGCTGAAGTGTACAAAAAAACTTACTGTAGCCTATTCAGAATACATAATGGGTAAATTTCTACAAGTAGATGATCACATGCTCAACTCAATGACTGAATATTATGAGCATGCCTTTTAAGAGTTCACACTGCATTAGGAGTTCAACAGTGCAAACTTGGTTCTCATCCAGATCTATCTGTATCCGTTCTGTTCCCTTTCTATATCAATGTAATTGGTTCAATCTAATGCCTTTTAAGAGTTCACAGTGGATTAAGAGTTCAACAGTGCAAACTTGGTTCTCATCCATGTCTATCTGTCTTCCTTCTGTTCCCTTTCTATATCAATGTAATTGGTTCAATCTAAAATTTTCAAGTTAACTATATATATGTATTTGTTGAAGTATTGTGCACTCAAGAAGGACTACTTCCATTATCTATTTTTGTTATTTGTTAAAGTACTGTGCAGTCAAGAAGGACTACTTCCATTATCTCTTTTTGCTTTCCTCCATCTCCCAAAATAGGAAATCTTTGGACCTATAGCGTTTTTCCCCTCTAAACTAGTTTCCAAGCACAACCTTTTCAAGCTCTTAATTTTCCCTTTTATCACTATCGATAAGTGCAATGGATATTCCAAAGATGGATGTTGGACACTGCATTATAGAGAAGCATCAAATGTCGATCATGGTAGATTAAGGAGTGAAATAGATATCGATATCTAACAGTGTGATGGATTGCATCTCTTTGATGGCAATTGTACATCCTAGTTACACAAAGAGTTGGAAACTATTCTCCTTTAATATCCAACTTGGGAAGGATCTTGTGAATTTAGTGTTTGACATTGGAAACCAATGAGACATAATCTCAAAATCAGTGATAAAGAAGCATAATTTACGTCCAATCATGCATACTTAACCCTACCCCTTGATTTTTCTTAGCATGAACAAGTACTTGTTGAATGTGCATGTAAAAGTGGATTAAGTTCCCCATCTCTATATATAATGTAGATGAAGTGGAGTTTAATTTTGTTTCATTTGATGTCTATGATATGATATTCAACTATTCATATCACTGGGATTGAGATAGTCTATCATCAATGCCTAAACAAATACTAGTCAAAAAAGGCCAAAAATACGCAATGACCACACAAAAAATATCCAACTCCCTTGGTGTCAATTCAACCACTAAAGGCTAGAGGCTAATAAAAATCTTCAATACAGTTTTCTTTAATAGCCTTGTGAGCATAGGATAGTGCCACTCTCCAGTGGTCAACCAACAAAAATACCCCAAGGCCTTGTTGGATACATATCCAGCACACGTGAGAAGTTAGAAGAACAAAAGAAGTTGGACAATTTATTGTAGCACTATTTCAAGTTGTTATGGGAACTACAGAGGATGCCTCCAAGCCATGCAGTCCAACACATCAATGAGTTGCAACAATTTTTTATGCTATTGAATGAGTCACAGTGCAAGGATTTGTTGTTGGAAAAGTAGGAGATCAAGAGGTAGATACAAGACTTAATAAATAATGGCCAAATATGAACCAACTCATTGCTTTGTGGATCTGTTATTTTTTGTTTCCAAAGAAGGATGACACATGGAGAATCTATTATTATCTGTTGAATAGAAACACCATAAGAAATGGTATTCATTGTCATGCACCAAGAACCTAATCGATTACATTCATGAAGGTAAGCATATTAGTAAGCTAAGTGCTACATCATGAGAAAAATAGGGAATATGCAATTTTCCTCATTTTAAGTCACTTTGAATGGAACCAAAACTTAAGTAGATATGCAATAGCTATATAGTTTATGTTTCAGAAACACTGCTTTGTTTAGCAGTTCCAGCTAACAAGGTAGAGACAGATAAATCGTTAATGTGAATTGAACATCTTCCATGCAAAGTTCTCTGTGTATATTCTTATCAGACAATATGAATCTGATATTTATGCTATGTTGTCACCTGTGGCTCCTAAGCTTTAAATTGAATATTGAGTTGTATGTTATTATGATGGCTTGCTCAATTTTGAGCTGATTAACAGCATATTCTCCAATTTAACGTCTTTCATTTTCTGTCATTGTGCAAATTATTGCATATAAAACTAATATTCTCACTTTTCATGGGTGTCTCGAGTTAAAAATGTATCCTCATATATTAGCTTATTGACTTCTAGATTTTGTGTTGGATAATCTATGGCTAAAATGGACATGCAACATTTACTGGTTGCTGATGTTCTAAAATGTGTTGTGGTCCATGGATCAATCAACAAAACCCTAAATGTGAGAAGGTGCCAAGTCTCGTGGTCAAAGGAATTCTTCAAATTGCCTTCAAAATAAACACTTAAAAAGTCCCTTGAAAGAAATAATTTATCAAACTTTTATGATCAAATGCTTGATGGCTGATTTGAAATGTTGAATAGTAAATGAAAGCAATTTCTACAATTATAAAATTTATTATAACTTTACTATCAAGGATGATAGGATGGTATTGGGTTATAACTTATTTGGCTCTGGAGGATGATATTAGATCTGTGCAATTGTTTTGCATTATGGTTGCGTAGATGTTGGAGTATGTGGTAATTACTCGAACTGTTCCAAACGAAATGAACTGGCATGGAGAGGTAAACCAATAATGATTGAAGCTTACTGCATCCACTTGGTCAGTTGCGCTGGATATCTGGACAAGACAGAATAAAATATCAGAACTGTTATTGGTTTACTTTAAAGTTTAAATATGGATGCTTATGCTTTTTGGAGTGATAATTAATGGTGAATGGATGAAAAAATATAATTCACAATGAGGAACTATTTTATGATCTGGTTGTCTTAAAGTCCGAAGTGTTTATTTGGAATAACATTTCTGAGTGTATTTTAGTTTTCGAAGCTGAGTGGCTGAACATGCTTTATCTTGTACTCAGGAACATAAATAGAAATGGTTGTCTTTTGTGAATTCATGTTAGTTATGAGCTACATAATTGCTCGGGATATTCAAATATCTGTAAATGTTGTGTTAGTCGAGGAGTCAGGACAGAATTGATGTGAGTTATGAGCTACATAATTGCAATGAATATTCAAACATCTATAAATATAGTGTTAGTTGAGGAGTCAGGACTGTTTATAGGATAGTTTGCAGATATTCAAATATCTGTAAATGTTGTGTTAGTTGAGGAGTCAGGATAGAATTCATGTGAGTTATGAGCTACTTAATTGCAATGAATATTCAAACATTTGTAAATATAGTGTTTACAGGACTATTTATATGATATATAGTTTGTAGGCATCCTATAGGTTAGTTACACTTAAAGAAAGGGCACTTGGGAAGCCAAGAATCATCTGTATTTAGCAACCCTTGTTTTCCAGATTTGTCTGTGCAGACATCACTCTCTCTTAAATATGTAAGTGGTGTTTATTTCGATTTTTTTATTGCAACATCAGCTTTGTGCACATTGGGAAGTTTTTTGCTAATTGCTTGTATGTTATTTTGAGGAGCTTGACAAGAAATGAAACTTTCTGTAATATTCCTAATTAGCAACAGCTAATTGGAATATTCGATTTTTGTATAGTTTTGCCGACTATAGTTTATTAATAAAATAAAAGTGAGAAGAGGGGTCTAACTCACTTAAGAAACATAAAGCACCTTCCTAGTAGCACAACGTTGTGACTTAAAGGGGGAGCCAAGGGGGGGCCACACACCACGTGGAGGAGAGAGAGACTACGTTGGTTTTGGAGGGAAACCAATGCTATAAAAGATGGAGGAGCCTCCTCATTTGGAGCATTCTTGTTGTTGATGATATTGGAGCTAGACATTTTGTCTTCTTGAGCACGCTGGCTGTTTAGCCTGTCTGCAGCACTGTTTAGTGCGTTGAGTGTCTCCGGTCGGAGATCTCGCCCTTAGCCTCGGGGGACTTCGAGTGCCTACTCAGGCAAGGTTTTTCCTTCAGTCTTTAGCGAGAGATTTGGTGGGTTGTTTGCTGAGGAGCTGGGCTCTATTTGTGACTGCGCAGTCCCTGGGAGAGAGGACACAATTCTAGTTGGAGGTGTTCTGTTGCGGGGATTTTCTGCAAGAGTTTCAGCTGATATTCAGAGGAGAGGATCAATATTGCCGGCAGGAGGTTTCTTGAGGAGTTGTGGCACAGTTTCAGTCTTATCTTTTGGCATCTGCGCTGAGCCTAGCAGAGGCAGCGTAATTCCTTGAGGAGGGTTTCTGAGGTGATTTTCGGAGGCTGACCATTTTCGATATGGTTTCTGGGTTTTGTCCGGGGTGGTGAGTACAGGTGGTCTGCAAGTTTTCAGCTCATTCCGGCAAGGGGATCAGCCCCTAGTTTTAGTCCATTCCAGCGGCAGCAGTTACGACAGTTTTCCGGCAGCTGGGACGCAGTTTCTTATAGCAGCCATTTCCTGTCTTTCTGAGAGAGTTCTTCACTTGCCTTGAGCAAGAATAGGTGCTATCATTCCGATCATCTATTGTATTTCATCATATTCTCATATTAATAAAATGGCTTAGCATTTCCGGCATTTTTATGAGTATTTGCTTTATGTTCTATTTCTGGCATTTTTCTATATTATCGTATGCTTGTATTGCTGTCTATTTCCCTTCCGGGATATTACAGTGGTATCAAAGCATAGTTCTGGCTCAGCTTGTGGTCTATGACATTGGGAAAGAGATCATACAGAGGTTTGCTGGAACTTTGGAGAGCAATAGCAGTTGCAGTACCAAAAACGAAATTGGAAAAAGGGCCAAAATATAAAGGGTCAAATTTTGAAGGTTGGAATTAGAAGAAACGTTTTCTGGGTTTTTCTGGGTTTTGGGCAAGGATCACCTTCCCAAATTCCTAGAATTTTCCGAGTAGTTTTCAGTGGGTAAATAGGAGGCTGAAGTTAAGTGGTAGTATGGTTTTGCAGCAGTCGTGCAGTTTCTGAGGAGCCTGCAGACACATAGAAGAAAGTGCCGATGGCAGGTGATGATAGTGAGAAGAGATTTGAGGAGATGCTCCTCAAATCATTACAGGATCTGTCGAGACAGATGGAGACGGTGGGGCAGAGAATCGCTGCGATAGAGGTTAGGCAGCGTGAAACCCCAAGGGGTTTCCAGATTGGCGAGGGATCAGGCACATCCCACCATTTGCCGGAGCATGATGCCACTCAACATATGGCATCACATACACCCACACGTCCTACCATGCCCACTTTCCTGGATGAAGACACAGGGGCAGGAGCACAGCAGGAGCCTGAGCCTGAGCCTGGCGAGATGGGCGCCTATCTTGCAGAGTACCGGGCATACGGGCCGGAGCTCAGAGATCTTATCTCATTCAGAGATTTTGTTCAGCTCCAGAGGGATAGCAGACCTCACAACTTTCACAGAGGGAACAGGTGCCCACAGCGCACAGTGGACAGATTCCATCTACCGACATTTGACGGGTCATCCAGGCGCTCAGAAAAATCTTGGGTGGAGAAGTTGGATACCTCTTTCCAGCTTGACCGAGTATCGGAGAGGGAAACCATCAAAATGGTTACCTCGCACTTGGAGGATGAGAGCACATAGGATTGCAGGGAGTTCGAGGATACACCTAGTGTGACAGAGGACTCACCCTCATTAGAGACCTCCTGGACCATGTCGGTTGATGTTGTAGTGGAGAAGGTAGAACCTACCCCAGTAGAGCCATCCATTGAGGTGATGAATGGAGTTGTGTTCGAGTCTTCGGGTGGTAGCAGCACATGTCAGATGGGTGAGGTGTTAGGAGATGTATCCACCTTCGATGAGGCACTAGGAGATAGAGAGGCATTGGATGATGGTCGTAGACAGCGGTATCATCGGCTTCGGGCAGACCTTCGAGTTTTGAAAGGGAAGGCCACATCAGTTCGGGAGGCCATTTTGTTGCAGGACATGGAGCTAAAGGGCATGAGAGTGGCTTGTGCCGAGTCAACTACCAAGTTGGCCCGCATTGGGGAACGACTGGATTCCCTGATGGTACAACCAGGGGGCACATTGCAGCGTCAGATCATTCCCCTTCAGGCATGCATGGACGGGACTAGCAACATTGTTGGGTCACCTCTTCCCATTGGAGAGAGTGAGACAGAGCGACCTAGTCAGATATCATATGTTGACTTGGATAGCGGTATGAGACGATCAGAGTTGCACAGGGTACAACATCCACATGTTGAGGTTGGATGGAGAGAGATTTTGAGTTGGTCCTCGGTGGAGCGGGCTATGGAGATGGTGATGGATCCGAGTGTAGCTCAGCAGGAGTTTCTATGCATGGGGATTACAGGAACCCCAGATTGGCATTGGGATCCAGGTGGGATCACCTATCATTTCCTAGGCAGGTCGGTTGCCTGTGTCTTGGAGGGTATAGTTGGCCTAGCAGTAGAGCATGTGCATCCGCTAGGGGAGTTTTGGTCAGCTCCAGTGGCCAACCAGTTTATGGGCAGACTCCCTAGGTTGTCTTGGTATGACACTTATACACGGGATCGCGGGATGGTCAACATACCTTGGCAGGAGCTTGTCAGAGGAGGTGGCATTGGCAGGCCACCATATGGCGCCTTGTATGGGGCCAAGGATTCTTCACCTTTGTGTGGGGCACAGAGGACGCAGCGGAGCCGAGCAGTAGTGGCAACACTACTGACACATAGGGAGATTCACTTCTCGAACCCCTCGAGGAGGTTTTGGAGTGATGATCCATTCGTCGACGGGTATAGCGATGCGACGATGGAGGCGATGTTACCGATTGGTGGTAGTCTGACATGTAGAGGCACAGCTCTAGGTCATCACATCCAGGGATGCGTGGGAGCCTCTATCATTGAGCAGTGGATTACCGGTGGACATGGAGTTGCATGGCGGTATACCGTAGTGTGTGGGACTGCATTATGGAGTAGGAGTGTCCTACATCACATTGAGAGCACGCGGAGAGTGACCGATGCCTGGACACAGTCAGGGCACGAGACAGTACAGGGTGGTGCAACAGTAGCTTCGAGTATCCAGCAATATACAGAGGTATGCCTCAGTGTGCAGTGGCATGTCGAGGAGTACATGGATGATCGGTGGTATGCGAGGGCGTATGGTGCTGCACAGCAGGGTTTTAGCGTATTGCATCCAGGGAGGCTCACGGATAGGGACACCAGGCTTACCGTTGGGAGTGTTTCACCCAGGATCGATGAGGGAATAGATGAGCGATACTTGACGGCATCTGTGGGGACTCATGCATCCGACCCTCTCCTACATCACTCACGGGCACATCCGATTTTATTGTTGACCTTTGGCACTTTGGGCATGAGCAGCGGGTATGCGAGGCACACCCAAGATGAGGTGGTGAAGGTAGGACAGGAGGGCATTCCTTCTGTATGCCAGGGTGAGGACTCTTTTCCATATGAGTCCATAGGATCAGTTGAGGTCGCTTCTGGGGAGCGAGAGCAGTCATGCAGAGATGATGACAGTAGACCAGAGCTGCATTCCGGTGTCCAGAGTGAGCAGTCACGGGACTCTTTGAGAGATACTTTGGGTGATGAGTCACTCGTGACAATTCAGCTAGAGCAGCATATGATGGAGCCTGAGTCAGCAGAGGAGAATACTATGGACATCAGGCATGACATTTCCTTGGGTGAGATCCAGAAGGGTATCCACATTGAGCCCATGATGGATATGCAGCTAACATTGGGGTCAGCCTTTGAGGAGGAGCAGTCAGATGCATAGACACCAGTTCCAGATCCATATCTTCTAGAGATGTTGGAGGATGATGGGATTGTTATGCAGGGGGATAGTAGACAACAGGAGCTATTGGATATGGTGGAGCATCCATATTTTCGCTGACACATTGATGAGATACAGATAGATGTACATATAGCCGGTCGAGCTGCAGTACTTTTGGTGAGTAGTACTCTCCAGGAGTACATCGATGGAGCTTGTAGCATATCTTGCCCACTTTGGCCCATTATAGAGAGAGGGACTTCCTTCTACAGGCAGCTCTCGTTGGCAGACAGGGCAGAGCAGTGGGAGTTGATTACGGGTTGGCGGCAACACTCTAGGCCTGTTCCATATGCCGTTGTTGTTGCTACATCGGATTCTACTTCTAGGATGGACTGGCGGGAGATCATGAGTTGGTACCCTCTTGACGGTACGGTAATCTTCGTAGGGAGCACAGCGGAGCAGGGGCCCTTGGACATAGTAGGTGTTACAGATCCCAGTTGGCAGGAGGGTACCGGTTGTCGTTACTTCAGGACTCCTTCCCGATTTCAAGAGAGCAGGATCAGCATGGGATTGAGTCAGAACTTGGATTGGAGAGAGGTGATGAGTTGGTATGCAATTGGATGGGTAGCATATGCAGCTACAGGTACAGCGCAGCAGGAGCCCGGGAGCATTGATGCTTGTTGGTGGTCTTCACCCCTTAGAGCATTGGTCATAGCCAGAGGCAGTGCACAATCCGAGCCATGGGACTTGGGCGATTATTGGCCACGGTGGCGATGGGATCCGGGAGGATTATTGGTTGGCTGGGATTGTGAGAGGTCACTTTGGGACCCTGGCATTGAGAGATCCCTTCGTATCAAGGTGATGCAGAGGTCAGAGAGGTTTCAGTGGGACCCAGGCACATTTTTCAGTATCGATGGGGAGCATCAGCTAGAGAGGAGGCTTGTTCAAGCGTTGCTTGAGGACAAGCAATTTTTACCGGATGAGGATGCCACTTGGGAGAGCGGGCAAATTTGTAGCATCCATCACTTCAGTTGCTTGAGGTCAAGCAACATTTTGCCGGGGGAGACTGTAATATTCCTAATTAGCAACAGCTAATTGGAATATTCGATTTTTGTATAGTTTTTCCGACTATAGTTTATTAATAAAATAAAAGTGAGAAGAGGGGTCTAACTCACTTAAGAAACATAAAGCACCTTCCTAGTAGCACAACGTTGTGACTCGGCACAACATTGTGGAAATGAAGCTAATTTTGATCTTTGATTGGAAATGAAATCAGATTTGATGAAGTTGGGACCTATTTCTTTTCACATAGATAGTGTCATAGTATTAAATGATAAAGAACTAATTTAAGAAGTCTAACGCTAAGCAACAATGGGCTTATTCAAGTACATGAAATTGTGTTAATGTCCAGCCTTGATATCTTTGAAAATTTTAGTGGTTTGTTTGTTGCTTGTTTAGAGGATTTTGTTGAGTTTGAAATTAGTCTCTTGAATGCTTATGGTTCTCATATCATGCATATATCGATAGATCGATAGATCCAGTTCTATTATTATAATCATTATTGTTTTCTTTATATATTTGGTGGTTTGAGGAAAGATATTGTATTTCCTTTCACTTTGTGGCATGATTTCGACATCTTCACCTTTTAGAATATAGTAAAATATTTTTCTTATTATAGATTTTTCTTGGAAAAGAATTATTGAGAGTTAGGTGCAAATGCACAATGTTGTGTAGCATTAGTGTGATAAATATGGGATAGTGCAAAGCATAGTTTTGAAGATTAGTCTAATTTGACTCGTACGTAATCAACTCAGTCAAGTTGATTGTTGGTTGAATGGCTAATTGTTGGTTCAATGGACAGAAGGTCTTGCAGGCACAAATACCAAAGGGAAAAATGGAGCCCATCATGGGGTACTCTTTGTAATTCTCCACCATTGCTACCTTTCCTCAAACTCCTCTCCAACCTCAATATCAGTGCTAGTAGTAGCATGACAAACAACACTACGCTTAGCAGAACTAGAAGAACGTGTTTTCCAAACTACACGAGAACTACTTCCCTCATGAGTATCCATGTGCCATGCTTGGTCTTGGTGGTTCTCTTCCTTCTACTCCTGGTTCAATTACCATATCTTCATTGGAACCAACACTCTGAACTCCACTAGACAACGATTCACCATTTTGTAGTAGTGATTCGCCATTTGTACTGGTGATTCGCCATGATTTTACGGGATAATATAATCTCGTGAGAGATTCGCCAAAAAATTATATATACATATTATATTATTAATAAAATCGCCTTCCATTTTTCCTATGTATCATGGGGATTCGCCTATTTTTTATATATATAAATTTAGGGGGGTTCTTAAAATTATCCTTTTGTCGAGATTAGAGTTATGATGGAAGTCTCTTGCCCTACGTGACAACCTAGTGATGAAATACACATCAGAAACTTTGAGTTCAAGCTCTTGATCCCGAAGTATAAACTTTTCCTGATATTCATCCCAAATGCACCCCTACGTGACAACCTAGTGATGAAATACACATCAGAAACTTTGAGTTCAAGCTCTTGATCCCGAAGTATAAACTTTTCCTGATATTCATCCCAAATGCTTATTAGATACTGAAGAAATTCGGGCTGAGCCCGGGGACATGGTGTCATGAAGAAATTCTTGAGCCCACAATTCCTGAGGGCATTCATGCATTATTCATTTCCCATTGCTTGTTCATCCTCTTCACTGTGTTCTCTCTCCTTCCACTCGATAACCATCTTTTTGCGCTTTGTACCTGCTTGAATTGATCATAGGAACATTAGAAACCCCCTTGGGCATTAAAATTTGCAGTCTATTGGTTGCATTTTATTAAATATAAAGCGGATTTTGGGTTGCGCAGTTGGCGTGACCCCTGTGTAAAAAAGGGTGGATTGGCGTGGGTCCGTGCCCGAAACCTGCGCTAACTGCGATGCCCTAGAATTTGCAAATACCCCCCTAACGGATCCCAAATGAAAACTAAATGCAGTAAAGTATAGCTTAAAAGATGGAAAATAGAGTTGGATCTTACCTGAAACAGACAGAATCCAGATTGGTCCACTGAATTATTCACAATCATCGCCTGAAGATCGCAAAGGAAATGGGTCACTGTTGCTTTGCAAAGAGGTAAAAGTGAAAAGTAAATATTTTTTACCATTTTATAAGTTTTCAAAGTCCTAAAATAGGTTTTAAAACATATTTGTCAATATATTTTCATATTATATTCGAGGAATATGTTTTACACGCGTCTTTTTATGCAGCGACAGGTTTTCACGCGGTTATGAAGAAGAAACAAGTTGTATTTTATACTTTTTAAGACTCGGTAAAAACACGAAAAAGTCACTACTGGAGTCACCTTTCAGCTCTTTTTCGACTCTCTAAAATTTAAAAGATTTCCAAGTCACTTATCATTTTGAACTCGTTAAATTGGCTGCGAAACAATATCTACCCAATATACGTTTACCACTTTTTTGGGTTGGGATAGATTATTTACGAAAAAGGAATACCTTAGCCGATCGCGACTAAGAGGTTCTCTCAGACACAGTTTTCTACCTTTTCGGATCTATGGGACTATTTACGAAAAGGGACTGCTAGAGTTTTCTTTTGCGCCTTCTTTTTAAACTCTCTAAATATGAAAAGATGCCAAGTTCCTCCTTTGTCAGACTCGTTAAAACCTGATGACATCGAACTCCGTCGTCATGATGTCACTCGAGTTCCTCCTTCCTAGGGCTCGTAAAATGTACTAGGTTGGATTTGTCCAAAGGAAAAAATTACATCGCAAGCACATGCTATCCCCTTCAAGCTTGTTTTTAAAAATAATTGGGGTACTCGCTAGAAATGGTGGGGGAAAATGGAACCAAGATTGTAGTCGTGTTGGCAGTATGTCGCTCTTGAACATGGCACTTGTTTGCATTCGTGTCGGGTTGGGGATATCTTGATTCATAATTTGTTTGCCTCCATGGGTTTGGGTAATCATTTTTGACCTCTCATCTACTCTTTTCCATGTCACCATGACCTCAGATCCCTTGATGTCAAATACTTCCAAATCCAGTGTCGTGCCGCCAATATGTTCAAGAGAAGTTTGCCTCTAAAGTTTTCAACCTCCCTCTGATTCTCTGTTGGTATTGATTCAAAAACATCATGTTCCTCTGTCTCGTGTCGATGATGTGGGAAACATTATGGCCCACCTTTGATCAAGGTCACTTCCTGTCGTCTCCAGCTCATTATCCAGGAAGTTGATCTAGAGACTCCCTTCAGGTACCTTGGAACCTGCATGCCTCAATGGTGGGTTCTTCGCATTCGACGTAAGTTCCACATCATTGGCCTTTGATCAATTGAATCTGCGGGTGTTCGATGTGAGATCACTATTCACATTCCATGGATTGTACCTTTCGTACCTTGAGAGCCATTCTCATTATTGGTGGTTTCGCTCGCATCTGTTAACAACTTTCATCATTGGCTGGTAATCAGACAATGTTCTTGCATGTTCGACTTCAACTCACATATTCGCATGCTCGAATTTGTAATGTGTTTGGGTCGAGATGGAGCCCAAGACCCTGAGTTTTGTCTAATGAAATCCAGACTGCGGGTTCTTTATGGATTATTATGACTTATTGTATGACTCTTTTGATTGGATGGATATGACCATACCTAAGTCTATTTATTAATCCCTACTGCTGGATGGCTGTGTCCATACCTCAGATCTCATTGTGTATGTACTTTATTATGGATGGCTGCGCCCATACCACATGTCATGTGTCGGATGTATCAGTTGTACTTGTACTTGCAGGTATTTCGACAACAGTGTTTGGGTCAGACGCGTTTCTCATAAATAATTTCACCCCTCCCTCTCTCTTGGACCTCATGCTTTTGGGGGCATCTGTTACAAAACATTTTGTCACCGTCCCTGCAATCCCTCACCCTTCATATTGGAGGGTCTTTCCCATGACCTGTGAGCAGTGTAATACTCTGAAAATACCTTCTTTGCATCCTTTTGCATAAGGACATGATTTCTCCTGTTGAACATTTCCTTAGAAAGCACCCAAAAACCTATGTTTTGGCATTGGCATGAGTAGCCAGTTCATCCCTCGCGCCAATGAGGAAAATTGGCATTAGAGCCTGTGCCAGTTGGCGCTCTGTCTCTTTGTTGTGCCCGTGCCAGCCTTTTTGGGAATGTTTTTTAACAAATTGGAGGCAGAAGTTTCCTTTAACCACCTTAGGAATGACTCATTGCAAGTGGTTAAACTCAATAAGCCACAGAACTCTTCCTTTAGGAAATGGTTGAGGGAACATTCTTGAAGGATAGGACTTCCCCCATTATTGTAGGAATCCTAACCTCTCCTTCTCCCTCTATATAAACAAGCCTTCTCCCTTTAAAAAAGCTAGCTGAACATATAGCCAAGAAGCTGAACTTGGAGAAGAGATATTATAGCTGAGTAATCGCTATAGAGAAGGTCGAACCAAGGAGGATCCCGTAGAGAGAGCCCTGTCTGAATTCCCGACGAGCTTTGTGAGACATGCTCTGCTGGAACCCTGCTAGAGGAGATCGCAATGTCGAAGCCTGGTTGTACTCTTCCTTCTTTAAATTAATATACTCGACTATGGTATTGATTCCATCTCCGTGTTATGTTTATTGACGCATTTGATTTAGTATTCTTTGACTGACTGATAGTTAGGAATGCGAAATAGTATGTTGTGTATAATCTTCGTTTCTTGTGTATGTGCAAGTATCCAGGTGTGAGAACGAGTGGATCGTGATCTGTTGAATCATGAGCGAGAGGCAGCCATTCTCCCAGAAAACACAACAGTGCAGGACCTACGGTAAGTGATATACCAAGTCTTTGTCCATTCTTAACTAGGAATTGATGTCATAGCGTGTCTCATTTGTGGCTAGACCCACTCTAGGGCTAGTGGGATCGCCTCTGTCCATAGAGGGGATTTACCTCACCAACACTAAGTCATGATGATTGAGTTAGCTTAAGAAATTCGCGTTGAGGTGATCGAGGTGGATATTGGTGGCCACCCACCTATTCCACTTGGGCCCTCGCCATTGTCTCTTTCAATTTTTTAATTTCCTTAATTATAGCACAATTTACTATTTTTCTCAGTTTTTGTTGAACACCTAATCCTCCATGGGTAGGTGTGGAAGGCGAAGAGTCACAAAGGAGTCCAAGTGACCTTGGAAGATGAATCCAAGAGTCACATTATTGTATTATAAATGTACATCTATGTGTAATAGAGAAGCAATGAATGCCTATCTTTCTATGTGTGTGTTTATCTTTCCTCATACACCATGTGTGTGTTTAACATGGTATCAGAGCTGATACGTTCATAACTAGCTCAACCTTGTGTGAGCCATTTATTTTTGTGGCCTGTGTAAATCTGCAAAAAATTATGGTCATTTTTGCAGCATTCAGAAATTTTCTGCAACATTCAGGAATCAATTTTTGCAGCATTCAAAAATTATTCTGTTGGGTTCATTCAGAAGTCTGCAGGTTTTCTCACTGCTCCCTACTGCATTCAGTTTTTACTACAAATTCTGCAATTTTTCTGTACTTTTTGCCTACTTTTTATTGCGCAATCTCTAAATTTTGGAAAAGTATTGAGTTGGAGGGATGCTGGAAAAATATTGTCTGCTACTGTCTAAAGTGGGTCTATGAAAATTCTAAGTTTTACTGACAATTCTACAAATTTCTGCAAATTTCGGTTAATGTGAAATTTTTGCAATTTCTGCAAATTTCTGCAAATTGTTCAGCAAATTCTGCAAACTTCTACAAATTCTACTATTTTTTCACAATTTACCTCGGCCCTCACCCTCTCGATCTCATAAAAAAGAAGAAGAAGAAGAAATAAATTGCTGTAGCCCACGCTCCCCACTTGCAAACTCACCCTCTGCTCATAGCCCTCCTCAGCCCTCACGACCTTCCCTCACTCCTCAACGCTATTGGCCTTCTTGCCACACTCGTACCCTACTCTATCCCCAACTCTCACCTCCACTCCCCCTCACGGCCTTACCCAAACTCCTCACCTCTCGGCCCTCACCCGTACCACCCTCACCCCTCGGCCCTCACGACCCTACCCAACCCGTCCCCCACCCTCACTTAACCTCACACCCCATCTCACTGCACTCCCCACGACCCCTCCCCTCCGCCTCTCGACCACCCCTCCCCACTCCCAATATTCTCGCTCGCTCAATCCACACCCCCCTCTCCTCTCCACCCTTCCCCCTCACCCGACCCCTCATCCCTCACACTCACCCTCGTGACTCTCCCCACCCTCCGCTCCCTTACCCCTCCCCCTTACGGTTCTCCCCACCCTCCGCTCACCCCATCACTCCCCACCCCCCCCTCTCAGCCCTACACACTCATGCCCCCTCTCCCCCGCTCACCTCATCACTCCCCCACTCCACCTTCCCCCTTACTACCTCCGCCTCCCTCGCTCGACCCTCCCCTCCCCTCTCTCGGCTGCTCGGCTTTCACTCCCTCCCTCCCACACAGTCTCTGCGTTTTTTCCCTTTAATTTTTAAATTTTCTTTACAGATAAATCCTTCCCCAGTTTCACCTCTCCCAGATAAATCCTTCCCCAGTTAAAACATCCCTCAGTTAAATCCTCCCCCAGATAATACCTCTGCTTTTCCCTAATTTTTTTTTCAAAAAAAAAAAAAAAAAAAAAGACAGTAGAAGAAGAAGGGAGAAAGGAGATAGTAAATGGATAGATGGATTGTCTACATAGTGGAAAAGTGAAGTTTGTTGTTGAAGATTGTGAGCCTAAAAGGATCTAAGCATTTGTTTATTTAATCTTTTTGAAGGATAGAAAAGGGCCACTTTCCTTGGTACAAGAGCCCTAAGTTTTCTTGTTGAAGGATTAACAAGAACTAATTGTTGGGCATTAAATTCAGCAAAGAATTGGCTTGAAAAGAGAAGCAATTGGCCATATGATTTCATTCATATATATGTTGATTGATATGTATGAAGACTAAGTATAAATAATCTTGATTGTTGATATTGTATGCACATTGGCTTAGTTTGATGGTTGTCATATAGAAGGCGGTGATTGTTTTGGAAATTGGAGAATTCAGTTATTTGTCTTAAGAACTATTGCACATTGTTATGGCTAAATTTTATGAAATATTGGAGTTTTTGAATACTCTAATACATTACAATGTTGATGAAATGGTAAACATCAACAAAGACTCTCTTTCAGATATTCAAATTTGTCTACGAGATGCACATGAAAAGATAGAATTTTTGCAGTTGGAGTCTCAGCTTCAGCAAGATGAAATTCAACAAAAGAGTCATCATTCTGAACCTGTTTTTGTTCAGAACATTGAGAAGGACTCTCATCAGAAGCAAGAATATAAATTTGCAGTCGATTCACATTCAGTTCCTTGTACAAGAGAAGATTTACATGCAGATGTAGCAGCTCAGCTTGCACTTCCCAAGCCCATCATTAGACCTTGGGAAGAGCTTGTCCACCAAAAGCACCGAACAAGTCTTGGAAATGAAAAGGAGTTTTCCTTTCATATTCTAGACTACTCCAAGCCCATCAAATTTCAGAGTTCCAGATTTCTTTATGAAATTTCACCTGCAGCTGTTCCAGATCCTTCTCCACTTCCACAACAAAAACAACAAATTGTAAAATTCCAACACTGTGATCGAGTTGGCCATATGAAAGATCACTGTTTTGATCTTCACCCATGCAAGCATTGTGGCCAGTACACCCATTCTTCACACAGATGCTTCAGAAAAAAGCCTCCTACAAGAACAAAGATTCATCTTGGATGGATCGCTTCTTGGAAATGGGCATCAACAACCAAGAAGATGTTTAAATCGCATGTCAGAACTTGTTCTCGAATATTGAGAAAAATTGCAGTTGAGTTTTCGCCATCATCTCACCTTGTACCTGACAGGGGGGAAAATGGTGGTCATCTACAAGCTTCGATGCCACATCAAGCGAGCCTGAGACACAATCTCTCATTCCAGATTTAGAATTGTAGCCAGAGACACATCAGTTCAAGCGAGCCTGAGCCACAATTCGTCATTCCAGATTTAGAGTTATAGCCAGAGACACGGATGCCCATGAGCATGCCTTTGGTTGATTCAGATTTGTACCCAGAGATAGGGATGCCCATGAGCATGCCTTTGGTTGATATTCTTCCTCTTTCAGAACACTTCCTCTAGCAGAAGACTTCAGCTTCTTGCTAGTTTTGGTTGAGTTCCAGGAATTGCATCAAGCATTCCAGTGTTGGTGGTCATCCTTAAACCATCACAAGTTGTAGAATTCCCTTCTTTTAGGTTGAAGGTCTCCCTTTTCAAATATGAGGGACAATTCCTCTAGAAGAAGCCCTTAGCTTCTTGTCAGTTTTGGAAGAGTTCCGGGAACTTCAATAAGCGTTGCGTTCCAGTGTTGGTGGTCATCCTTAAACCACCTCTTTATGACAACATTTCAGAGAGCTGATTTAGCCTAAGTGCTGCCATGCATACTTTGCAGATTTGTATTACAACTCCCTTCTTGAACTCACACATACCCCTTCGGATTAAGGAGGGGAATGTTGAACACCTAATCCTCCATGGGTAGGTGTGGAAGGCGAAGAGTCACAAAGGAGTCCAAGTGACCTTGGAAGATGAATCCAAGAGTCACATTATTGTATTATAAATGTACATCTATGTGTAATAGAGAAGCAACGAATGCCTATCTTTCTATGTGTGTGTTTATCTTTCCTCATACACCATGTGTGTGTTTAACAGTTTTTCGGGTCCTGAACTTCTGGAGCAGTTTTGAGGCCCCAAACGACATTTTTTGGGAATGAAAGGTTTGGATATTTCATAGAAATCACACTAGTGGTTGTAGTCCTCGGAGATATATTTCTAACGAGGTATCATGTGTGTCAAATAGAGATCATATGACCAAGTTACGATTCCGGGAAATTGGCTGCCAACTACCCCAACGGGGCCCATAAATTCTTGGTGTTACAACTCCTCAAGTTAGGGTTTTCTCTTATTTTTTAAAAGAAAAAGGCCCTTGAGCCTTATTGTAACACAATACAGAGGTATGTAGCAACCACATCTCTTCTTAGAGATAAGCTACCATCGCTCGAGCTAGTTTGTTTTCCATTATGTCTGTAAGCATTTTTCAGTATTTGATATTAATGAAATGAAGTGTTATTCCTACTACATCTCTATGTTTTTGTTTATTTCTATATTTTATTGCATTGCTACATATTTACGGATCATGAGGGTCTAAGATGAGGCTTATAGAGGGATTCTAATATTTTGGGGGTCCAGTTGTAGTTGATGCATTAGTTGGGTGTAGGTGTGGATTAATTAACTCAATTAATTGAGTTAAAACCAATTTAACTAGTTCTAACTGAGTGGCGAGCTAGTGAGAGGTCCATTGAATTAAATTAGATTTAATTCACAATGAGTGATCAATCACATAACTGATAATTCACTATTAATAGTTGCATGCATGTCAGTTCCGAGGAAGACCCAGTTGAGACAAAGGTTAAAGGGAACATAACTATTCGTTGTTTTTATATAAAATTTCCCATGTGCAATTATAAAGTCGTTGGGATGCCATGATGGATTGCGCAATCAAGGAAGGTTGATTTTCCTAATTAATAGGGAGCTAATTCCCTAGGAATTGCATGAGCAAGGTAGGCTGAAGGAAGGTTGAGAATTAGCTAAGTACTAGACCGATTTTGCCTAGATTAGTAGGAGACAATTGGTAGAGTGCTGGAGAATCTCATGAGAGATTAAGCATTGTATTGTTTCATGATTCCTTAACTTAATACACAATAGAGATATAGGGGTTTTGAGCAGTTTCTTTCCCAGATACATCTTATATTGTGTGATTGATGATTTCTTACTCTTACTTATATGTGATTGTGCGATCGTGTTTTATTTTTGCAAACTGTAGGAAGGGTTTAGTATCTTGTTTTAGTACATTACAAGATCAGATTGAATCCCGTTGGTTAGATTTTCTACATGAAATAAAAGAGAGGGTTGATACGATCTTGTCTTATGGTGGTTAGTAGGCTGCAAGGTCTGTGATAAGGACCAACATAAATGGAGGAGGGCTTGCACTATAATTTAGAGCCAGAACAAAAGTAGACGTAGGTGTAATATTGACTGAGGTAACCCTAGTTTGAGGGTCGACATTGAGATCTAAAGTTCACATTAAGATTTAGTTAAAGAAATGCCAAGAATATATTGATCCATATGAGCTAGGTTGAGTCTCTTATGGAGGCAAGAGTCGTGGTTTTTTCTATGGGTGGACAGGGTTTTTTCTACAACAATTAGAAGTACATAAGTATAGTGCCCTAGTTAGGACAGTTTCCTAGCATGTTTAGTTCATAAGGTATTCCCTTAAGACTGTGAAAAACTTGCATAGAAGAAGAGCGGTTGTGACCCTTAGATCGAGGTTTATTTCTGCAATATAAACCACAGATATGGAAGATGGTTTGCAAATTCAGTATGTGTGGAGATATCATATCCAAAGGAGGGTGGAACCTGAGCAGAAGATTGAGCATGCAAAAGAAATGTGCCATATGAAGAATGGATTGACATGCAGAGGAGTTGATTTTGGTGGACTATCCATAGAGTTTTAGAGAGAGATCTGAAGCAACCTATAAAAAATTATTCAATGGACTGTTAATGGCTGATTTGTGACCCTAGTTCATTCATCTACAGATTGTTAGAAGTATGATAAGAGGAGTAGTTCAGATTTGTTCATAGATTGGACAACAAAGATCAAATTTTTGATACACAAGAACAATGATTTTGAGAGGACTCAAACCATTGTTAGGTTGAATATTTGAAGAGCCCTAGATGAGGACAATATTGTGAGCCCTAGATCAGTAAAACGAATTGACTGTGGTTGGGCAGATTGATGGTAGTCCAAGTATAGTTGGAGGGTTGTTAGGTGACTGTGAAATAAGAGCCCTAACTCCTGTACTTGTGAAGGAAAATAAGATTGGTAGAAGGGCAGGTGTATAGGGCCTAAGGACGTGCAGAATTTGAAGGACTAAATTAGCAGTCAAGTGGGCCAACCAACTAGCCCTAGTTCACTATATTGTAGAGGATTAATTTAGTGAGAAGAAGGGCAACCTCCATAGCCCTAAAATTCTCATCTTGGAGCCGTAGTATGGAAAAAGCGGGCATACCAAAGATGTGTTCAAAAATGGAGTTGTGAACAACTTGTTACCACTCAAACTCGTAGTGGAACTAAAAGGGGTTCCTAAGAGGGAAACTGCAAGGACAAGGGCAATGATGGAGGCTTAGCCCATTATCACCACAACTAAGGCTGCTTACTCTTCACAAAATTTCAGCGATGGGAGGAGTCTCGGTAGTTTAGGAAGTTAATTGTAGAGTATAGGTTAATGAATAGGTTGGAAGTGACCCTCGAAACCCTTTCCCTAATATAGAATAAAGAGTGGGACATGTTTGCCTTTTAAGCAAGGGAATTGATCTTCTAGGGAGAGATGAGGGGGATTGAAGGGTTGAGGGATAATAATAAGGCTTATGAAGGAATTTCTCAATCCCTAAAATCCGTTGAGAACTTGGATTAAAAAATGGTCCTTGATGAAAGGACTTTGACACCAAATGGGACCACATGGGGCCAAGTGGACCCAGCCCAGGTTCAAGGATGGAATTTAGCAACCAATGATGGTCCTATCCTGGACAATGTGAGGGGAAAGGATTAGGCAAGAGTTTTTACTTTGATGGGTCAAATTAATCCTATTAGGTTCTAGCCTCGGGAACACCTATGCAAAACTTGATCCTAGAGCTAGGGCTTGAGGTATCCGGAGATTACACCGTCATAATTGGCCCAAATTTTGAGGAGAGAGAGGGGAACAATAAATGCAGTTGCCTCTAGGAGATCAAAGTTTTCCTCTGGCTATATTCTTGGGAAATTGATGCCCTAGGTGACCTAATGGGGCTAGATCTAGGGAAAAATGGAAAATAGTGAAAAATGGGGGGGGGGGGGGAATCATCACCATTTTTTAGGGACTAGTGCATAACTCACTTGGGGATATGGAGTCAGGGGTGATAATGAACAAGAATTCGGTTTCTTGAACAAGGAGGCCTAGAAAGTCAACTTCGTCCAATGTTAGAGGAAAAAGAAAAGTGACCTTCAAGCATTTATACTTCATACAAGTGGTGCAATATTATTGAGATAAAATGATCTTTTAGACATTTCATTCATCCAACAATGTCCCATATATTAAATAAGCTAAATAGACACATAATTCCACATTTCCATCATGCAGCAATTAGCCCTAGTTATAGCGAAATTCAATAGTATGCAACAAAAAGAATAATAGCATTAAATTTTCAATCACAATGTTAGAGAGTATGTCCAACCAGCTTCACATTTTCAAAAACAAAGCTCCAAGATAAAATAGCCCAAATCCATACATCAAAATGCATCTATCATCCAAAATAGTCCTCCAAGGAAAAATGTGAAGTTCTTTAAAGATAGAGAGATACCAAGTCAAGTGATGACACAAACGAATCCAACTAACTCCTATTTATACATTGATTAGGAGTTGATCGAATTAGCTTATGGGCCTACATTAGCCCCTAAACATAAAATAATATGCAAGTAACCCTAAATTTTGGTGACAGTCCCACCAAACTATCTCATACATGGGATAATAAGCCTCATAAGAGGTAAAATTATTTCTTAGGGTACATACCACTCCCATGTGATTCATGATTGTCTCTTTGGCCTTGGGCACCCATTCCCACAGACTTGAATAAATTTCATAAAAAACAATGTTTAAAATCCCATACGCGGGTATGCCCAGACATTTCCGCGTGTATATGCGAGTCCATAGATACTTTTCCGTGTATGCCATTAAAATCATTAAAAAATATACAAAAATCCCTATTTTTGAGGCTGGCTTGATGGTTATTCTCGTAATTCAACCACCCTAGCCCGTGGCCAACTGTTTCTAACAGATTGAAACTACTTTGAGGGAGTATAAAAGCCCCTCATGTGCATGGCCTAAGAGAGGGAGAAAATTATAGAAATTATACTGGGTTGGAATACCAACTAAGTCCAATTCCTGGCCTCCGCACTTTCCTGCATGGAACCGTGAAACCCTTGTTTCCTGGAGATGTTCATCCATTTATATGCCATCTCGAGTGCACAAGTCTTGAAAGTATCTTAGCGAGGCAAGGGCGGGACGGATCCGGACGACGGTCTGTTCGAAGATCGTGGAAGGATTTAGGTGATCTCTCCACTCTTTATTTCTGTACATGCTGTTCGTAATAATGAAGAACCATCTTGTTCCTGAAATTATGTGTTAATATCTATTTGCATATGTGAAAATATTGATTATTAAGCATTTATTATGGTTTATATAATGTTTCACATGGATTACACTAACGTTTAGGAGAAATATATGCTGTACAACTAGGTTTCCGTGCATGTTCTTTCTTGTTTTCCAGGTTGAAGAGGAAGAAAGGTTGTTGGGGGTTTGGACCCCACGGGATCTACATCGAACGTAGGACTACGGGTGAGTTCTACTATCTTTGTTATCTAGTTTTTAGCATTTAAGTGTGGTTGTGTGTGAGTCCTTCTGAATAGCATGCCCTGATCTGTGGGGGTTTTGACCCAACAAACCTCTAGGGTGTTTTTCCCCGAAACAGAACTGGCGACTCCACTGGGGATCGAACCCAGAATCTCTGGTTTCGCAGAGGATCGAACCCAGAATCTCTGAGGTTTTGACCCAACAAACCTATAGGGTGTTTTTCCCCGAAACATAGGGCCTTCTAGGAGGCATAGTGGGGTACATGAGTGCCATAATGATGCATGGGACCCATAAAAAGTGTTGGAAAAGGGGGTGGCCCCTTGTTATCTAAACATTAAACATGTGGTGCTCTCATTAAACTTGTGGACTGAAAGGGTTGTGTGTAGCCACCTGCATTAGCAAGTAGGTCGAGTGTTTTCTTATTCATGATAGATTGGTTTTCAAAGGATTAACACCAAGCCCTAGTTGTATTCCTTGTATCAGCGTGATTGTAAAGGGTCACGATCCATGGTACATGAGTTCTATCTTGTTGTATTATATCTTGTGATATAATGAAGAAGGTTTTGAAAAAGGTAAAATTATCATGTGCACTAGTTGATTCCTTGATTTGTGTAGATTTCGTTGCGCATTACAGTACATGTGTTGTGGCACTTGAGTGTGTTTGCATCAAAGATTCTAAGACAAAACCTAGATTCTCATGCGTTGTGGAAATTGAACATATGCCTTGTTCACCTAAGAATTACCTAAAACTCAACTTATGCTACTCATGTCCAATCTCAACTCATCCAACTTAACAAGTTACCAAGACAATGCTCACATCCAACTGTGGCAGTAAAACAACTAAGCAACACATTTTACATATTAACATCCCATATCACCTAGCACGTCTTAGAATGCCTTGGCATTCACTAGCATGTGTTAGTATCCCTTGCATTCCTTGGCATGCTTTGGCACTCCCTAGCACACACTAACACTCCCTGACATGCCCCGGCACTCTAGCATCACCACCAAAAATATAAAATATATTCATGAAACGGTTCATGCACTTGTCTAAATATTGACGTGCAACCATACATTGGCTTGACATCACTAAAACCTAGACTAAATCAAAATTATTTTGTTGGAAATGACCTTTTTATTGTGGAGGAAAAGTAGTTATTTTTTCTTAAGTTCATTCTTTTTGAACTTTTTTTTTTAAAGTAAAGTTCATCTTTAAATAACAAGTGGTCATTTCTTTCTTCTATTTTCCAAGTTTGGGATGCAATGGGAATTGCACATTGAGGACCTAGTGGGTCCCTTATTGAAGAAGTCGTTCTAGCTACAACAAAAATTGTAAGACATTGCTTTGACTCTTTTAACAGCTATGCTGAGGACTTAAGTATGAGGAAATTAATTGTTTTTGGTAATCATCTAAGAAGTAAAAACAATATTTTCTATGGTTACAATAATGAAGGTCAAATGATTATGGTTATTCTCTTGAAAAAGATAGTTGATATACCAGTTTTTTCTAGATTGTTTCTTGTCACACAATTTGTCTAATCAAATCCACACAAAATCCTAGAAACATACATTTTAACAACATCCTTTGCGCCAACAAGGAAAATTGTTAGTGTATTCATTTTCCGGCTACTGTTAGGATGGATCTAGTTGGTACCTCCATCTCCTAAAGGAGTGATCAATGTAAGACTAGGGAATATTAATATTTTTGTTGTATGAATGGTATATTGTTGGGGGAAATCACAAAAAAGGTTTGCTTTTCATCCCTATTAGGTACACCTTCAAATATGCTTTTCTCTCCAAGCAAGGATTTATCTTAATTAGAACACATGATTTAAACTCATTGAAGATTCACTCAAGAACTATACTCTACCCAACAATGTCATCAATTTTTCTAATATCAAACTTAGTCTAGTACTTTTGTAATTGTAATTTCTTTGGCTTACAACACCACGTTCATCCTAAATAAAACGTCAAGCTTAGTAATGGGAGCTTAATACCTAAATATGGCTAAGTATACCATATCCTCCTCTATCCACTTAGACAGTACTTGAGTAGTATTTAGCTAGTCCAATTACCATAATGGCTTAGTGACAATTTCTTCTCTCGTGAGGTAGAAATTATACATTAACATATCCAAACAAATTCCTAAAAGTAATATTTCTTTTCCATTTTTCCCAAGAGTCAATAAAATAAGCTTTTTCCTCAAGCACCTCTTCCTAATGTCACCTTCTACCTTTCCCAACCCATTTCCAAGAATAATTTGCATCCTAAATAAGCTTAGGGGGAATTTAAAGGTCATGGTTAAAAACATTCAAGTCGCTTGAAGACATTTTGTAGGTTAAACCAAACACCCTCAGTCATTAAACCCTAATTTGACTCATCTACCATATTTCAAAGATTTTAGACAATTACTTCCCATTCTTGAGTGTTGGCTTTATCATAGACTCAAGGTTAATGGAATGTTTTTAAATATGGCCTATTGTTTTCTAATGTCTTAATATATTCCATCTTATAGGGGCAAGAAGGTATCACTTGAGACACATAATAATTCCCAATAAGTAAAGTGAAAAATGTTAAATATTTTAGTGGGGATCACATTTGTTATGATATTATTAGCATCCATTTAAACCACTATAACTAACATCATTATGAATAAAAACTAACATAGGTCACCCAAATATAGTACAAATACAAACACATAGGTAGAATAGTAATCCATTATACTAATACCATGCGTAGTATTACATAACTCTAATGTAGAGTGAACACCAAAAACTAATAACAAATGCAATCCCCATTACAACTTCTCCCTAATATTGAATCTATTTAAGTACGTTATAGACCTTTCATATATAAGAAACTAGAGTGACCTCAAAAAACTCAAAATTATAATAGAGAATTTACCAACTATAAGCCACTCAACACACAAATAGACTACCAAAAAGTCTATTTCTTTAGAGAGATATACAAATTATCTAGAAAACTAGGTGAAAAAAACATATGAGATGACTCTTTAACCTTATATACTCAACCTTCTATGAATCAAAATATTCAACCTTCTACATATTTACTTCTATAAATTCATATTTTTTCAAATTTTGTTGAACTTTTCTCCATGCTAAAACTTTGTAAAAAATGATCCTCGACCACGCCTTCCCACTTACCCCAAATTTGGATTCTATGCTTCATATATGACCAAAAATCACACTCATTTCATATAAAAATATCAAAAAAATTCAAATATCCAATTTTTTCATTTCCCTCCTATCGCACGGTCAAAATATAAAAAAATTTCAAATATCAATTTTTTTTATTTCCCTTGTGTTGTAGGGTTTGTCCAGGGAAGGAGGAGGGGTGCCTCAATCGTGGTGATTTGTTTCCACAGAACAAATATGAACAATATTCCCCACCCTTTCCCATCCCTTAAGCCTCCATCTCTCTTCCCAACTTCATAATACTTCTAGACAAGCGCTCGAATTTCTGTAATCAAGGTCATTCGCTCGCTCACCAGAGGCTAAATATTTGATCGAGGGTCTCCCAAGAAGTTCAAGGAGGGCGTCGGTATCGAATAGGATGAGGAGGCTAAGACACCATTGTCCAATTCTTTTCAAGGTTCAGTTTCTTGAGGCAAATTCCTTTTCACGCTTAAACCCTAGCTGTCTGTTGAAAAAATGTAATACTTAGGTGAAACGCCTGTTAGGCTATTTTTCTTTAGTTTTTTCCAAAGAATTTCAAACTCTCTTGTTTCCATACATGTTATTAGAGTTTACCATGGGTTTAATATAGGGGTTTTTTATTTTATGGATAGGGTTTTGTTTGTTCCAGTTTATTATGGATTCATGTTTTTTATTATTAAATAGGAAAAGTCAAATGTATTGAATCAAAAGTCACACATCTTGTTTTTATGGTATTCGACTAGATCATGAAAGCTCCAATGTATGTTCCTTACTGATGCAGCTTGGCACACCTACCATGAATGAAACCTAACAATAAATCTATCCAGAAGATGGGTGGGGATAAATAAGGCCTCCATTTCCAATTCACATGAGATCCACCCAATCAATAGGCTAGTGGTGGAATGAGATTCCCAGATTCTTTACCGGCAACACCTCTCTTATCCGTGGCCGATCCCTCGTAGGGAAAAAATTATCACCTGGTAAAGAAAAAAGCACCTGCACCTTGCTTGGGGCTTTATCCTTTTGTTGTAATGAAGAGAGTTTTCTAAGCTAAGATTTCGCTACCATGAAATCACTTGGACTGTGTCTACAAGAACTACTTTTCTTGCGATGTCGAAGGAATGCTAGGACTAGTGGATATGAAACACGTTATGCATCTCGATCTCGAACAGGCTTTGACTTGAACCCAAAACCGGGACGAGAATGGGCGTCTATATTATATAGATAAGAAATCACCGAGATTTATCCCCTCCCTGTGGTGGCTACGTCCCCTGCTATTGAATTGAACATCAAATCGAACATCTACATCCAATATCCACCATCGAACCAATCCAACCACAGTCAGCGGGTCTGGTCTTAGGTACGCTAGTCTCTCTATCCTTCCACTTAGAAACTATCCCCTTTCTCAGAATGTATTCGCCTTCCTACGAATGATGTAGAGCTAGAGAGCAAACTGCCCAGCCTTCTCTATGAGGAAATGAGATCTACCTTGCATAAACAGGGAGGAATATCATGTGGGGTTCATATTCCATATGTTCGAAAACTCGCACAATCGATAGAATTGTGCGAGAGGATGCTCCTGCAAAGCTGAAGCAGTACACACCAAATCTGAAACAACTTAGCATGGTATTGTGCTGGCAATTTATCCGGAAGATATCCAATGGAAAATTTGAGTGACATCCTGAAGATCTTGCAGAGAAATTGGGATTCTTTTTTCTTTGTAGATGGGAAGATTGACAAAATGGTGAGAGAACGCCCCTAGATCAACGTATATTCTTCGACGTTATATAAAACTGTGTTTTCATGCATCGTATTCTTTTTGATTGATGTTATCAAACACTTCAATTGTTGCCGCCCACTTCATATGTGACGACGACTGCAATCACAATGAAATCTGCTTTATTAACTCTGGATTTATTCTCAAGGAGGACGTTGTACTGAATTGTGTTGCAACTTGCGATACACCTGTTGTTGAATGTGATGCCCAATATCACCTTACACTGTAGTTTGCCTCTAGACATATACTCACTTTATATATATCAATCGAGAAACTGTGGCACTTCCTTATCCTTGAAAAATTTATTCTCTTGTAGGAGGTGATGGAGATCTAGTACATTCCTTCTCTTTCCGTTTCTAGTATGAGAATGTATTTGTTACTTGTTTATTTTTTTCTCCTTATCATTCCTTTTGGATTTTCCACAGTTCAATTATCTTATCGTTACAGTGCTCATATACGCAATGCTACCGACCATGAGGCAATGATTGGATTCGTGTCTATAATCAGGGCTTATAACCCCTCCGAGGCAAGTGGAAAAGTATCAGATGTAGTGGGTACAGAGTGGCCTCCCTAAATGTTTCGGGCATGGGATTAGAAGGTACAATCTCTCTTCTTCCTTACAATCTCTTGTTTCTAGTAAAACTTGACCTTAGCCATAACAATTTTCATGGTCCCATTCCGTATCAATTGGGAAACCTCTTTCGTTTGCATGACCTTATACTCCATATGAATCAACTCTAAGGTTCCATTCCACCCACTCTAGGGGATGCCGTAGTTTAACAACTTTGAGTTCTACTAGGAGCCGACCGTCAAATATGCATTCTAGTAGGAGCCAGACCTCTGTATAGCATTCTACCAGGAGCCAACACCTTATTCTGGAGCCCTTGACTTTCCTAGGAAAAACATCAAGGCTGAAGGTCCTATGGCTCTTTACAAGGGGTTTATTCCCATTGTGACGAGACAAGGTCCTTTTACTATCATTCTTTTCGTTACTCTAGAGAAAGTTAGGAATATTTTAAATAATTAGTTTTTTCGGTGATGGGACGCTGATTGGATTGCAATATAAAGCAGAAGTAGTTTTTCAATTTACCAACGTCTTTCTTTATCCATCTGACTGAGGTAGATGGAAACATATTGATATCTATCTATCAGGTAGGAAATTTATTTCAATGATGATATCTTTTATTCTGCTTGCCCTTCCTTGTCCTCCTCTCTTTCCCCCGATCAAACCAATGGCCCAAATGTTGATGGTTTTATAGGATGTGATAGAAATGCAGTGATTGGTTAGGTTGCGAACCAAGGAAGAAATGGTGGCATACCCATTTGATTGAGTCGAGTGATGAATGAAAGCACAAATAGATGGTGGGAGGGCACCATATTCATAAAAAATATTATCCAGGAACATATATATTGGGAACAATTCACTATGCAGTTAGGAATATTTTCAAGGACCTTAATTTTTAGATCTTATTCTACACAATTTTATTGGAGCAAGTTAGGAAGATTTTCAAAGACCTTAATTTTTAGATCTTATTCTCAACCATTTTATTTGATTATACAAGTCGATACCTTCATTGTGGCCATCTATATGTGTCTACGTAACTTCAGAGAATGTCAAATTGAAGAACCATTTGTCTCGTTCTCAATGGAAACTAGACATAAGCATGTAAATTTGACATGAGAAATAGGCATTGTGGCCATCTATATGTGTCTACTTAACTTTGGATAATTTCAAATTGAAGAACCATTCGCATCGTTCTCAATGGAAACTGGACATAAGCATGTAAATTTGACATGAGAAATTTAAAACTTTAATCAAAATTACAAAAGAAACAAAACTGGTTGCAGAGCAATAGGTCCCTGTCTAGCAGTAAGGGAGTGTTTGAAGAATGAGGAATCCAAACCCAACACACAACTCCAACTAAGCATGCTTTTGAGCCTTCTTGAATGAGGAATTTGAATTCAATTCACAACTCCATGTGAACTTGTTTTTGATCTTTCTAATTGATGGTGAATAGATCATCCTAGACAATGTTCTACCAGGAGCCAGATATTTGTACAGGGCCTAGAAGGAATCTCAGCATGACAAAATTAGTGTGGCATTCCTGCTACATGGTCATGAAAAAGAGATTGGGTAAAGAATATCGACTCATGGTGAACGTGAAATGGAAAAGAGGAAGGAGAGCATGATGTTGTTGTTGGCTGCATTGACCAAGCCATCACAAACAAAACCCATCTTCATGCTTACTACAAAGAGGGAGGAGAGTATGATGCTGATGAAGCAACTAATGAAGCCATCGAAAACCCAAGCCATAATGAAAATTATTGTGCCTACCAACCAATCGTTTTTGCCAAATTTTTTCATCAAAGCATTAAAACAAAGGCAAGTGTCCCAGGACTATTTTGATGATGTTGCGAGAGAGGATAAATAGTGGATGTATTAGGATGTAAGTTACATATTTTTCTGCTATAATTTGGCAAATTTTGTGTGTTTTTCTTTCAAATGAAGTAGATTTTCGGTTTATTTATTTATATATATATATATATATATATAATGTGTGTGTATATATATATATATATACACACACACACATTATATATATATATATATATATATATAGATATAACATAAAAGTTAACCTGAAATTCAAGTGTTGTGGTATGTTGGCCCTGTTTTGTTTACTATGTGCACCAGAAAACGAGAACTGAACTTTAATATCTCGATGGAAGATTTTGCTTCCTATAAACATAAAAAAAACTGCCCAACCTTCTCTAGTGCGTATCAGATGTTGAAAAGAAATATTTTGAGCTCATTGAATAAATTGCTCCTGAAACTAGATATGGTCATTTACATATGAAATTTCTTAGGGGCTTGATCTTAAGAACAATTCCTTAAGTGGTAGCCATTGTATCAAAATCACCTGGGCTGGCTGCCCTGCCTTATGCTTTTGTTACCCATGCGGCATGTGTGAGGCATTCCACGGAGAGAATGAAACACCTATTTACATTCTAACGCTTCCCTAATCTCACCTATGAACAAATACCCATCGACATTATATTAAATTTAGGAATTTTTACTTAGATCAAGGTGGCCTGTGGGACTGGTATTGTAGCCTAATATTGAAGTGAGGTCCTATATTGCAATCTCTGATATAGAAATGTATGGTTCATTAGAGGTTGCTCAAGAGAGTTGGCATTTGTTTTCTTATATGTGGGTTATATGTTGCTCTAGGTTAAGTCACCGAGTTGATATTCGAACTTGGGAACAACGGAATTTGAAAATATGTGCTAGTGCAAAAGTATATGATACAATTCACCATTACATTGGACAAAATAATTAAGTCGTTTTTTAGTTTCATTATAACTTCATATCGATATCTTTAGTTATCTACCTTTTTTCCTCTAAGAAAAACGTGATAGATTTTCCCAGAAGTATTTGGATGGAGGTTGCTTTAACTATCATTGATAACATGAGCTGGTAACCTGGCATTTTCATTGGGAGTCAAACCTCGACTGGACGAGAATTGGAGACCTCATGACAAACTCTACCTTGAAACAACCCTTTCAAATTGATCAACCCCATTCATTGGGCTTATCTACCTATCTACCTATCTACATGGATTTTGTTTTCATATTTTTATAAGTTCTACAAAAAGAGGAGGCCCAATATTCACCAATATTATTGCATATCCCTGATTGGATGATTTGGTTTTTCTTTTAATGTTTCAAGTAAAAAAAAAAATGAATCTTAAAGATTTGTTTTTAAAATTTATTACAAAATTTAACTATATTGATTAAATTCATCATTGCTTCATATTCAATGAAATTCATCTTTTTGAAATAAATCACCAAATGTGGGTGGCTAAGGATTGAAGTCATATACATAAGACCTATGGACTGTATGTTTTTTTTAAGACACCGAGAATATTTTTGATGTTGTTTTCCACACTTGGGTTGTAATTCTCCTATGCTATAAAGTGATGTTGTCATTGGAATAAAAAACTAATGATGTGTGTACCTTGCTGAAGCACCAAAGTTCGGTCTTCTGGTTAAGAGAACATTACGGGTAAACAATTCAGTTCTGCCTTTTTTGCCTGGAGAGTAGGGTCTTTAGGATGTTTCTTCTCTAAATATTTCTAAACTGTGATTACTAGCTATTTTTCAGAAAATAATGAGCAAGGTGTCCATATTTGAAACTGTTTCCACACTTAAAGGAAATATTCTTGTAGTTGAGAGAATTTTCTCAAGAATAATTTAGAATCTGCTAATCTGGAGTTTGACAAAAGCTTGTAAATGTTTTGATCTACATATATGAAAATTCTTGTGTTCTTTAAATTCATTAGCTATGGTATGTATCTTAAGGCCATAAGAGAGGAGCCCAAGCTATTCCAACTTGTCAAAATTTTGATGTGTATCAAAATTCCAACGAAAAGGCGATAAGTTTTACCCACTTTATGGGTTAAATAATTAAAGTATTTTAATGGGTTATTTCATTAAATAGTCTTGTCTCTTCCCAGTTTCCATTCCTAGTATTTTATGAGGGGTAAACTTGTGATTTTAATAAGATAAAAAGGGTTTTAGGATGATATATATGGAGCAGTGGATGGATTTGGGGTTTACCATATTACTATATTTCCAGTTTGTCAGTTCCATAGTATATTTCCATTTGTGAAATTGAGCAGGTATGAAGAAAAATAATTTTTAAACATGCATACTTCCCTTAAAAATAAGACAACACATTAGTAAGCCTTTTCAATGTAATATTTTTAAAACCTAGTTTACATATTGGCAGAGATTGGAGAGTTTTTTATTATTATAAGCATGGAAGTTGTCTTTAATATATTCTACAACTCTAGAAGAGGCAGCATATGATGGATTTGGTTTCATTGAGGTTGGATTCTTTTGATTTTCCACGATATCTAGATGAGTTCTTAGGAAGAACCTGTTAATTTCTTAGTCTTGATATAGGAAACTAGTCATGCACAACATGTATATGTTGGCTGTCTTCCTCCAATGACCAATGAGTAGGTAAAATTCTGTGCTTTTTTGGGAACAATTATTGATATGTTTCTAATAATATAATTAACAACCATAGAAATTTTAAAGTTATACTTTCAAGAAGTTGTAGAAGTTGTCTTACAATTTTTCATTTGTTATCTATTGCTTTATTGAATTGTATATACTCAATAATGAGTGTTCAGTGCAATTCATTACTTAAAACATTTACACATTTTCTGAACTTCAAATGTGTTCAACACACTCCTTTCACAACAATTGAGACAAGTCTCACAAAGTCATGATGTTTGATAATATGAAAATTCTATATGTGTGTTCTTAATTGCACCGATGGTCCATCTATTAAATCTCTACCTGAATCAAGAGATTGATGGATGTTTTCATGTTTAGAAAGGGTATTATTTAGCATAGTAATATAAAATTATAGATAATGTTAACTGTCTAAATATGCTTAGAACTTTAAAAGTGATGTTGAAGTGGTGTAGAAGGTAGTTACTCCCATGCATATTTTTTTATGGTGAACTGAATATTTATTGTCCTCATAGTTTGATTTCCAGAGAATTGCTACATATTTTTGTCAGGTTATGACTGCTATAGGAGGAAACACTATTGGGCTAGGTATGGATTATAAGGAAATATTTTAAGTTTGTATTTTTTACATCATTATCCTAAACTCTAGAGCATGTACCTGAAAATTCTATTTTGCGAGTAGGTGATGTTGCTATTAATGTCTATATCAATTATGAAAAGAAGTTTGCATTTGTGGAGATGCGCACAGTTGAAGAGGCCAACATTGCAATGGCTCTTAATGGTATCATGTTTGAGGTACATTATTATATACTTATGCTCAAATTACCATTCTATGTAAGTTTAAAAAAGAGTCTTACTCAGTTGTACAATGGTAGACAATTCCTTTCCACCATTTTAATGAACTGGGTAGTTGATTTTGTTAATTTTCTTATTATTATCATTGACTCTCATACGACGTTTTTGTGAGAGTGAGCAGACCAAGTGATTACAGTCCCTCATTCGCAGTAGCCCTTAGCCCCAACCAACCCAATCCCCACCTTCATTTAGGTGTTGTTGGTATTACACTAGGGTAAGTTATGTAATGCAACATTTGTATATCAGTGGCTAAGAGGTGAAATGCTTTATTTTTCTTGTGTGCTTGTTTTGGTTCTAGTCCTATATAAAAATGATAATCGCATATGTGACATATAGATATTTTACTACGATAAATCCTAATAGAACATGGCTAACTTATATATTTATGGCAGTGTTTTTGGCGGAGCTGAGGAACCTGATCGAATATTTGTTGGTGTCTTACCGTATTACTTCACAGAAGCACAAATAAGAGAACTGATTGAATCCTTTGGGTATGTGTGCTTAGATATTTGGTTTATAGAATTATATTTGTTGCTATAAATTTAAATAAGTTGTATGCAAATTTCTTTGGAAAGATATTGATACTTACCATGCATAGGTCTTTTGGAATGAATTTTATTTGTAAGGTCATCAAGTGCAAGATCAAAACAATCAGTCTGCTTTCCAAAATAAACAAATTCTATGGAAATATTATAATGATTACTATTCATATGTCTTTTGGAATGAAAAATTGTGTATAGTGTTGGGAAAAATACTGAGAGGGGGGGGGGGGGGTGAATCAGTATTTAGGACTTACTCAAAACTTTTTACTTTTTCTTACTTCAAAACACATACGCGACTTTCCTGAAGCCAACTCGCGTATACACGCGGATATACTTAATAAAACATGCGTATGTCCAACAATCTTATTATGCAGATAATTCTTCACTTATATCATTCCATCATTCATTCATTAGATGTTCAATAAATAGTAAGCATGTGCAGTAATAACAGAATAAACCATCACACATAAGCAACACACATGAACACCAGGATTTTAGGTGGAAACCCAAGTCGGGAGAAAACCACCGCTGCCGTTGTCTCAGCCTTCAATATTTTATTATAGAGAAAACATCTTACAACCATGTACTGGTGCAGAATCATACCAGCACGCAAGCACCCACCTGCAGAAGGCTACAACCTTCTCTCGTTTACCAGCCTCTCCTGGAAGGGAGCTACAACCCTCTGCTCTTGTTTACCAGCCTCTCCTGGAAGGGAGCTACAACCCCCTGCTCTCGTTTACCAGCCTCTCCTAGAAGGGAGCTACAACCCCCTGACTGAAGGCTTCAACCTTCAACACTTTTGTGGACCATGTTTCATCAATTTGCACACTGGATCCAACCCACACAATTAAGCTCAAGGAACATTCATCAAACCAACAACTTGCTCTATAGCAGCATAATCAATATTCGAACAACCCAGATCGTCATTGACAGATAGCAGTAAAACAGCAGGACAGATCAGACATTTCATACCACGTACTTCAGCAAACCCTAAATTACATACACGCTTTTTCTTCACTGAACCTACGTATATACGTGCTTTCACAAATACCAACCCGCGTATACATCTGCACACATTTCAGAGTTGACTTCACTCACGCTGTCACATGTCGCGTGAGGGATAAAGTATGCTCTGAACAACCAGATATCTCAGACATTTTAGGGCAAAGTGTAGCCTGCAACGTGACAAAAACAACTCGATCTTCATTCTTCACTTCATACAGATGTTCGTCAGATCATAGATCTAATCATTCCATAAACAGATCTATAAAATACATATACATTTCAGATCTAGAGATCCCTCTTCATCATTTTCTTCATAGGTGCATCATAGATTCAGATCTATCATCAAGCTGTTACCCTTTCCATTCATACATACTTCAGAGTGAAGTATACCTTCAAACCCAGACTCATGCACCCCCTTGCACAATGAATTTCTTCTCCTTAAATAGATCTAGCCTTTGACAATACCATGAGCCAAAACCACACAACTTCTGATGGTATTCCTGGACGGGATCACATAGACAATCCAACGCTCAATACAATGGGTCAATACCATGGTAGTAACCCCTGGTTTTATTCTTTTAGAGCGCAATTGAGCATACGCGACTTGGCACGTACTTTTCCGCGTGCATACGCTACTTCTCCTAAACAAACCCGCGTATGCTTTGTGACACACACTTTTCATCATTGTTCTGGCCCTTACTGATATTTCTTTCTCTGGTACTTCTGAGCTACTTGTAGAACATCATATTTACATCATTAATAAACTCATCAAGCATCAAGAACAACTTCATTAAGTAGGTTGCCATCATCTTCATCAAGTGGGTTGCCATCAAGGACAACACTCTGCATCATATTGCCAACAATCTCCCCCTTTGGACTTGATGGCAACCACGATGGTGTTTGATCACCACAACAGATAGATACATTAAGCATAATGATATTCTCCCCTATTAAAACACCATGTCACTCTCCCCCTTTGACATCAAGGGCAAAGGGCGGATCAAAACCAACACAAGGTTGTTTTCTCCTCATGTAGATAGAAGAGCGATGTAGATCTGATGTGCACTGAAGTTACCATGCTCCCCCTGAGTTCATGCTGAATCTTCAAACATATTTTTCAATGAAGTACATAACTCTATGACCTTCCTATCACCAAGGACTCATACTTACATCAAAGATCCAATGAAGTGGATTTACATATGAGACTCAAATACCCAACCAAGTGGGTTTACACAATTTGACTCAACTACCCAACCAAGAGGGTTTACACATTTTGACTCAAGTACCCAACCAAGTGGGTTTACACATTTGATCAAGTCCTTTACATGACTGAATATTCCAATTTACATCATAGGTCACAGCCTTTTTCATCAAATTACACATATGAATTTTTTTATAACCAATATCAAAAAGACCTCAAGAGAGATCAAAATTCAGAATCATCATAATGCCAATAATGCATTACATTCAGCAAGGCTAATGCTCCCCCTGAAAATGTCCATCCAAGCATCCTTTTCATATGACCAAGGCTCCTCCTTAGCTTGTGCAATATGAAACTCTTTCAATAGCAAGTTATTAGCAACAATCTCTGCATGATCTGTCCTTATCTTTGAATCATAAGACTTCCATCTCATCCATGTGTGAAAACAAAGAATACTTCTTCAGCAAAAAGCAAACAGGGATCATCCATAATCTCATCATAAGAAACCATGTATCATGTCATCATCATTTAGAACTGAGAAATAAGCAGATATAGTGCCAATAATACAGTCATTAGCAATCAGAATGATGCTCCCCCTGCACCTGTGCTCCTGATATTTAGTTGTCATACTATTTTTCTTGTCATAACTGCATACGCGTCTGTCTCCACTGTAACTCGCGTGTACACGCGGATTTAGTTCACATAAACCGCGTATGGAAAGTGAAACACTGAAAATTTCACATTCCTTCATCTCCCCCTGAAATTGTACCACCTATACCTGTCTTCTTCACATCAGATGCTCAGTCAGAAATAAACATAACCAGAATAATCAAATCAACCATGAGAATCATTATACATTGCTCCCCCTGTGATGATACATTACTAATCTCTATAATGTATCTCACATCATTCCTGCAGTCATTATGAGAAGCGGATAACTGCAATAGGGTCAATATTCCTTACGTTTCTGACTAGTCCTCCTTCCTTTTCCAGCTTTGCTTGAAGCTTCTTATTGTGTGCTAGAAATTATCCAATTTCTCAAATATGTTCATCCTGCACTCCTTTTCCACATGTCCATACTTGTTACAAGCATAACATCTTATGTGACCAGAAAAGTAAGCATAAGGATCATAATGTGTTCTTCTATTCTTTCTTCTATTGCAATCAGCTGCTTTATGACCAAACTTGCTGCATGAAAAACAATATCCCTTAAAGAAACCAGAGTACCTTTCTGTATAGAATCTGTTTGTTTGTGACTGAAACAATATGCTTCTGCAATTTGCTGCAACATGCCCATAATTATGACATTTAAAGCATTCAACATTATTGAATGATTTCCTTTGAGTGTTCATGATTTTCGGTTGACTTCTTGTTTCTTTCAACTCTTCAGGTTTTGCATTGACATCCTTTGAGTCTTTAGCACTTCTCTGTGAACTATATTCTCCTTTAACAGTTTCATGAAAACCAAGACCAAGTTTAATAGCAGGATATCTTTGATTACTAAGAATATTGTCCATAATCTTAGTACTATCTTGAAACCTCAAGAGTTTATCCTTTTCTTCTAATTTAATTTTGAGAATGTTTACCTCAACCTCCAATTTTTGGCATTTCTTCTTCATGCTTTCTTCGACCCTTTTTCATTCTTCTACTTGATCATTTAATTTTAAAATTTCTTCCTTCAACCAATTTTATTGTTCTTCACATGTTTGTAATAGCTCTTCATTCTTCTTACTTGATTTTTCTAGATCTTCTTTGAGAGAGATGATTTCTGCTTCAAGTCCTTCCTTTTCAAATGATAGGGGTTCTTCATTCTTCTTATTTGATTTTTCCAGATCTTCTTTGAGAGAGATGATTTCTGCGTCAAGTATTTCACTTTGATTGGTTGCATAAGCATACAACTTTTGATACTTGTCTATCTGTCCATTCAGTATTTCTTTCTGTTCATTCATTCTAGAGATCATATCTTTGTAGATAGATTCTCTCTTATGAAATTGATTCCAATCATTGCTTTCATCATTGATCTTGAGATTTGCTTCTAGACTTATACTGTTACTTTCACTATCGCATGCACAAGAAGGTGAATCACAAGAACAACAATCAATACCTGTTTCCTCTTCTTCATTTTCTGCTGCACATGTTTTCTGAGGTATCTCCTTTTGAGTAGCCTTCTTCTTTTGCTTCCTTTCCATGAGCACTTTCAGATCTTGGTCAAAATCTTCTTCATCCTCATCATTATCTTCATTTGTATAATAACTCTTTCTCTTTTTAAATTGTTTCCATTTATCATGATTTTCTTCATAAGGACATTTAGTAGCATAATGACCAATTATCCCACAAGTAAAACACTTGAAGGGTAGCTTACCTTTGAATCTTCCAGTACCTGGTTGGAGTCTCCTTACAAAATTTTCTTCTTCTTCTTCTGATATATAACTTGATTCCTTGACAACTTCCTTTTCTTTTCCTTTTGCATACACCTTAAAAGCAGCTTCTTTGATTTGAGAGGGACCTCCTTGTCTCATTTCATAAGCAGTCAGAATACCATGTAGTTGAACAATAGTAAGAGTTTGCAGATCTTGCCTTTCTTCAATAGTTGACACTTTTGACTCAAATTTTGAAGTTAAATATCTTAAGACTTTTTCCACCAGAGTAGTATCAGTTATGGTTTCACCCAAAATTTTCATACGATTTACAATATCATCTAGACGTAAAATTAAACTGGCAATACTCTCATCACTATGCATCCTTAAATTTTCATATTCAATTTTGAGAGTTTGGAGTTTTGCACCTTTTACCTTTGTATCTCCTTCATAGCTCAGAATGATTTTGTCCCATATTTCTTTTGCTGAATTTAGCTGCATCACTTTAGCAAATTCTGGTTCAGACATGCTTCCTAATAAGACATTGACGGCTTTGGCATTAATTTCATATTTCTTCCTTTCTGCTGCATCAGTAGGAATACTTGCCGGATACTGATAACCTTCTTCCACAATTGCCCATACTTCTGCACCAAGACTTTGCAGATATGATTTTGTTCGTATCTTCCAGAATAATAGATTATTTCCATTGAATAGAGGTGGTATTATAGACATTACCCCTTCATGACTTCCCATTTCGACGGATCTCCTTCAAGCGATCAAGCTTCTGCAGAAGGACCTGCTCCGATACCAATTGTTGGGAAAAATACTGAGAGGGGGGGGGGGGGGGTGAATCAATATTTAGGACTTACTCAAAATTTTTTACTTTTTCTTACTTCAAAACAAATACGCGACTTTCCTGAAGCCAACTCGCGTATACACGCGGATATACTTAATAAAACATGCGTATGTCCAGCAATCTTATTATGCAGATAATTCTTCACTTATATCATTCCATCATTCATTCATTAGATGTTCAATAAATAGTAAGCATGTGCAGTAATAACAAAATAAACCATCACACACAAGCAACACACATGAACACCAGGATTTTAGGTGGAAACCCAAGTCGGGAGAAAACCACCGCTGCCGTTGTCTCAGCCTTCAATATTTTATTATAGAGAAAACATCTTACAACCAAGTACTGGCGCAGACTCATACCAGCACGCAGGCACCCACCTGCAGAAGGTTACAACCTTCTCTTGTTTACCAGCCTCTCCTGGAAGGGAGCTACAACCCCCTGCTCTCGTTTACCAGCCTCTCCTGGAAGGGAGCTACGACCCCCTGCTCTCGTTTACCAGCCTCACCTGGAAGGGAGCTACGACCCCCTGACTGAAGGCTACGACCCTCAGCTCTACCATGGACCACGTTTCATCAATTTTCACACTAGATCCAACCCATACAATTAAGCTCAAGGAAATTTCATCAAACCAACAACTTGCTCTATAGCAGCATAATCAATATTCGAACAACCCAGATCATCATTGACAGATAGCAGTAAAATAGCAGAACTGATCAGACATTTCTTTCCACACACTTCAACAAACCCTAGATTACATACACGCTTTTTATTCACTGATTCTACGTATATACGCGCTTTCAAAAATACCAACCCGCGTATACATCTGCACACATTTCAGTGTTGACTTCAATTCCCATACGCACTTTCGCTGAATACAAGCCGCGTATATACGCGATTTTTCCTTGATGAACCTGCGTATAGATCTTCATACATTTTAGGGCAGTGCAGCTCTCCAGAATAGATAAACAACTCAGATCTTCATTCTTTACTTCAACACAGATTCTCCAGATCACAGATCTAATCATTCCATAAACAGATCTAGAAGATACATATACATTTCAGATCTAGAGATCCCTCTTCATCATTTTCTTCATAGGTGCATCATAGATTCAGATCTATCATCAAACTGTTACCCTTTCCATTCAGACATACTTCAGAGTGAAGTATACATTCAAAACCCAGACTCATGCACACTATTGCACAATGAATTTCTTCTCCTTAAATAGATCTAGCCTTTGACAATACCATGAGCCAAAACCACACAACTTCCGATGGTATTCCTGGACGGGATCACATAGACAATCCAGCGCTCAATACAATGGGTCAATACCATGGTAGTAACCCCTGGTTTTATTATTTTAGAGCGCAATTGAGCATACGCGACTTGGCACATACTTTTCCGCGTGCATACGCTACTTCTCCTAAACAAACCCGCGTATGCTTTGTGTCACACACTTTTCATCATTGTTCTGGCCCTTACTGATATTTCTTTCTCTGGTACTTCTGAGCTACTTGTAGAACATCAGATTTACGTCATTAATAAACTCATCAATCATCAAGAACAACTTCATTAAGTAGGTTGCCATCATCTTCATCAAGTGGGTTGCCATCAAGGACAACACTCTACATCATATTGCCAACATTTAGTGTCCTCAATTTTAGGATCAAAACATTCCACATGCTTTCCAAAGTAAACTTGAAGTATATGTGGATCGATTTACCTATGTGATATTGAGGATATATTTTCTGACTAGGTGTTGGAGGAAATAAATTCTAGAGGAACACTTGCTATTTTCCTTGGAATTTCACAAAAGTATAAGTGTTATATTGTTTTAGTTGAAACTTTTCTATGTAAAACATGCAATATACAAAATCATATGTACAACATAATGTATACAAAATTATCCACTGAATATGTTTTTACAAATATTTTTAGTGTGTAAGCATTGAGGGTATATCCAGCTCATATGGTTTAACATATATTTTCTCAATTTACCCAATCTACCAATCTAAGTTACCAAAATATGAATATGGAACCACTCGTATTTTTGAATGCTGGATCCATTTATGACAAGGAAACAATTACAAAAATATAAAAAATAGTATTATAAAAAAATAAAAAATAGTCAATAATCAAAATCATTGAGGAATTACATGATCGGTTAACAAAATAAAAAATAGAGTTCTCATGCATATTAATATTAGCCATTTATGTACCATAATTGATAATTTGTTTATTGTTAATTATTGATAATTTTGAAGATCATTTCAATGCGACCATGTAGCAGATCATAAGAGTTCTCTTATGAGCCATATCCACATGTCCATATCAGAAGTGAATAAAGTTATTTTCTTGATGGCTATGATGAGACTAAATAATAGTGTCAATGAAGTGAGAAACAACATAGGAGATAAGAAAGGATAAGACATTAACAACATAACTTGACCGTGATGATAAAACAAAACTTGAGAGAAAACCTTGATAGCAGAACTTAGGAGCTGGTCTTAACTTAAGGGTAGATCAGAGCTTGACAAGGAATGCGGTTTATAGTATTAATGATTTGGGAGTCCATATTTTTGAATATTTTCATTAAAAATTCATTTTTCTGGGATCAGTGGGTCAAAAAATCACTCGAATTTTCAGGATCTACTTCAAATTTAGGATCCATTTCATTCTCCACAGGATTCATCTCATGGCCTCTAACATGTTTCCTTCTGCAGGGGTATGCTTGCACGATAGATCCCGGGAAGACTCTAACAAATCCAGATCTGGATTGAATTTGTGGAAATGCACACAAAGGTGGCATATCCTGTAACAGAGCTACTAATTAACTCGTCAATGCACTTCAAAATTGTTGAACCCCACAAAATAAAGAAGAGACATAGTTGGTATAAATTGAAAATGAAAGTATCTTCAAAAGAAACAATCATGCGTTGAGTATCCCTTACATACATAAAAATGATATTTGACATCTAAGATTTTGTTATTCGAGACTTGGGGCTCAAATGCATCCCACATGCTTTCTAAATAACCACCTTCTAGCATGGTTCCCATGGGGTTCATTGGGGTTCATCAAGGTCCCAATGATTTAGGGAATTCTTAACATTGCCTCCAAATATTCCAATGGTGATATCTTGTCAAAGGATTTGTTGGGCCAGTGGGTGCTTATAGGGAAAAAATTCCATTGGTGGTGAGATATTGGTGAGGGAATTCTTAAAAATCATATCTTATCTGAGATTCATTGGATGTCATTACATGTCTGTGTGTCTAGAATTTTGGAATCTTTTCAAGATCTGTTTCAAACTGAGGATCCATTTCATTCTCCACAATATCTGTATCATGGACTCTGATGTTTTTCCATTTGCAGGGGTATAATTTCATGATAGATCCTGGGAAAAATCCAACATATCTAGATCTAGATTGAATTTGTGGAACTGCACACAGAGGTGGCAGATCCTGTAACAAAGCTACAAATTAATTGGTCAATGCACTTCAAAAATTTTGAACCATACAAAATAAAGAAGAGACATAGTTGATATAAATTGAACATAAAGTACCATCAAAATAAACAATCTTGTATTGAGTATCCCTTACATACATCAAATTGATATTTGACATCTAAGCTTTTGTTATTGGAGACTTGTGGCCCAGATGAATCCCACATGCTTTCTAAATAACCATCTTCTAGCATGGTTCCCAGGGGGATAATTGGGGTTCATCAATGGTCCAGTGATTCATGGAATTCTTAAGATTCCCTCCAAATATTCTAATGCTGATATCTCGTCAAAGGATTTGTTGGGTCAGTGGGTGCTTATAGGGAACAAATTCCATTGGTGGTCAGAGAGTGATGAGTGGATGCCTAAAAATAATATCTTATGTGATGTTCATTGGATATCATTACATGTTTGTGTGTCTATTTCTATATGTAAACCTAAAACTATATGCATGTACTTTTGGCATGTGAGGCCATAGCCATTTTTGTAAATTTTTTTTATTAAAATTTGTTCTTATTTTATTTGTTCTATATTAACAATATATATACTATGCTATATTATCTGATCCTTGTAATATCTTCAAAAAAATTATATTTGACATTATCAATTACAAAATGTATGTATGCTATGTGACTGGATCCTTACAAATGTTATCATAACTAGATTGGTCACCCAACTGGTTGACCCTTAAAACTGGAAACTAGTTGAAACTCGATAGGATCTAGAAAAAAAATGGGAAAAAACTTGGATGGCCAAAAAAGACATTAATGTTCAAATTTTGATTAAAAATAATATATTCAATGATATCCTTTTGAATTCAAACCATTATACACCTATGAAAAGTTTTCTCATGTATATAGCAATTACGAGTGCATATAACTAAACTAACGTCGAGTGTAATCATAATTGTGATAAGTTTCAAAAAAATTTTATTTGTTGGTTGCTGTCATGTTTTGAGTGTAGACTTGTGAAATTCCAAATCGCATGTCGCTTTATATATATATATATATATATATATATATATATATATATATATATATATATATATATTATTTTTATTTTTTCCCATGGTTCCCTGGAGATCCGTGTTACATTTGCACAAAATTTTAGATATCATTCATATATCTAAAATTTCTAATTTTTAATTTGAATATTTACGTGATAAAGGAAAGACAAAGGTCCCAATTATAAAATGTCACCCAACAATAACATTGGTATTTCTCTTTCATTCAACCTGTAACATATTGCATCTGTCTTCATTAATACTCTTCTGCCATATGTTATTCACTTATGACATTTCCTTTGAAATATTTGGTACATTTGTGAGTTATAGGTCATTTGTAGGCTATAAATGTCTTCAGAGTTTCAATTCTAATTGAGTATTCAACTGAACATATTGATTCTCTTATACATAAATATTTTTCTCTCCATCCACTTTTCATAACTTCCATAACCATTAGGTAGGAACCTACAACTTCGATGATGTTTTGCTTGTTTAGTAAAAGATTGTTGAGACTTTAATTTATTGAAAGTTGTAGAATTTACAATCTATAAAGTTTCAAGATGTAATTTTTAAAAGTCTAATTCTTTAAAGGGTACTAGCTCAATGGAAGAGCACCTGCTTTACAAGCAAGAGGCAGGTGGTTCAATTCCATCGTGCCCTGATATTCATATGGAATGGCGGCGATCAGTTTTTGGTGACGGGGGCTCTTTTGAACATCACCAATGAGCTTATGGTGACATTTTTCGACCCACACCAAAATATGAAATGGTGATAGTCAACGAACGCCACCATATATACACATCAATAGTGAGGACCATGAAAGGTCTGTCACCATAAATCGTTTTTGTTGATATGAAATGGTGAGGGTCAATGTTTGTCATTATATTCATTATTCGTGACGGATCTTGAAGTCACCAATGAGCTTATCAAGAAATTTTTTGACCCTCACCAAGAATGAAATGGTGATGGTCAACGGACGTTGCCATATATATGCACCAATAGTGACAGCCATAAAAAGTCCATCACAATAAATCGTTGTTGTTCATATGAAATGGTGACGGTCACTATCCATCATTATAATCAATATTCATGACGGACCTTGAATGTCACCACAACACATACTTTCAGCGACACCACCTTTGGTGATGTTCAATTTTTTGGTGATCGAGGCTACTGTTCGTCACCATTTTTCATATGAAATGGTGACAATCACTATCCATCATTATAAATCATTATTGGTGACGAACCTTGAATGTCACCACAAGACCTATACTTTCGGTGATGCCACCTTTGGTGACGTTTAGTTTTTGGTGACGAAGGCTCTTTTGACTGTCACCAATGAGCTTATGGTGACATTTTTTGCCCCTCACCAATGTCATTTTTTCTTGTAGTGTGTATATGCTGCTAAGTTGAATATGTTCAAATCTGATCAATGAATGAGTAGGTAGATGCATGCGTACTGATATGAGTCTGCATCAGTACAATATTGTAAGCAATTTTCCATATAATCAATATTGAAGATAAAGACGACAACAACGATGGTTTTCTCTCGAATTGAGTTTCCACCTTAAATATTGGTGTTTATGTGTGAAGCTCTTATGTGATGATTTATTATGTTATTACTGCACTTATTTAATGGTTAACTATCTGATGCATAACTGATGGTCTGGGTTAAATATTTATTCTGAATGTTTACCTAAACAATAAAGATATCTGTGTATATGCTAGTTTATGTTTGGAAGTTGCGTACATATGCTGGTTATGCTAATCAAAGTCGCGTATAGAAATCAGTAAAGAAAAAAGAAAAATTATTGTGATTATTGAAAATACTGATTCACCCCCCCCCTCTCTGTATTTTCCCCAACATAACATGCCTATAATCATGCCAAGGATTAATCTACACAAGTATCCCCATTTGAAGTTTGTTTGGGTTGTTTGCCAAAGTCTCCTTTGGATTTCATATTTGGTAAAGATATTTCAGTATATGGACATAGTGATATGGACAAAGCCAAGCATTTCATTGAAAAAATCCAATTGGTGCATCAAAGGGTACAAGAACAAATGGAGAATATCTAAGCCAAGTACAAAGCAAGACATGATAAGAATCAGGTTGATCATGATTTCGATGTGGGATATTAGGTTTGGTTGTACATTAGCAAGGAAATATTACAATGTGAAGGTAAAAATCTCAAGCCACAAGATATGGTCCTTTCAAAATATTGGAGAAAATTAGTAGCAATGCTTTTTTATTAGATTTACCATCTTACATGAAAATTTATTTTGTTGTGAATGTGGAAATTTTGAGATTGTATGAGCCTCCTATGATCATTGATCAATAAGAGAATTTTCAAATTCCATCTATAGAATATTTTGCTCCTGAATATTTAAATTATTTGTAGAAAGACACTATTCTTGATAGGAGGATAATAACTTCGCGCAGAGGAAATGTGGAATATCTTTGTGTGGGGCTCAAAGGTACCAATCAAAGCAAAGCAAGGTGGATAGACATCGGGAAAGTGAGGGAGCTATGCCCTCACTTAATTACTGAGTAAAAAAATACTTTTGGTGGTACAAAAGCTTCTAGTAGGGAGGAGTGATCCAAGGGATCAAAAATATGTTCAAAAATGAAAGTGCTCAAAATCACCTAAAGCTAGCGCCAAATCACAGAGCTCGTCATTCTAATTCTACCGACACTTGAATCTCCTCAATCCGAACCTGTATGAGGAAGTTATCAATTTCTAAAATTTTTGGAAAACAGTAAAAAATTTAAAGTGCAAGGTTGAATGTGTAGGTACGGATGCCACATGGCAGACACATATGTGGTGTTGATGTTAGTAGAATGACTAGGATGTACGGATCAGAAGGTGGTCCAATCCCATGAGGGCGCTTGGCACAAATTTATTGGAAGTTGAATTTAAATTTGAGCCAATCATAGGCCACCACATGGGACAATCAAAGGGTTCCATGTGGCCCTATGAGAGGCCTCCACATGGCCCTGGGAAGTTGTACAAAATTTGGTTGATGTGCCGAATGAGCCTCCACCGGGCTTGAACACGCGACCTCCACTATAAAAACATCTTGCCCACCCGATCAAGCTACAATGATTCTTGTTAATACATGGGTGGATGTTTATATTTATTGTTATATGGTGGAGTGGTTGGAGGGAAGGGCGGGCGAGCGGGTGTGCCCGACGGGCCCAACCCTTGGTCTTCATCACGTCATATGATCGTCGACGGAGAAATCGAGGGGGGGGGGGCACGTGGCACCCTACCAGCGCCCAAGGCTCAGTGCACATGTTCTATATAGAACCAGGAGCGAGGCTAGGGGAGGGCACGTGGCCTATGTCCCACGACCCTTGGTCCCATGTGTAATACGGCCGACATGGCAAAGGCCCAATTTTTTTTTTTTAATATATAACACAATCACCGGTGGGAGGTGTAGGTTGAACTCGTGAACTTTATCCAACTAATATTTGATGCCACCAATAGACCAAAAGACTGTTTTGATAAGAAATTTACAAAGCCGAGACTTTTTGTCAAGCAATTTGCAGACCAATTTGGTAAAAGGGTCATATTTTTCTCATTTTTTAAACTTTTTGAGCTCATGAAGAGCCTAAAGAAGGGTTTTTGAGCATTCTGGACAAAATGGAAGTGTTATTTTTGTAGATTGAAGATTGTATGCTGATGTATTAAGCATTTGAGCACATATAAAAAAAGCACCACTAGAATTGGACCCATAGACATAGCCCAAGAAGGGTGAACTCCATTATCGATTTGTTTGTGTTTGATGCTGCATGTTTGTCCACTTTTAACTGTTAAAATTATTCAATTTTTCTTAAGTTTGTGTACTTTTGCAACCGTGATCCATTGCCTAAAATACATGAACTAACTTGCAAATTAATTCTTGAAGCCTTTAATTTTTTATTTTTATTTTTGGATCATGAAGATTCAAGGCTAATGCAATGACTATTCAAACTGATTAAAGTGATGTGTAAGGTGATCGAATGAAGGCTAATCCAATGATACGATGTGTGTTTCATGAACAATGTTTATGGTATTGTTTCCTTACAAACAAAGTAAATACATGTCACATGAGAAATTCAGAACAAGGTCTAGAGAACTCAACATTTTCATTGAACATGAATGCTATCAGATTACATTGTCAAGAAAGTGCACTATTTTGGCTTATATCCAAGGCATGAACTCTCTGGGTTGTAATCATATTGCTTTCTAATTCACATGAAAAATTGCTTGTGCTGAAGGTACTATAGAGGAATCTAAAGTCATTAAAATTGAAGCTAGTACGTATCTGGAAATACGATTTTATTTTTTCCCTATTTCAGGGGACATACATAGATTAGAGCTTGGCTATCAGTGTTAGAAACCCAAATTGACAATTTATTATCAACGTCTATAGCCTAAATTGATAGTGGGTAACTAATGTCTGTGTCTTGTAGCAAAGATGAAGAAACTCCCAATATTTTTCTTATTCAATCATTGATGTTGGGCTATGATTCTTTAGTTTTGTAAACAATATGAGGTATATTTGTCTTGAAATTATATTTAAACTTGGAAATAAAGAGGTAGACTACAAACAACCCTATAATACAAAGATACAACCATTCACTTCGAATTCATTCATGAAATACAAACATTCAGAGAGATTTGTATATAAAATATGTATTTTTGAATGATAGTGATGCTAGAGAATTGAATTATGCGAGAAAAAAAAATCATGAATTGACTAGCAAGGAGAGAAAGGTCAAGAGGAGCAGAAGAGAAACAAAGTAAAAAGCCTAGGTGCTAAGATCAAGGAGTCTACCATAGCCCAAAAGGTGCTAAGATCACTCCCTTCCAAGTTCAATCCTAAAGTGTCTATCATTGCAGAATAAAATTAGATCAATTTTTTGGCTCCATAAAAACATATGAAATGATGATTACAAAAGTAAAATCAAACACATGAGATGCAACATTCAAGGCCGACAAGAAATATACAGAATATTAGGAATGCTCATGCTCAGATGAAGAATAAGTGAAATTTGTAAGAATATTGAAGAAAGGGACAGGTAAGTACAAATACAAACTTCCTTTTAGTGCTATAATTATGGAAGAGTAAGGCATTGTGCCTCAAAATGTCCATATAAGAAGGAAGATAATAATTTTAAAGGGAACGAAAAGAACAAATCTAATAGAGTGAAGAAAGAGAAAAAAATTACAAAGAAAGGCTTTTATGCACAAGGAGATATCAACTCCTCTGAAGACACAAGTGAATATTCTGATGAAGAGGGAATTATAAAATTTATTCTTATGTCCAAAGTGATCAGAGGCTTAGTATTTAGCTCAAAAATGAAAGTGCTCAGAAATTCTCCCAATTAGAATGACTGCGTAGAGCTCGTTGCCAGGATTCTGGTGCAATTCAATTCGTCAAAATCCGAATTTGGATGAAGAATTTATGACCTGCTGTCCGTTTTCTCAAACATGTAAAAAATTGCAGAACAATGACTGGCTGATGACATGGTGGCCCAGTCAGCACTCCAGGTATATCTAGGGAATATTCTCTAGTTTTATCCCAATGACACTGTGACAAGTGTCACAATTAGATTCGCCAGTGAACTTTGGAAGTGAATTTTTCTTACATCTATCCTAAGGTTGAAGGAGATTTTTTTTTAGTTGGAATAGTCCGACTAGAGCTGGACACGTGGTGTAGCTAGGGGCCGCCACGTGCCCCCTATGGTGGACCCATCCAACCTTAGGATTGTGTTGAAATTTCTGAATTAACTCACATTTCAAAGTTTAGGACATGTGTTATGGTCGAATATATTTCATGTTATAACCTAAGGTCTATCTATGGCAGAGTTATATTATGGGTTACATATATATATATATATATATATATATATATATATATATATATATATATATTTAACCTATGGTTCAAACCTTGGACATGAGTCACATTATATATGGCGGACAAACATCTAACTATGGCGGTGACGGATAGACATCTAACTATGGTGGAGCAAACCTTTGAACTGAAGATATATATACTATATGCAAAGTTTCGAACTATTGGTTGATTATTATAATTTGGATCAAAACTTTGGTGCATGGGTTGGGGTCGAACCCACGACCTCCCCCGCACCAGTCCTTTGCCTTACAGTCTATGCTCTACAATGGTTCTTACCCATTAATGTCACGACTTCTATTTATTTTTTAATGGCGCTGATGACGGGGGTTCGGAGGGGGCCAACCCCCTCCCATGTGACTTCAACAGATAACCGCGGGTGGAGGCCTATAAAATTGGTGGGAAAATTCAAACCTTAAGGCAGGATTAACGTGCTAATCTGTAGGGGTTATGCAATAATACTACTTTATATTAATCTAATCTGACATTTAAACAAATGGATAACTATGCAGTTAATGACTTGCTTATCCTTAATAAAGCCGTCATTAAATGCTAGTTAATCCACACTTAGACTAGCGGTAAATTTGGCGACATCGCCATTTTCGGTGGGTTTCTCCAAAGATAACGGGGTTAGCTGGAGTCCTTCCAGATTTGGAGGAGAAATAGTAGGGAAAATTGTTTTTGCCATAACTGAGCCAAATTTTGACCAATTTTGGCTTAGGAAGAGTCATTCTTGGTAGATTTTGATGTTTTGGAGCCATTGGACCAGGTTTTAAAGGAAATGGGAGAATGTAAACATCATTTTTGCACAATTGAATATAATAAAAAGGCCCATTCCATGGAAGCTGGACCAAGGAGATGTAGCCCAGGAGGGGTGAAATCCTTCATCAAAATAAAGTGTTATTGATTCAATTGTCATGGTTTGCTGTGTGTTTATATGCTAATGTTCAACATTTATTTTCCATGCTTTTTATGTTCATGAATTCAACTTAATCTCCACAAGTTTACTTGTTTTTCAATCATAAGCACTTCAATAAACCCTTGTACAAGAAGAAAACATCAGCACTTTTAATATAAATCTGAAACTGATATTAGAAAAACAAAACTAACAATTAAATTCAGATCAAGATGGTATCAGAGCAAAGGTTATTTTATTGTTTTACTTGAGCTTTGTGCAAGAAGGGTTTTAATAGTTGCAATTTTGTTATGCTTACAACGTTGAAGTTGCAGAGAGGACAAGGGAAGTTATTGGTTGCTAGTCCTGAGGTTAGGACCAGAAGAAGGAGAGCTGAAAGAGCATCATATTCACCCAAATTTCCACTCATAGCTTCACTTGAAGCACCTCAAGTTCTATCTCCAGAAGTTGAGATTGAAGAGGTACAAATTGCACAAGAAGCTGTGTTGATTGAAGAGGTACAAGCATCAGAAGCTGAGCTTGAATTCTTAGCCATCATGTTAGGTGTTGGAGATACTCAAGGACATTCAGAAGAGGAATATGTCAAGAGAGACTTCAATGACATTAAGAGTATGGTTAAAATCATGTTTGATGCATTAATTTCTGAAAGGGCAGGAGAAGGTTCTAAGCCTCCTTTTGGAGAAGGAAATTTAGATGATAAGAAGGATGAAGAGAAGGGTTTGAAGGGAAGTGGAGGAAAGCCACCTCCATCTCGACCATCATCATCCTCATCATCATATTCCACTTCCACCACAAAAACCACCCATACTCATTCAAAAACCCCAAAAGGAAAAACTCCATTACTCAAATTGGAAATTAAGTTTAAATTTCCCATGTACAATGGCGAGGTAAATGTAGGGAAGTTGGATAATTGGATCTGTCAATTTGAGGTATCCTATCGAATTCAAAATCTATAAGAGGACAACATAAAGATCCAGTTGGCTTCATTGAGGCTAGAAGGAGCAACACTAGTCTGGTGGGAAGAAAAGACTCAAGAGGAAATGTGAATCCGTGGTAAGATATCCATTTCTTTGGTTGAGGTTATTTCTTCAATTAAAAGAAAATTTTATCCATTAGCTTATATGCAAAAAGAAATTATGAGTTGGAAAAACTTTAGGAAACTCAAGGGCTAAACAGTTCAAGAGTATACCCAGGAGTTTAGAAAGAGGGCTTTGTTGTTAGGATTAATCTTGAATTCCCAAGACACACTCTTGAAATACATTGGGGGTTTACATTCCTATTTAAAAGACACTATCCTTATGTTTAACCCAAGAAATTTAGATGAAGTATGTGTGCAAGCGAAACATCTTGAAGCAACGGGAAAGAACATTCAGGAAGAGGGTAGTAAGAAGAAGCCATTCAAGGGTAAGGAAAAAGAGAAGGGAGGAAAATGGAAGGGAAAGAAGAATGCAAGTTTTAATAAATAAGGGGAGAAAACTACATGCAAACATTGTTCCAAAGAAGGGCATGATGAAGCCCACTATTGGAAATTACATCCCGAACTAAGGCCTAAGAAACCAAACAATAAGGGGAAACAAAAGATGACTGCCACCACACAACATGATCTTGGATCTGATTCCGGTGACGAGACCAAGATCGTAGCCATGGTCAAAAAGGGAAAATAAGCCATAGCAAGTACTAGTTCCTCAAATTTTCACAACAACACTCCAAATGAAGACACAAGGATAGAATTGTTCCATGTAAGGGTGATTTCAAATCATACAAATATTGATGCATTGTTTGATAGTGGGTCACAAAGCAAAATTGATTTCAGAAGACTTGGTCAAAAAGCGTAACCTTGAAACCGCAACACATCATAAACCATACCCTTTGGGTTGGATAGTTAAGAAATCCAATTTACAGGCTACAAGGAAATGCATATTTCGATTTTCCATTACTGCAAACATTGTTGATGAAGTCGAGTTAGATGTGGTCCACTTGAAATTTCCGGGATTATCTTGGGGATTCCATATTTGTATGACATGAAAGTGGTATTTTATTTCCATGAGAACAAATATCATTTGCTTATGGATGGGGTGGAGCATATTGTGAGAGCTCATCGCAAAAATATGAATATTTCTTTAGTTAATGTAGGGCAGATGAAGAGACTAGTTAATGCAAGTAAAAATTTTGTGCTTCTCATGATCAAGAAAACATATGATATTGAATATGAATCTTTTGAAGGATGTGATGAAAAATTAAAATATGATTTGTTTGATGTGGTAAGTCAGAATGGCGAGATGTTTCAAGAACCAAGTGGGTTACCTCCCAAGAGGGGAATTCAGCATGAGATTCAGTTGCAACAGGATGTTCCACTTCCAAACATTGGTATGTATCTAATGTAAATTATGGAGAGTTTGGAAATCAAGAATAAAATCCAAGAATTTATGAACAAAGGTATCATATGCCCATCTACTTCGCCATGTGGTTCACCAATTTTTTTGGTACCAAAGAACGGCAGGACTTGGCGCATGTGCATAGATTTCTGTGCACTGAATAAAATCACGGTAAAGAATCGTTATCCACTCCCACACATTGATGATTTGTTTGATCAGTTAAGGTATGAAAATTATTTCACTAAGCTAGACTTACGAAGTGGTTATCATCAAATTAGAATAGCTGAGGAGGACATTTGGAAAACTACATTTAAAACTAGACAAGGATTGTTTGAGTGGTTAGTTATGCCATTCGGTCTAACAAATGTTCCAACTACTTTCATGAGAGTTGTGAATGATGTTCTAAGACCATTTATATATGAATTCGTCATTGTTTAGTTAGATGATATTTTGATATTCGATAAATCAAGAGATGAACATGTCATGCATGTGAACAAGGTACTTGATGTCTTGAAAAAAGAGTAGTTATTTTTAAAGATGTCAAGGTGTGAGTTTGGCAAGAATTCTTTAATGTATTTGGGACACATTTTTGGAGGAGGTGAGTTGAATATAGACCCTTCCAAAGTAGAGGTCATTCTGAATTGGGCCAAACCCATTACAGTTACGAAGGTAAGAATCTTTCTTGGGGCAGCACAATATTGGAGGAAATTCATTGCTATTTTTTCTTCCATTGCAGCTCCGTTACATGCATTAACAAGTGTCAAGAAAGTATTCCATTGGGGAGAGATGTAGCAAAAAAAATTTGATGCTTTAAAACAAAAGATCAATTCAACACCAGTATTGGCTCTTCCATATCTTAGACAACCATTTGAGATCCAAACAGATGCAAGTGATTACACCATTGGATCAGTTCTCATGCAGCATGGTAATCCTATTTCGTTTCATTCTGAAATTTTTAATGGAGCTGTGACTAACTAACCCACCTATGAAAAAGAGTTATATGCATTGGTATAAATTGTAAATAAATGGAAGCACTATTTTATGGGGAAAGAGACCATTATCCATACCGACCATCAACCATTGCAGTAATCATAATCATAGTCAAAGTTACAACAATCAAGATAGTTCAGATGGATGGGATTTCTACAACAATTTAATTTGGTTATCAGGTATAGAAAGGGAATCTACAATAAGGTAGCTGATATGCTCTCTAGGCCTATTGTGAATTCATCTATTATACTCAAGAACAATTCAATTATGAATGAAAGTTACATTGAACAATATGCATATAAAAGTGATTTTGAAGATGTGTATGAAAGCTTGAGCCAAGGAAACCAAATTGAAGATTTAGATTATCATGTGCATAACAGTTTGTTGTATCACTTAGGCAAGTTAAGTATTCCATAGGGAGAAAGAAAAAATATCATAAGGGAGGCACACACTTCATTGATTGCTGGACATTTCGGTGTAGGCAAAACGGTAGCGAGTCTCCAAAGGTATTGTTATTGGCCACACATGATTGATAGTGTATCTCGTTTTAATAGAGGATTTTATTTATGTGCAATAAGTAAGGCTAGTAATAGGAAACTTGGATTATACACTCCACTCCCGGTTCCTTCACATCCTTGGGAGAGTATCTCAATGGATTTTTTAGGAGGCATTCCAATGTCAAAGAAAGGTCATGATTACTTGTATGTTGTTGTAGATAGGTTCAGAAAAATGTGTCTTTTGATGCCATGTAAAAAACAAATTATAGCTGAACAAACAACTCATCTTTTCTTTCAAAATGTATGGGTTCATTTTGGTCTTACTACTTCTATTGTAAGTGATCGAGATTCCTGGTTTGTTGGGAATTTTTGGTCAAAATTGTGGGACATGATGGATAGAAAGTTGAAGAAGAGTACAACCTTTCATCCAAAAACAAATGGTCAGAAAAAGGTGGCTAACTGGACAATCTTTCATCTTCTTAGAGGTTATTGTAGCAAACATCCCAAGTTGTGAGATGAACAGTTGCATTACGTTTAGCATGCATACAACAGAGCAAATCATTCTTCCACAAACACATCGCCATTTGAGGCATGTCTTGGGTACTTGCCAAGATCACCTTTGGAATTCATAATTGAGAAATATGTTGCTATAGATGGTCATAGTGACATAGATAAGGCAAGTAAGTTCATTGAGAAAATTCAGTTAGTACATCACACGGTGCAAGAAAAACTTGAAAAGAGTCAAAGCAGCTACAAGGAAAGGCATGATAAACACAATTTTGATCACAAATTCCAGGTTGGAGATGAAATTTGGTTGTATATCAACAAAGAAATATTGCAAGGGGAAGGTAAAAATCTTAAGCCAATCCGTTATGGTCCTTTTAAAATTATGTAAAAGATTGGTAGCAATGCATTTAACCTAGATTTGCGTCCTTATATGAAAATAATATTCTGTCGTTAATGTTGAAAATTTGAGATTGTTTGAGCCTCCTTTGATTGATGATCGAGGAGAGCATGTTTAGCTACCATCATAGATGATTTCTTGCCAGAATATCTTGATGAACTTCAACAAGTTCTCATACTTGACAAAAGAACTAGAACTTCAAGAAGAGGGAATGTTGAATACCTTAGAGTGGGACTCAAGGGACAAAATCCTTCCAAGGCCAAATGGATGGAGATTGAAAGGGTGAGGGAGCTGTACCCTCACCTGTTAAACAATTGATAGTATATTTTGGGGTCCAAAAGGCTTCTAGTAGGGAGGAATGATCAAAGGCTCAGTAGTTATCTAGAAAATGAAAGATCTCATAAATGCTCCAAACTAGAACGACCATGTAGAGCTCATCGCCAAGATTCCGATGCAATTCGTTTCGTCAAAATATAACTCCAGATGAAGAAGTTATGACCTGCTGTCCATTTTCTCAAACACATAAAAAATTGTAGAATAGTGACGAGATGATGACATGGTAGCCTAGTCAGCACTCTAGGTATATCTAGGGAATATTCGCTAGTGAACTTTGGAAGTGAATTTTTTTTTACATCTATCCTAAGATTGAAGGAGAATTTTTTTTAGTTGGAATAGTCCAATCAAAGCTGGACATGTGGTGCAGCGAGGGGCCACCACGTGCCCCCTCTGGTGGACCCATCCAACCTTAGGATTGTGTTGAAATTTCTAAATTAACTCACATTTCAAAGTTTGGGACATGTGCTATGGTAGAATATATTTCATGTTCTAACCTAAGGTCTATCTATGGCAGAGTTATATTATGGGTTGCATATATATATATATATATAACCTATGGTTCAAACCTTGGACAAGCGTCACATTATATATGGAGGACATACATCTAACTATGGCGGAGAAAACCTTTGAACCAGAGATATATATATATTATATGCAAAGTTTCGAACTATTGGTTGATTATTATAATTCAGATAAAAACTTTAGTGGGGGGGTCGGTGTCAAACCCACGACCTCCCCCGCGCCATTCCTTCGCCTTACTGTCTATGCTCTACAATGGTTCTTAACCGTTAAGGTCACGAATTCTATTTATTTTTGAATGGAACCGATGAAGGAGGTTTGGAGGGGGCCAACACCCTCCCATGTGAATTTAACAGATAACCGCGGGTGGAGGCCTATCAAACCGATGGGAAAATTAAAACCTTAAGCCAAGATGAATGTGCTAATCCGTGGGGGTTATGCAATTAAGACTTATTTATATTAATCTAATCCGAATTTTAAACAAACATATAACTACACAGTTAATGGCACACTTATCCTTAATTAAGCTGTCATTAACTACTAGTTAATCCACACTTAGACTAGTGGTAAATTTGGCGGCATCGCCATTTTTGGCGGGTTTCTCAAAAGATAGCGAGGTTAGCTGGAGTCCTTCCAAATTTGGAGAAATAGTAGGGAAATATTTTTTTTCCATAACTGAGCCAATTTTCGACCAATTTTGGCTTAGGAAGAGTCATTCTTGGTAGATTGTGATGTTTTGCAGCCATTAGAGCAGGTTACAGAGGCAACATGAGACTGTAAACAACATTTTTGCACAATTGAAGCTAATACAAAGGCCCATTCCATGGAAGCTAGACCAAGGAGTAGTGTAGCCCAGGATGGGTGAACTTCATCAAAACAAAGTGTTATTGATTTAATTGTCATGGTTTTTTGTGTGTTTATATGATACCGTTCAACATTTAGTTTCCATGCTTTTTGTGTTCATGAATTCAACTTAATCTCCACAAGTTTACTTGTTTTTCAATCATAAGTAATTCAATAAACCCTTGTACAAGAAGCAAACATCAACACTTTTAATATAAATCTAAAACTAATTAGCACAACAAAACTAACAATCAAATTCATATCACAAAGGAGTATCAATAGAAAACAATGTAGATGTTTAGAAGGAAGATAATGAAGAATGTTATTTGGGAAAACAAGATGAGTGTTGGCTATGTCATAGGAGACTCGGGCATCTGAACTTTGACCACATCATCAGGCTCAGTAAAATGGAGTTGTAAGATATTTTCCTAAGATAATAAAACCTCAATATCCTATCTACATTTCATGCCAAATGGGGAAACAATCTCATGTTCCATTCAAGACCAAGGATCAATTATCAACTAGCAAGCCACTGCAACTAGTATATATGTTTATGTGAGGGCCTTCTAGAATAGAGGCAACTAGAGGTGAGCGTTAATTAATGCTAGTGATTGATGATTATTCCTGAATAACATGGGTATCCTCCTTGAGAAGTAAATCAAAAGCAATTGAGAAATTTAAAGTCTTTAAGGCATTGAAAAAGAACCAAACAAGCCGCAAGATAAAATGCATATGATCAGATAAAGAAGGAGATTTACATCAGATGAATTTGTAGAATTTTGTGATGAACATGGAATAAAAATGAAATATACCGTTACAGACACACCCCAATAGAATGGAGTTGTTGAAAGGAAAAACCAGCTAGTAGAACAAATGGCTAGAGCTATGATGCAGGAAATGAACATTCCTCAAGCTTATTGGGAAAAATATATTCACACAAAAATTCACATACTAAATAAGGCACACACTAGACTCAAATGTGATAAGACACCCTATGAATTATGGCGTGGAAAACCAACACCAATTGAACATGTAAAAGTGACAATAAGTGTTATATTAAAAACAACGATGAGAAATTGGGAAAGTTTGATGCTGGGCCGGACGAAGTGATATTCCTAGGGTATTGAATGAAAATAAAATGGCACAAGTGCTAAAATAAAAGGCTACATAATATTTTTGATTGTATAGATGTGAAGGTAGATGATGAACTGCCTATAAAAAATAAGAAGACATGATTTATCAATCCACTTGATCAACAAATCATTGAAGAAGAGGAAGAACATGTTGAATATGTAGAGGAAACATAGACCCATTCAAAAGAACCCTCAAGGTATGTACAAAAGAACCATATTGAAGATCAGATAATTGGTGATAAGAATGTATGGGTTCAATAAGAAGGAATTTTTTTGTTACAATATATCTAACTTAGACTACCATGCTGTCTATGTTTGAACCGAGGAAATTTTCTGAAGCAAGCAAAGATAAACATTGGATGGATGCCATAAATGAGGAACTATACCCAAAAGGAAAAAATAATACTTGGGATTTGACATCAATACCTATAGGTAAAAACATCATAGGTACAAAGTGGGTATTAAAAAATAAATTGAATGAACAAGGGCATATTGTTAGAAATAAAGCAAGACTAGTATGCAAGGGTTATTCACAAGTAGAAGGATTGCAATATGATTTTTTTTTGCTCCAGTTGTAAGGTTAGAGGTAATCATAATGTTTCTTGCCTTTTCCTGTCACAAATACTTCAAATTATAACATATGGATGTGAAGTTTTCCTTCCTTAATGGAGAGCTTGAAGAAGAAGTGTAAATAGAAAAACCTGATGGCTTCCAACTATCAAATAATCACTACAAGGAAAAGACCCTCTAGCGGATTTTTTTCAGGAACCCCTTATAAAAATACCCCAGACATTCATTTCTAGCAGAGGTTACTAGAGGTGGTTGGTGAGTGGAGGATTTTGCGGATGTTTTTCGTCTGGTGTGCTAATCATCCTAAACCACACCAGTGCGTTCAACAAGAGAAAGCATCGGTGCACACAAAAAATTGGCACACCAGACACCGTGCGCTCCATACAAACCCACCCAGTGTGTCTTATTACTGTAGTGTAGTGGTGCTTTACAAATATTCCACACCAGTGCGTCATAAAACCCCGCGCCAAAACAAAAACCTCCCGGTGCGGTCTTAAGAAACCACACTGGTGCGCCTATAAAACCTTGCACACCGGAACAGGGTTAAATAAAAAAAATTTACGGCCAAAAAACCACATTTTTCACTTTTCTCAGTGCTCCAAAGCTCTCAAGCACTGGTGAAATTTATACTTGTCTAAGCTGCCCTGACATTGGTGCTGCCATTGCACCCATTGCATGCACTACTGCTGTTCATTTCCCACCAATCTCCAACTTGAATTTTGCAATACGGTGGGAAAATTTTATTTTTCAAATTATACAGCCAATATACCTCCTCAACGGCCAAATGTACAAGTATTTTTCTTGTTTTTCCATAATTAATCCTTTTAGTGGATTAGAATTTCAAATTACCTTAAAATTAACCATTAAAAAGAAAAAAAAAATTGTCGCGCGGTACGCTCAAGCTGTTCGGCTCGCGCCGTTTCACGGTGCTGCATGTAAATTTAGAGGCTGCACCACAATCGGTGCTAACGGTATCCATACTTGTTCCAGGGTGGTACCAAAAGGCGCACAATATTATTTTAAAATTAAAAAAAAAAGTGCGGTGCGGTCGGTTACCCGACCGCACCGTTGACCATGTGGAATAGCGGCAATGCGGTGCGTTGACTTAAATATCTGCCCTGGGGTGGGTATTTTTGTTAGCGCACCACATTCCACATTTCGACAGGGTCAACGATGTGGCCTGGTAAAATACCTCACTGTTGAATATGTAATGATGTCAGGAGGTCGGTGCGCTGACCGAACTGTACGCCCTGAGGCATAGAGTTTAGTCAGCGCACCGCACTCTTGACACCATACATAGTCAACAATGTGCTGAAAATTTTTAGGTGCACTGCCTCTGGTGTGTTGAATATTATCTAGTGCACTGCCGCTGATGCGTGACGAAAAAATACGCACCGGAACCGGTGCATGGCTGTTTTTTTTGGCGCACCAGCTGTTTTTTTTTCTAAAAAAAATTATATATGTATATTCCTAAATACATGTCACATTTAATAAAAAAAATGTATTTAATATGTCATTCATTCAGATACGTGGAATGAGAGAAGAGGGGGAACAACATCAACAACAGGCGGACCAATATAACATGGTTCGCCTGTGGGAGGCACGAGAGAGGGAGAGAGATGCGTACCCTCACCCTATTACAACAGCTACCCAGGGGCTCCTAAGGCAGGTAGGCCTCCTCAAGTTCTATGAGGAGGCTACTTCCCTAAAGGGCCATGGTGTGTTTTTGAGACATCTTATCCGTAGGTGGAATTCCCACCAACAAGCTTTCCGGGTTGGTCCTAACTAGTGGTACATGCCCACTGAGAAGGACATATATTTCATTACAGGGCTATTGATGAGAGGGGTGGATTTTCCCTCGTTCCCAGAGGTTCCAGTTGGCCGTGTAGTAGGGAGTCTGTTGATGTACTCCCAAAGATACATTAGTGTAAATATACTGTCTCCTTCATATTTTCAGGTCTTGGGAGGTCAATTACGTATTGGTGCATTTGGTAGTCAGGAGGTGAGGTGCCTCTCACTTCTGATTTCGACCATTTCACACAACAAGAGTGATGGGTAACACATTAGTTGCTCATTTCTATATTATGTTGATTCTTTAGTACAAGAGCCACGACTTGTTAGGTGGTTTGTCATTTTTTTGCTGCAGTCCTGTACAACATTAGATAGATGTCGTGCTCATGCACAAGGGAGGGTCAACTTCCTTTTTGCTTCAGATATTTTTTGTTTATTTTTTGAGAGGTTTTCAGAAATGAGGCCTACTTTTTTTTGGTAGCCTCGTAGGCCAATGTTCGAGGCACAAATGCACATGTGGGGACAGATGATGCCCAAGAGGGGCGAGACTGTGTTTTCCGCGAGGATATCGCATGATGCACTGGAGTTGCTAGCCAGTGTTGACAAGCATCCCATCATTATGGTCACATGCCCTTATGTTGGTTTGGATTGGTGAGGGTGTGCCAACATCCTCTTCACAAGTGGTGAGCCACCGGATGATAGAGGTAATATTACTATTTTATTTAAATTTATTCTAACATGTTCTTTAACTTGTTTTTATTAAATTGTGTAATGAAATTGTCTAAAAATTGTTGTGTACTCGTATATATTTTGCATACATTAGGTCTTTTGATGGCGAGGACATGCCAACACCACCACATGATCTAGGTGTGGATCCTAATGACGATCAGGGTATGCCAGATGCTAAGGATCATCAGGAGGCCGGTGCAGAGAGACTTGCTCCTGCTGGTGCGCCGGTACCGCATTTTTCTAGGCGCGGTCGGCTTGATAGCAGATACAGGATGGAGTCAGGCCCGCTACTATGAGAGACATACATGCTGATGGTAGGCTGTTACATATGTGGAGAGGCATGCCGCATGACATGTATAGCCTGATGCGGCATGTCGTAGGAGCTACGAACTTAGTTACGCAACTGAAGAGGACCATTGCACGTTATAGGCGTGGTCGAGACGCAACACGTGATCGACAGTCTGCGAGCAGCGACACATCATCTGATGATCGTTCACCTCACGCCACATCAGATGAGCAGCCTCCACTAGCATTGAGCAACAGTCATAATGGAGAGCAGGATGTACCATCGACCACGTCTAGTTAGCAACCTGCAGCATCCAACAGTACTCATGATCATGAGCAGGCTGGACCATTGACTGTCGAGGCTGCACCATTGACGGAGCATGCCTCGACTAGTACTACTATTGATGATGTACCACCAGCTGATCCATGACATTTATATTACAGTTGTATATTTTTTACATTATTCAGCTATATATATATGGTCCATGTATTTTATCTTCATATTGCAGTTGTACTTAATTTACATGTTGGCGATCATCATGATGTGTATATTGTTAGGTCATGTTAGATATATTCATTTAATGTGCAACTTGCAGGTAGATGTGTATGTGATAGCAGTTATTTGACATGAGATGTATATTTGATGTTTGTGTTGTGATAATGTTATACAATGCTAATTGTGTTTTGTTAGATGATCATGATCACGATGATGTTAGCGAATTTAAATGTGTTTTTTAGTTGAATATGATGTTTGTACGATGGTTATCATGATCGTGATGTTTATTAATTAATTTAATATTCAATGACCATGATATTTATTAAATATTATGTCGTGATTGTAATTGAAATTTTAATTTTAATTGTATGTAAAATTGTAAAATTGTATTTGTATTTGTAATTGTAATTTTAACTATAATTGTATGTAAAATATTTGTAAAATTTTAATTGTAATTGTAATATTTAATTTATTGTGAAATGATTGTAATTGTATATATGACAAATTGTAAAATTGTAATTCTAATTCTAATTGTATGTGAAATTGTAAAATTGTAATTGTAATTGTAATTGTATGTAAAATATTTGTAAAATTGTAATTGTAATTGTAATTCTAATTCTAATTGTATATAAAATATTTGTAAAATTTTAATTGTATTACTATGAAATGATTGTAATTGTAAATTTTTAATTGTAATTGTAATTGTATGTAAAATTCTAAAATTGTAATTGTAATTTTAATTGTAATTGTATGTGAAATTGTAAAATTGTAATTGTAATTTTAATTTGGATTGTAATTGTATGTAAAATATTTGTAAAATTTTAATTGTATTAATGTGAAAATTTTAATTGTATTAATGTGAAATGACTATATTAAAATTTTTAAATTTGTAAATTTGTAAAATTGTAAATAATTGTAAAATAATAAATCTAGAATAATATGAATTTTTATAACATAATAAAGTTTAGAAAATAATGCAAATAAATTCATGTACTTTAGAATTATCATTATTTTATTATGATCTTACATACCAAAAAAAAAGAACTTTATATAGTACACCATTTTTATTGAGATCAACATAATTGCAAATTATCAAGTGAAATATTGATTTTAACATTAATTCAAAATACATATTAAAAAGTTTCGAAAAAAAGAGCCTTATAAGGTATAAGGTAATTAAGTCCTCTTCTTTATAAAAAATCATCTTAAAAAGTATAAATATTGATGAATTAATAACACATGTACCATTTCAGATGTACTAATTCCATTGAACAAATTTTAGAAGAATTTGAGTATATTACCATTGCGTTGCCTCTTATGGATGCTAATTCCATGAACAAATTTTAGAAGAATTTGAGCGTCAAGAACGCAATAGACAAAAAAAAAATGGGTTCATGGGACAATAGACAGTACTGACCCTGCCGTATTGGTATTTCAGTTGAATTTTTCCTAGCAGTGATATGACCGAATCTTGCAGCTATGCATTTAACAAAGAACCCATATATTTTGAGAATATGATTGAAGACTGCTGTCATATACTTGAGCACTATTCCATTTCTTCACCATATTAGCATAAAATAGAAAGAATATTTTCTTTCACCATAATAACACACAACTTTCAAAAAAGAAAACACTCAATTCTGTGTTTCAAGGCATTTTCCGCAAATGATAGGCATTTCTATGGAGTTTTATCCATATTCTGCAATTAATGAGGGTTGAAGGGAGCTTACAATCCTATATCTATTAGTAACTGCACCCTTCGGTAGAACCAAAGAAATTTCAGGCAGATTCCTCAATGAAGTAGACTAGCCATAATCAATTCCTTCGAGACCTCAACAGAAGAAATAGATATGCATGTCAGAGGCTCCTGTTGGCACCTTTTCTTGTTGTAGGTTGTGGAAAGGTTCAAGTTTATTTTTCTGAAAGAAGAACAGGTGTAGTTTTGAAAATAAATGGGCCAAAGCTTTTCACAACAAAATGTACATTTTTAACATGTCTAAAAACTAAAATATCTCCAACTTCAATAAACTACTTAGAAACAAAACTTTCCCAACCATTTGTGAAAACTACCCACGTCTTATCATATCACAGGTTCACATGCCACAATTGCCCACTTGGGCCCTATAGTATTGCATCTTCACACGCCCCACATTGCATTCTCTCCACATAATCAATGGGGACCTCCTGCAATAAAAAAAATGTATTAGAAGAATAGTTATTTCCATCAATAATTTATCCAATTCTAATTCTAATTCTAATTCTCAAGAATAAGAAAAATTCTAATTCTAATTTCATATTTCCATCAACAATAAACAAAAATATAATTCTCAATTTCTATGGTTGGAGTTCACTAAATTTTGGTGTACACACCTAAAAGTAATTTTGGTGCCTTAACCGTAAATCGATGCTAATGTACATATAACCACACTGGTGCATTTTAGTTACTATGCACCGGTGCCGTGTTACTAATGGATGCACCGATGCAGTGCTATTAAGTGACGCACCAGTGACGAATAACCGCAAATAAAAAAAATCAAAACTCTATTTTATTTAATTGAAAAAGGCGGTAAATTGAAAAATGGATGGCAAAATATATTAAAAAATCTAATTTCATAAAACAATTCTTTAAATACTAAACACTTTTCATTATTTCACTATTTTTGGAAAAATTTTCAGCCAGAGATTTGCAGGAGACATACCTGGAGCAAGAGAGCATGAGAGCACTATGAAGTAGCGGAATACGTTCAAACAAAAGTATTCAGATAATCAAAATTCCAAACCTCTGGTGATTGAAACCATGTAGCATAGAATTTCAAATGATCTCGTGATTAAATTTAATTATTTTTTTAAACTTTTTCTACAGTTTTTTTATGAAGTAAGAAAAAAATTTCAATTTGTTTTTCATTTCAGAAACAAAAGAAACAAAAATCCATTTTTACCTTAAACCCTTCATTCTTTTTGTTTCTGCCCTTTCTTCTCCCTGTTTCTCTGATTTCAGAATTAGGGCTTTTCATTTTAGATTTATAGGGTCTGTATATTGTAATGAAATTTCTTCCGGATCCATCGCATTGAGTGGATTTTTTTCTTCCATCGAAGTTTTGAACCAGCTACCGAGGTTCATCAGCAAGATAAGATTGACATCCAACCCACGAGACAACTTGCATAGTCAGATTCCAATCCATGTCAGCCCTTGCGTGATTTATTTATTTTATTTTATTTTATTTATTTATTTATTTTTTAATCAGTGCACTTTGCATAACCTAGCGCACCAGTGCACTGTATTATCCCAGTGCACCGCAAAAGTACTGTGTAATAAAAAATTAAAAAAACCATTTTTTTAAATTTTTTTATTTTTTATTTATTATTATTTTTTTTAAAAATTAGTGCGCCATATGTAAAATAGGGCACCGGTGCGCTATTTCATTATGGCGCACCACGAATGTGTTGTTTCATAAAAAATGTTTTAGTGTTAATCGGTGCACAATGTAACATATAACGCACCACACCGGGTCTCCTAGTTGACAAAGAGCACCGTATGGTGGTCCCTTGTTTGCGTGGGGCGTTCATGCTACAAAACTAACACTGAACAATTTTTATTATTTTCTATATGTTAATCGGTGCGGTGGTTAACATGTAACGCATCGGTGCTCCTTATTGACATAGAGCACCATACTGTTTATTATACTGTTTGTGCGGTGCATTTATAAGACCCCCACGCACCGAGGCCGGTGAGTACACCATGAATGGCGCACCGGTTTCTTGAGATTTTTTTTTTTTTACCTGAAAAGTTGACAATTTATTTATAAATATATTAATGAATTTTATGGTACATGTTTCAGATTGATAAAGAAATCACTGAAAAGAGATCAAGTAACACAAATACATATAACACATCAAGAAAAGCAAAAAATGCAAGTTCTTTGTAAATTCTTTAGAAAAAATATTCTTTTTGAACTATATGTAAGTTTAACTAATATGTATTGTTTACTTTGTATCATGAAGAGCCACAAAATGACGAAGCTTGATAAGATTATTTCTGATCTAGGACCAGAAGAGCGTAAAAGCTTGATGGAAAAATTGCAAAAAGATGAATCAGGTGAATGAAAAAATACTATCGATCCAATATGAGTTTCTTTTTTTATTTTTTATTAATAATATACTTAAAATTATTAGATAACATGTGTCAAACAATCTATTAATTCATATCTATGTAATGTTCTATAGGGACCAACAATTTAGAAAAGAAATGTTGTTCTAAGAAAAGAAAAAAAATAGAACATGCAAATGAAAATGAATTTCTCCTTAGCTCATCTGGAGTGGTGCTAGAGGTTAACGAAAGGGAGAAAAACTTTTACAAAAGTTTGAGGGATCTAGTAGAACAAATGTATAGACGTTCTTTCTACTTACAATACAAAAATCAAACCAATGATTCCAAGAACCAAATTTTATCTAAACTACAGGAAGAGTTTTCAGAGAATTGGTTAATGAGACATGTCAGACTTTTAACAGCAAAAACCTACAACAAAAAAAAATAAGGAATGAAAAAGTAATATTCCTTTAAATTTTTGTCTACAATTATTTATAAATATCACTTTTGTTATATTTACTTTTCATATATCAATATAAAAATTAAATAGTTTATTGTCATGTTACATTTTCAGGAAGATGATGAAAATCTCAAAAGATGAATGAGCTGATATCATAAATATGGCAGCAGGAATGTCAAAAAAGGTGTACAAGGAGATGGTCAAAGAAATGGACAAAATTGCATCGCAGGAGGAGCCATCTCAACAACAACGTGCTTCAAATGTAATATGTAATCATTGAATTTTTTGATCATTAGGTACAATAAATAAATAATTTAGCATTAAATATTAATTTTCTAGTATTTTCTTGCATAAAAGAGAAGAAAATGGAACCCATTCAACACATAAAACAGGACGACAAGGAAGAAAAGGATTGATATCTAAGTTTGTGAGTAATTGTTACTTCCTTATAACAACTTAACTAGATTTCATTTTTGTATTTTTTAAGTTGTTTTCCAAAAATCATTATTGAATGTCTTCAAACAGGTGCTAACATACAAAGAAGAACCATCAGACGAATTGATTGAAATTGGGTTAAATATGGGTTGTGAGTATATGTTGGTATATCAGAAATTAATTGTGGAATTTGTAAGCATCTATCGATCTTGTTTTACTTAGCTCCGTCTATAATTAATAGAACAAATTTTTTTTTATATTAAATATATGATTTGTTATGGGGTATTAAACTTGCAGGAAACAAAGTATGGAACTGCACCAACAGATGGAATCTTCAAAGATGGCATGGTACATGGTTTTGAAAGAATGTGTATAGTTTATGAGTCAATTGTTGCTATGGTAAGTCATTTATTTTCGATTTACATTGATGTATATTATTTAATGTTGCAGTTTTCATTATTCTCACCAATGTATATACACTTAGTACAATTTATTTTTATGTTAGTAGATGGAAGGTGAAGAAGAAGAAAACAATCAACACCGTGAACAAAACATTCCTGAAAATAACCCGTCATGGAAGTAGCTCTAGCAGTGACAACAATTCAAGTGAAGAATGATGATCACTATGTTTTGATATCAAAGCAAGGCGTTGTATTTTTTGAAATATTTGTCTGTGAAATCATACATTTTGTTTAATGTAATGGACATATTGTCCCAATTGAAAGACAAAAGGATACCAATAACTGTCCCATTTTGTATGACAAAGAATGTCTTATTCATATATATATATATATATATATATATATATATATATATATATAATAAAATATGTTTTAATTTATTCTATTGCATTCTCCATTATCGTTGTGAAATGTAACACCACTGAATTTATGGATCATTAAATATTATAATGAAGAGATGTGAAATTTGATGATATGATATAACAAATTAATCCAAACATCACATTCAAATGCACTAATAAAAAAATTAATTCATATGAATATTTTTATAAGATATATATGTGTCGACTTTTGATGAATAATTAATTTTAAAAAATAACAATAATTATGATATGATATAACAAATTAATCCAAACATCACATTCAAATGCATTAATAAAAATTTAATTAATATGAATATTGTTATAAGATGTGTCGACTTTTGATGAATAATGAATTTTTAAAAATCACAATAATTGCATTGTCACAGGTCGATGTCTCTAAAAAATACAAAATGAACACCAGTGCGTGTTAGTTACTATACACTGGTGTGTTTCTACGACCTATGGGCACCACACAAATACCAAAAGCAATTAAAAATCTCGGTGCGTTTGTGCGATATGGTGCACCGGTGCGTTTATGTGAGACTATGCACCGGTGCATTTGTACGACGTATGGGCACCACACAAATACCAATACCAATTATAAATCTCAGTGTGTTTGTCTGATATGGCGCACCAGTGCGTTTCTATAAGTCTACCTATTGGTGCATTGAGATGACCTATGGGCACTGCACAAATCCCAAGACCAATTAGAACGGCCCCGTGTGTTGTATCACCAACACTGCGCCTGGTGCGGTTTTATACCTTGACGATCCGGTGCATGCACCTTTGACTGCCCCGAGGCTGCCATCTAGATGACATGCACCGGTGCATTGAAACCTTAGTAGCGCACTGATGAAAAAAACATCCGTAATAACCTTCGGCCACCCAGTGTTTTTAGTTGTGCTGAATTTCCATTAAAAGCTCCTCCAAAACCTCCGTAACCATAAACAGATGTTGTAGAAAATGTTTTTTTGACAATTTTGGCCAATTTTATAACACTAAAAACCTCCTTTATAAGCTCTACTAGAGGGTATTTTCCTTGTAGTGAACCGTAACGGTATTTTCACTCTATGGACTCAAAAAATAACCATGAGCATGGTATTCTCGGTTGTACAAGTATCTTCAAAAATAAAGTTTCAAGTAAGGTACATCTGACAATAACTTGTACATAAAGTTAGATGAAAATGAACTTCTAATTGTAGTTGCTTATGTTGATGTTGTGAAACCAGCTCCAAAAAAGAGAAGAAAAGAGATATCAACGCCTTAGAAATAAGCCACTTTGAGGGGGCAACCTCCAATACATTACATGAATGAACAATTCTTGGATGATTCAAATTAAAAAACCTCCTTTCTATATATAGGAGTCCATGGGGCCACAATGTAATCCTAGTGGGGCCATAATGTAATCCTAGCCGACCTAACAATAATAATTTAAGGGCACAATAATAACAATACTAGGGGGTTACAAGGGTACAATAATAACAATAAGGGGGTTACACTAAAAACAATAAGGGACTATACTAGTAATATAGGGACCTAACATGCCCCTCTCCTTCAAAAAAGTGTTGTCCTCATCGCTTGAGTAGCTCTGGGTGCTTCTGTATAAAATTCTCATCCTCCCATGTAGAATCTTCAGTGGGTAAGTTCTTCCACTTGATGAGATACTCTGAAATTGATCGATTCCGTAGTTGTCGAGTTCTTTTTTCCGTGACCGCTTCAGGTTCCAATATGATTTTTCCTTCCTTATCAAGTTCTGGCAATATTGTTTGAACTGGAAGATTTTCACCTATAACCTTCTTTAAGCATGAAACATGGAAAATTGGATGCACTCGTGAAGAAGCAGGAAGCTCCAATTTGTATGCCATAGTACCAATCTTTTGAAACACCTTGTAAGGACCATAGTACTTTGGCGATAATTTATTATCATTCTTAGCTTTCTTGAGGGACATTTGTTTGTATGGTTGTAGCTGTAAAAATACCCAGTCTCCTACATCAAAACTTCTCTCGCTGTGATGTTGATCTGCCTGTTGTTTCATTAAATTTTGTGCCAAATTCAGGTTGTCCTTTAAGAGTTGGAGAAATTCTTGTTGATGCTCGATGTGATCTTCCACTGCTTGAACCTTCGAGTTTTCTCTTAAAGATGATGTGATGGATGGTGGATGATATCCATAAAGTGCCATAAATGGGGTTATTTTTGCTGCAGTATGGAAGGAAGTGTTATACCACCATTCAGCTAGAGGTAATCACTTGACCCATTGTGTTTTTTTATCATATACAAAACAACGAATATATCCTTCCAAAAATTTATTTACTATCTCAGTTTGACCATCGGATTGAGGATGATAAGATGAGCTATGAGCTAATTGAGTACCCAAACAAGAAGATAACTCCGTCCAAAAATTTCTAGTAAAAATGGGATCTCTGTCGCTCACAATAACCCTTGGGTTTCCATGTAGCTTTTGAATTGTGTCCATAAATGTAGTAGCAACTGTACTTGCTTTAAATGGATGAGATAATGCACAAAAGTGTGCATACTTGGTAAGTCTAACAACTACCACCATGATGACACTCTTTTCTTCGGACTTAGGTAAACTAGTGATAAAATCCATTGAAATCTCCTCCCAACGTTGACTTGGAATGGATAAAGGTTGTAGAAGACCCGGGGTCTTAATTGTCTCAACTTTATTCTACTGGCAAACCAAACATTCCGCTACAAAATTTTTAATATCAGATTTAAGGCCATCCCAAAAAAATTCTTTATTCACCCTATGGTAAGTTTTTAAAAATCCTGAGTGTCCTCCTAAAGAAGAAGTGTGCAATTCCAAAAGAATCTTTTGTTTTAGTTGGGAATTATTACAAAGATATAAGCGATCTTTGTACCACAAGGAATCATTTTTCCAGCTAAATGTATCAGATGTACTAGGATCTTGCTGCAACTTTTGAATGAGTGTCCACAATTCTTCGTCCTTCTTCCATTCATCTCTTGCTTTAGTTATCCAATCTGGTTGGATAATAGAAATGGCACAAAGTAATGCTTCCACCTCTTCATTATTTCTTGAGAGTGCATCTGCAGCAACATTGAGCTTCCCTTTTTTGTATATTATTTCAAAGTCATAACCCAACATCTTTGTGACCCATTTTTGCTACTCTTATGAAGATAGTCTTTGTTCCAAAAAGTGTTTAAGAATATCATGATCAATTTTTACCTTGAAGTGTCTTCCCATTAGGTAAGTTCTCCATTTCTTTAATGCATGCAATATTTCTAACATTTCCTTCTCATAAATAGGTTTCTGTAAATACTTTCCTTTGATTGGATGACTTTCAAAAGCAATGGGTCTTCCTTATTGCATTAAAACAACACCAATTCCATTTCCTAAGGCATCACATTCCACAATAAAGGTTTTTGTGAAGTCTGGCATAGCTAAGACTGGTGCTAGGCACATTGCCTCTTTAAGATGTTAAAAGGCCTTAGTTGCTTCAGGAGTCCATGAAAATGCATCTTTCTTCAATAATGTTGTTAGAGGTGATGCTATTCTCCCATAATTCTTAAAAAACTTTCGATAATACCCTGTTAACCCAAAAAATCCTCGCAATTGCTTTATGGTTGTGGGGAATTTCCATTCCTTAACGGCTTTAATTTTGTTAGGGTCGACCTTAACACCCTCGTGAGATACAATATGACCCAGATATTCCACCTCTTGTACTCGAAAGAAACATTTGGATGTTTTTGCATATAATTGTTTCTCCTGCAATAGTTTGAGCACCCGGTCAACATGTTGAACATGATCCTTCCAAGACCTGCTGTAGATTAGTATATCATCAAAAAATACTAGCACAAATTTTCTAAGGAAGGGTTTGAAAATGGAATTCATCAACCCCTGAAATGTAGAAGGTGCATTGGTAAGGCCAAAAGGCATGACCAAAAATTCATAATGACCCTCATGAGTTCGAAATGTTGTTTTTGGAATAACTTCAGTCTTCATTCTAATTTGATGATACCCCGAACGAAGATCCAACTTGGTAAAATAAATTGCTCCATGTAATTCATCCAATAATTCATCAATCACAGGAATGGGAAATTTGTCTTTAATGGTGAGCTTATTGAGCTCCCTATAATCCGGACACATTCACCATGATCCATCCTTCTTGTGTACCAATAATACAGGAGCAGAGAAAGAACTTTGACTAGGTTGAATTATACCCACCTCTAACATTTCTGCAATCATACGTTCAATTTCGCTCTTTTGGACGTAAGGATATCTATAAGGCCTGATGTTTGGAGGAACACTTCCTTGAATCAAATGAATAGCATGATCATGATCACGAATAGGTGGGAGTCCTTTGGGAGTTTCAAACACCTTGGAATGATTGTCCAAGACTTGTTGGAGATCTGCAGAAATAGATGATTTTGATGTCGGAACTTCTAGAGAGCATAATTGTGCAATTACGCCTCGTTGTTCTTTCTTTAGAAGCTTTGTCAAGACATTAGAGCTTATTATCCTTCCTGGCTTCCCTTCAATACCCCGTAATTCGACTTCCTTTCCTTCTGAAAAAAAATTCAAGAAAAGTTCTTGAAAATTAAAAGCTACCGTCCCCAAAGATTGTAACCATTGCACTCCTAGTACAACATCAGCACCTCCCATAGGAATGGAAAGCATTGGACTATTCAATACATATTCCCCCATGGTTAGCTTGATATTATGGCATTTTCCAGAGCAATTTATAGCTCCTCCATTTGCAACCATCACTTGACATTTTGGTGCTGGGTATAGGAAACAATTCAATTCCTTGGCTACCTTACAATGAATAAAATTATGGGTGCTACCTCAATCAATCAACACTATTACCTTTTTCTTCTTGATATGTCCTTCTATCTTGAGAGTTTGAGGAGTGGTAATTCCTGCCAATGCATTACATGATATGGCCGGACTCATTTCTTCCTCTTCTAGGGTTGGTTCCTGGTGTATATCCTCTTCTTGTTCATTTTCTTCTTCCTCTTCACAATCTATGTAAAATAATTTCTTCTCAGCACACTTATGACCTTTAGTATATTTGCTATCACAACTGTAGCAAAGCCCTTTTGCTCTTTTTTCTTCCAATTGTTGTGGTGTCAACCTTGTAGGTTGTGGAAATCTAGGAGTAGCAACACTTCCCTTTTTATAGAAGTGAGTGGTAGGCTTCCTTGTCGCCATAATTTTACATTCAAATTTTCTTGCTAACCTGAATGCCTTCTCCAATGAATCAGGTTCCAAAACGCGAAATTCATGTTGTATGTTATCCTATAAAGTACCTATGAAGAGATCAATCCTATGTTCCTCTGGAATATTAGTTACCCTTATATTCAATTTTTGGAAGTCCTCAATGTGCTCCCCCATTAAACCCTTTTGTTTGATATTTATCAATTGGCTAAAGAAGGTTTTGCTCTTTGTATCCTCATAATGTGCTATCATTTCCTTCGTAAAAATTGACCAAGTGAGAATTTTTTTACGGGAGTGTTAGGATCTCATAATGTACCATTTTGACCACATATTTTGTTACCACTCTACTCTTTTTAGTCTATATTTAAAGCTTACATTATCACTCTCATACATTTTTCCCAAAGGTATATAATATTCTTCTCTTTACTATATGTTTAATTTAATTTTCATATAATTGTACATTACTTTTATATTTAATCATTAATCGAAGGAATATATTTTCTGAGACAGTTTAAAGACCACAGATAATCTATTTGGAAGATTGCGTTGCTGAAACAGTCAACATGGTACGCAAATCCCGTTGCTGAAACAACCCGTGATTTGCGATTTTGAAGGAGTATTTCAAGTATGACGGCAACGAGAAAAGACAAGTAAGGGAAGCTGTTACATGGACCACTCTGAAGCCAGTATCATTGTATCCATCGTAATAGCATTCTGCTATGGAAGAACAGAAAGACCCTGTTTTAGAACAAAAGATCAGATTGGGATAAAAATAGAATTTCTATGATGTAGCTGTAATAGATGTCTCCTCTTTAAAAAGAGGAGACATCAACATTAGAAGGATAGTTAGAGACTGTGGGAGGTTCATCCCTCTGAACAGAGAAGGAGTGAAACTCTTTTGTAATATGTTGCTTTTAGACAGATGAATAAAAGTTTGTTTTGAGCACTTCAATCTAATTCCTTCCTCTGGAGAATCTTGTGAGAAGGAAAGGGCCCACCTTCTTCACAAGATTCACCCATTTGTTCCCGTAGTCTCTTAATTGTTTATGTTATTCGCACCTTGATTAAACCCTGTTTGCTGAAGTTATTAATGTAGTCCTGAAATCTTGTGTTTATTGTTAGAGCTTTGTTTTCATTACTTACTGCATTGATTTCATACAATTCATTCTTGAGAAGTTGTGAGTTATTTTATTCAGCAATATTGTTTGTGGAATGAGTGTGTGACAGTTTGGTAATCAGGAAACAGGTGCTGAATATTCCTACTTGGAGGAATAGGGTCCTATTCTCTGTTATAGTTTAATTGATCTTCCTTTCTGTAGAATGATTTCCTTTCATTATCTCCTTAATGTAATCCATGATTCTTTTAATGAAAGTCTGCAATAGAAGGATTGAATTTGTTGTAACTCAAGTAGGCTTTAGCTTTGTTAAAGCAGGGTGTGGTTAGTGTGATCAGTATAATTAGTGTGATTAATACTACAACATTTCTTTGCTTTTGAAATTGAGCATATATAGTGTGTGATTTACTTTGAAATAAATAGACCTCCCTGGGTTGACAATTTATGTAGCACTTGAATTGTTAAACAATTAAAGTGACCAACATTTTGGCGCCATTGCCGGGGAAGGCAATTATAGATTTCAAAAGAAATGATGTTTTTCTTCTAGATGTGCAGATTGTATGAGAGGACGCGGAACCCATAAGAAAACTAACCCTACAGGTGGCAAGGGAAAAGGAAGGGGAGGAAGAAAGACTTTTATTGACGAAATTGTATCAAAAGCTGAATCTTCTCAGAGATTAAGCTCTCGAAGACCAAAGCCTCAACACTCCCCTCAATCAAACTGTTGTTCAATTCTCAGCAATAGCCACGAAAGTCCCTAAAAGATGAACCGGTCACATTAAAGTTATATGCCAAGTAGCAAGTGTCAAATCAAATCAGGCCGAAAGGGAAAAAGGGTGGTAAAGCGCACATATATTGACACCAATGGATAAATGGCACTAAGTGAGGAGAGGCGGAACAATAGTTAATGACTGGCACAAAGGTAAGGGAGACATGCCTTTACAGATCAACTCATATACGAGAGAAGGCCTTTGATTATGCATGACGGTAGTACGTAGAAATTCCGAGGGGGTCAAGCCGTGGGGAAAGGACAAGGCCCTTACCCCCGCGGACTTGCGACACGTGGCAAGACTTCACGGCGGAGAAATAGTAACAGGGTTGGGCCAAGAGATTCTGTATCGTGGTGGAGTTAAGGTGGGCCCGCTCAGGTGAGGAAGATAAGCGTTAGTCCGGCAAAGGGGAAGTCCTACGTGTTAAAAAGTGGATAGCGCATATGGAACAACGGTAAGGTAAGTCCATTAGGACAGCTGGTACTAGGGCCCGTACCAGCTTTTAAACCGACACGAGGCGCTCACCTATATCTAGATTTACCCAATCCCCACGCGCCACGTGTCTCAGTGTCAGTGTCCTTACGACACTTGCCCTCTGTTCTCTTACACTTTCACCTTTTAACCTAAACAGTCCTCCCGAATGGTAAAAACTCCCGTATTCCTCTCTGGTAAATCATTTTCAGGTAGTTTTCTACGGCGAATACCAAGTAGGGAAGAACGCCGGGTTTGTCCAAGTCACTGTCACGGTTCCCCTCGTCGTTTTCCCAAGCATTGTCACCCTCTGCTCAGGTAATCCATTTTTCGTTTTTGTTTCATTATTTTTCCCTTTCTCTCTTTTCCGAATTGTTGAATAACCGCCATGGGGAGAGGGACGCCCAAGAAGAACGAACCTGAAACTCCCCAACTCCATGAGTCTAGAAACCCTCCTGGTTTTGAACCCCTTCGTGACTTGTAGGCGGGTATCTGTGACCCAAAATACCCTTTCGATATACGGAACATCAAGCCCCTACTGTTCGGCCGCCACTGTAAAAGTGCTGATCGTTTCCGAGTTGTTGCGTCCGGCTTCTATCACCACATTACCCCCCAAGTCCACTCCTGTGTCGATTTTATTGTCTGGCTTAGAGACTCCTACGATTCACATCGTGATGCCTTCATTTCCCCTCAGGGTAACATAATCTTCTCCCTTTCTCCCGATATTATAAGGCAGGCTCTCCGTTTCCCTTCCAGTGATGCCTACTTCAGTTTCAAAGATGAAACCTTGCTCGCACAGTTTAATAAACTTTCGAGGGAAGCCCGCCGTGCCTTCATAGCTGCCATAACCGTTGATCAGGCGACGGCCCTACCTCCGTTGGAGCCTTTCCCATTGAGTTTGTTTAATGAAGAGGTCCGACCAGTCCTGTCCCTCATTGCCGGCCTCCTAGGGGTGGGGAGTCCTGAAGACATCTCTTGGGTATGAATTCGATTCTTGTGGCTTATGATACAGAATGGAGTTACACTGGATATTCCAGGTTTCCTGTCTTTTACCATCCGGACCCAATTTCAGGAGCTAGCCAAGGCCCGAAAGTTTTGTTTTTGTTCGTTGGTATTCTACCTCTTCCTGTTCCAGCATGCGGACAAGTTTAATCATTTGGGGCTAGACAGGATGTATTCTGAAAATTCCCAGCCCAGGCCAGTCTTCGACTGGAATTTCTCTGTTCGTCAGTTGCCTAGGGGAGAGGGTTACGTCAGTTTCGTGAATACCTTCATGTCCATTGCTTACACCATCATCCACGACGCACCTTCCCCTAGGGTTTTCCCAGAGATGAAGCGCTGGTTACAGGCTGGGAAGTACCAGTGTACCGACGATTGGTTCCTATCAGAGGAGTATACTGAAATCCGTGTCTATGGAGCCGAAGTAGCCCCCTACCAGCTCCCAGCTTTTCCTGTCCGACGAGTCTACGCCCTTGAATACATCCGGCAAGCCCTCAAGGCTGACCAGCTTCATTTCGTCCCCGCTAAGAAAGGCTACATCCTGAAGCTTCCCGACAATATTGGACCCTTTGTTGTAAATTCTAGATATGCCCTCCCGATTGTTGAGAAAATATTGCAGAACTTGGATCTGAAATTAGGGGAGAGTTGGGCTTATGACCCACGGGAAATTATCTCAAATAAAAGAAAGAGAAACAGGTCTGCGCCCTACGTTCATGAATCCAGGCCATTTCTGGAGTGGAAGGCTAATTATGAGGTCTGGCCTATGTTTTCGTAGATGGAGACGGACTCGTCTGCCACGGGAGAAGAAGAAGAGGTGAACAAAGGGGGCAATGAGCAGGAAGCTGGTACATCCAGAGCGCCACCACCCAAGAGGCAAAAGGTGGCCACTAGTGAAGCCGAGGTCATCGGGGAAGGGATAATTCTGGAGCCCCTCACGAAATTTGGAGAGTTTGATAAGAGCAAGGCAGGGATAGTGGTTCTAAGAGATAGCGTCGCCTCCTCTGACTTCACTGAAGTCACTCAGGCCATCATCGAGCCTCCTCCTTCCAAGACAAAAGAAAGGGAGCTGACCAATAAAACCGTCCGAGACAAATATAGGGCCGAACTAGGAGGTTTCGTTGAGAAATATCACACCAGAATCTCTGCCTCGGTTAATGCAGACACCGAAGATCTGGTGCTTTCTATGGCCGAGGCTATCCTGGACCCGAATTCGGACGTCCCTAGCTACAAGGTGATTGAATTGGTTGTCGACATGAAGAAGGTTCCGGTACAGGACCTGAATGACCTGTTCCAGACAATCTGCGACATGATGAAGGATAAGATTTCGCAGATCACCCTTGCCCTAAAGAAGACAGAGCAGAAATTCGACGACCTGAACAACTCTTTTTCCGCAGAACAGAGCGCTTGTCGTGCTAACGCACATCAGGTGCGCGTCCTTAGAGAGCAGATTAAGAATTCAGACGACGGAGGGAAGGGAATGCAAGCGGCATTAATAGCCAAGTTGGAGAAGGACATTTCAGCGGCAAGGAAACGGTCTGGCATACCGGCTTCACATCCGATACAGACCGATGAACTGGTGCACATGGAGGAGGAGAAAAACGAGCTGATGGCCCAGCTTTCCAGAGAGAGAGAGGAGAAAGAAAAAATGGTCAGAAGAATGGAAGATCTGGAGAGCAGAGCTACCGAGCTGCAGACCCACTGGGACACACACAGTTGTCATGCAGCCGAGACATCAAGTGGGACAGGATCAGCAACAGCACAACTATCCACAGCTATGGCTGAGATAGAAGTGCTGGGGAAGAAAACAACGACAGCCAAGCAAAAGGTGGAAGAACTGGAGGGCGCCCTGGCTGAGAAGGTCAGAACTATTGAAGGGCTACGAAGAGAAGTGGAGGAAGGAAAGAAGACTGCGACTGAGCAACAACAGATCATCGCCGAGCTGAAGAGTAAGGTGAAGGGAAATATCACCCTGGTCGAGGCCAGAAGCCTGATCTGGTCAGATATAATCGTGGCCGTGACTGAACAGTGGGAGTTCCTAACGATGATAGGAGAGCTAAAATATACCCTTCCATACCTTAATAGGAGATTGCAGGAGGCCGGGGATAATCTGCCAACTAGAGCCCGACATGCCGGAATTTATATATCTTTTCTCTATACACTGAGAGCGAATGACGTGGTAAAACATGACATTCCCAAAGCAGACGATGGAAATCAATGAATACCTGAAAAATTATGAAAGAGGAGGCTCGACGGCAGCCTTCAAAGGCTCTCCAATCTGTCACGTGTATACGTGGTCGTCGAACAAGGTGGAACGAAATCACCACCGGCCGCTTCCCTTTCCTATGTTGGGAACCGCTCCCCGCCGACCATGCACCCCGACAAATACACAGCACTTCTAGAGGCAGAACGGGATCGGTCAGATCTTCAGATGGGCAAAGGAACTCAGCTTAAAGCTACTACCATCATCACAGCCCTACAGAAGGAGTTTAGTCTCCTCCATATGATCCGGTACCGTCTCCCCACCCACGCAGACATCCACACCTTCGGCGAGGCATTTACTAGGGTGGAGAGACTCTCAGAGATGTCAGAGCCAAATCCAGAAAGCCAGCGGAGGTTAACGCAGTTCCTGACTCAGCATGCCAGTCCTTCCACCGATGTACCTCCTCCAGCGTCTACTACAGCCTCGACCCAACAACTTTCATGACACCTTATGTTTCATTCATGACATGGCCTTAACGGCCTTTACTTTCATTTCTGGGCTTATGTTTCGATGAATTTCCGAGTGGGCTGCTTTTCCTCCCACTCTTGCATTTTACTTTACCTTGAACAATGATCTACATTTTGGTTAAGTTTGGCCTGGGGCCTGTTACGCATGATGGAAGAGTTGTTTTCCCCATCATGCCATTTTTTGGTTTTGATAATGATTGTTAACAATTTTGAGCATGCGAGAAAGATATTTTCAGAAAATATCTTCTCGCTGAAAGGCAGATGGAAGGCTATATAATACAGGAAAAAGAATGATACCAGGTTCCATTTCTTCAGAAAATTGATTGTATTAGAATTTCCTGTGTGTCTCCTTTGTGAAAAATTCGGATACTGCCCGGAGGAGCCCATCGGGTCTCAATAATAAGAAGCTTCACTGTAATAAGGATTCCGGACACGGTTGTATGGTAGTGTGTGTGTCTCTCTATTGTTAGTTTCATCTATGCTCATCTCTTTTATATTACATCATGGAATGCGAGTGTCTTTTGTCTTTTGATATGAACTTATCGTGTTGATACTTATGTCAGTAGCAGTTTGACACTTTAAATGGCTCAGGAGTAATGTATTTTGCCACATGCATTTCACTCGTATTTCTACTATGTTGGTTGTATTGAAATGTTATTGACGAAAGCTCTTGGTATATGTGGATTCTTAGATATTTAAGCCCATTTGTATGCCATGAAGTTCTCCTTAGTATCATCTATGTGATAGCCGATATCCCTTTCTCGCTATACAGCTTCGCTATTGTTTATACTTACTTTCTCTGCCATATGTCGTGAATCTGGCCCTCATTACGTTGATCTATCTTACAATTGTCTGAAGCAACAGTATCTGAATATTAGCATATCATTCGTTCAGCGTTATTTAAAATGCCTCAAACCGTCCGAAGTTCTGGTTCCATTTTAGTCTGTTCTCTGTTTCAAAGAAGGTAGTGTAAGAGCTCTGTCATGTTAAGGGATGAAACGTTATCTTAAATATCCTGCTCTCTACACCTCATAAGATGTCCTAGGCACTGGTCTATAACAACTCTAGGCTGTCTCTAGGAGTTACAACATCTTTTTGGCGCCGTTGCCGGGGACCGAAGTTGAAAAGATTTAAGTCCCTGGGCCTCGACAAATCCTGTCCACTCTTCAGTTAGGTGAGCACGAAGAGTTGTGAGTTGTGCATACCTCACCTTGGCGACTCCACATTTATATTTCAGATAAACCTATTTGCAGTTCTGGCTCCCCGAAAGCCACACCTAAGGTCAGATACTTCACAGTCGAAGACACCTTCTGTGTCTGACCCAGAGCGAATCCTTCACAGAAGAGGCTGGAGAGAAAGACCACCAGTTCATACCGATATTCCTGAGTTTTCCCTCGAAAACTTCCCGTATCTTCAGCCCTCCTCTTCTCAGGTCGCCCAAATACAAAGCTCTAACCCTATTATAAGAGATATTGGCTATTACTCTGATAGCCCTTACCGAGAAGGTACCCGTATCAAAGACGAAGCTGAGTCTAGTTATACTCCACATTATTCTTTTCATCCTACCCCTGAAGTTGAAGAGGTCAAAGAGATCACTGAAGTGTCTGCTGTTAACAGCCCTACCTCCTCATCAAGTCCTCAAGCCGCTGTCCACTATATTCCCATCATTATTCATACTCAACTCACAACACCTCCTCCACCTCGCGCTGCTCAAGCTCTCATCCTACCTCCGCCTCCCCCAATGGCGAATGTACCCAGCTTTTTACAAAACAGGTATGCTCCTTTACAGCTGCCTGCAGTGTTAAACGATATGCCGCAGGACTATTTGAAGATTCTACCCAGATTCAATGGGGAGAATGGTGTTGATGCTCACAAGCATGTTGAAATCTTCTGCTCTTTCGCAGAGAACTTTAATGTGGAACATCTGGATGTGGTTCTGAGGCTGTTCGTGCAGTCCCTTGATGGAGAGGCTAGAAAGTGGTTTAAGTCTCTTGCAGTTGATTCCATCAACACCTGGGAGGCAATGGAAGAGGCTTTTGTGAAAAAGTGGGGAGATAGGAAAGATCATGGGGATACCTTAACCGAGTTCAACACCCTTAAAAAGAAACACAATGAAGGGGTATCAGAATTCATCAGAAGATTTAACAAATTGTATTACAGCCTCCCAGCTGAGATGAAGCCCCATCAGACCGCTGCCAAGGTCGTTTTTGTAGCAGCATTTGATTCCGAGTTTGGCTTCTCACTAAGGGAGAGAAAGCCAGCCACTCTTGATGATGCACAGACTGATGCATTGGAAATAGAAGCAAACTTTGTCTCGACTGGTAAGACCAAAGTAAAGCAAGAACATGATACAAGAAGAAGAAGCAAGGAAGAAGTGTCCACTTCAAGTCAGGATAGAGACTCTGCAAGTGATAAGATCGAAGAGATGAATAAAATGATCAAGAACCTCTCTAGCAAGTTGGTCAAGCTAGAGATGGAAGCCAAAAGTTCTCCACCAAAGAACTTTCAGAATGCTCCAAACAGAGGGTTCAACCCTCAATACAGGAAACCTCCCTTGCAGATACTGCAGAGGGGGCAGAAGGAGTCACAAGACCAAGTACCGCACCCTTTGTACTTGGAAGGACAAATGGAGGCTTCCCCTGAAGACTCCTCTTATGAGCAAGATGAAACATGTCCGGTTTTCTCAGACAGCGATGACATAGAGTGCCCTGTCCAAGGAAGTGAGGAGGATGCGTTGCAACCTCACTCAGAAGCGAAGGATAATGAGGATGTCGAAGAGCCAGAAATCGATGACTACTGCAAACAGTTTGTTGATTTCATGCACGCTCAGTTCAACAGGAAATATGACCTCAGGTCCTCCAGGAAAAGGACCCGCACTCAAGATGAAGAGGAAGATGCACCCCAGAGATCAGCACCTGCACAGAAAGAGGCCAATACCAAAGAATCTTCTGATAGAGGTAAGAAGCCCCTTTACCAACCTTTGCAAGATGATAGTCACATGCCTTCCTCCTCTCAAGTAGCTGTGTCTCCTGTGAATAAAGTTCCCATTAAAGAAGTTAAGTCTTCCTTGCCAAACAAAGAGTCCAAAGAAAAGGAAGTCCAGATAGAAAAGCCCTTGTCTGCCTTCAGTTTGCAAAAGGAACTTGAAAAGGTCAAAATCCCTGTCCCTCTGTCTGAATTATTGAAGCAGCCTGCATATCAGTCACAAGTCTCCTCTTTCATTTCAGATCCTGAAGTCCCACACATTCCAGACAGTCTTAATTTGCAAGAAGAAAGGCCCATGGTAGTGTTTGGCCCCCATGTCGAGGAATTGGACCCCTCTACCCCTCCTTTCTATGTTTCCCTAGTAATCCATGATTTACTATTACATAACTGTATGTTGGATTCAGGAGCATCCCACAATTTGATGCCCCTGTCTGTCATGGAGCAGTTGGGTCTCCAAATCACCCGTCCATATAAAGATCTCTACTCCTTTGACTCCAAAAGAGTGAAGTGCTTGGGCATGATCAAGGACCTAGCAGTCACCTTGGCTCAGATTCCTGCCAAGAGTGTGGTAATGGATATCGTAGTGGCTGACATCCCAGCTCGCTTCGGCATGCTGTTGTCTAGGTCTTGGGGGACCAGAATTGGAGGGTCAATCAAGCTGGATCTGTCATACGCCACCATCCCTGTCTTTGGGGGTCAAGAAAGGAGATTGTACCGAGAAACTAGGTTTGTCAAGACAGTCACAAAAGTAGGAGATTCAGTAAACTCCCCAGTTTACAGTAGAGATGGAGATTTTTCCTGTCTAATGTTGGAGGAAGATCAGGAATATGCTCATGAACCTACATTTTGTCAGATAAAGACTGAGCTATCAGAGCAGGACCGTGAATCTGATATCTGGACACTCCACTTTGATGGAGCAAATTCCAGAGAGGGAAACGGGGCTGGAGTGTTGCTTATCTCACCCATGGGTCAATGGGTCCCCCTCTCTTTCAAATTAGAATACGAGGCCACGAATAATGTGGCTGAATACGAGGCACTCATATTGGGGCTACAAACAGCAAGAAGCATGAAGATCCAAGGTCTAAAGGTGATGGGAGACTCAGAGTTGGTGGTGAGGCAGGTGAGAAATCAGTGTCAAGCGAAGCATCCGAGGCTAAAGGCCTATAGAAACGAAGTGTGGGACCTTGTGGAAAATTCCTTTCTGGCATTTAACATTCATTTTATGCCCAGGGAGCACAACAGAATGGCAGACTCCTTGGCTGTAGCTGCTAGTACATTCCGCCCACCTCAGAACCCTCTTCTGAGATACGAAATTGAGGTAAGATACAGGCCTTCAATTCCTGATAATGTTAAGCACTGGCAGGTCTTCGAAGATGAGGAGCAGGTGAAGAGGTTTTTGGAGACTGTGGGGGAGTTTTCAAACTTAGAGATCGACAATTGTGAAGAGGAAGAAGTCGAAGACATTCCAGGGGACAAGCTAGAAGAGAAGATAGCTGGTCACAGATTCCTACAACTAAAGGGAAATGTCATTCCCCGAGGATTGGTACCTCTGGAAAGGCTGTTCAATAAGGATGATGTCCCATTACAGCCAAACAAAATGGTGACTGAGGACCAGGTTGAAGATCTGAATCTGGGCACGAAAGAAGACCCAAAGATTGTGAAGCTGTCGAAGAAAGTCCCAGATGAATATAAACCATTGTACCAAAAGCTGTTTCAAACCTACAAAGACGTATTCGCCTGGTCGTATCAAGATTTGAAAACCTTTGATGTCAGTGTGATGCAGCACAAAATTCCATTGAAAGCCGATGCAAAACCCCACAAGCAAAAGCTCCGGCAGATCAATCCCCTGTTGTTACCATCGATTGAGCAGGAAATAAAAAAGTTACTGAAGGCTAAAATTATAGTGCCACTAAGGTATTCTGAATGGGTGGCCAATTTAGTCCCAGTACGCAAGAAGAACGGTGAAATCAGGTTGTGTGTGGATTTCAGAAACCTGAACAGGGCATCTCTAAAAGACAACTATCCACTACCAAAGATGGATCATATTCTGCAAAAGGTGGTAGGGGCCTCTAGAATGTCCATGATGGATGGGTTCTCGGGCTATAATCAAGTGGCCGTATTCCCTGAGGACCAGGAAAAGACAGCTTTCACCACGCCCTGGGGAACATTTATGTATGCCAGGATGCCATTCGGACTGATCAATGCAGGGGCTACGTTCCAGAGAGCGATGGATATAACTTTTGTGGGAGAACAGGATAAGTTCCTGGTGGTGTACCTAGATGATATAACGGTCTTTTCAAAGGATGATGTCGAGCATGTTCAGCATTTGCAGAAGACTTTTGAGAAATGCAGGAGGTATGGACTCTCTCTCAACCCTCAGAAATCTTTCTTTGCATTAGAAGAGGGTAAACTCCTAGGACATATAGTAACTAAAGATGGGGTCAAAATCGATCCTAAGAGGGTAGAAGCTATAAACGGTATCTCTCTCCCCAGAAACAAGAAAGAAGTACAGGTATTCCTAGGACGGATCAATTTTCTCAGAAGATTCATTCCCAATTATGCCGAAATAGTTAGACACATCACAGATATGTTAAAGAAGAACAATGAAGTGAAATGGGCACCAAAATCAAGGCAGGCTTTTGCCAGGATCAAGACTGCATTTGCTGAAGCTCCAGTATTGGCAAAGCCTGACTTCACTGAACCCTTCATGATTTTCTCTTTTGCATCACCTCACACGGTGGCAGGGGTCCTCCTACAGAAGAATGGAGATGGGTATGAGCAACCCATAGCTTTCTTTAGTCAAGTTCTTCATGATGCAGAGCTGAAATACAACATACTTGAGAAGCAAGCTTATGCCCTGGTAAAGTCCTTGAAGGCCTTTCGCATGTACATTTTACAATCTCATGTGGCTGCTTTTGTACCCGCAGCAGCAGTTAAGGACATCCTAGTGCAGGGAGACAGTGAAGGCAGAAGGGGGCGGTGGATTGCGAAGATACAAGAATATGACTTGGATATAAGGCCCACCAAGTTAATTAAAGGACAGGGGCTAGCGAAGATTTTATCAGAATCGAACCACCAAGCCCTGGGCATCCACTTATCCGTGATCGCAGATGAAGCATCTCAGGAACAGACAGGGAGGCCAGAAGTGGAAATGGAAACTCAAAAAATACAGATGAAGTACCTCACTAGCCCCTGGTACAAAGAAATTGTTGAATACCTCCTGACACTCAGCTGCCCACCCAGCTGTGACAAGTCCAAATACAGAGCCTTGAGGCTTAAATCTCAAAAGTACGCCGTGGCTAATGGTCAGTTATATTGGAGAGATCCGTCAGGCATACTGCTGTTATGTCTCATCGAAGGGGAGGTAGGGAACATCATAACCGAGTTCCATGAGGGGATCTACGGAGGGCATTATAGCTGGAGGAGCACAGCTCAGAAAATTTTGAAGGCCGGTTTCTACTGGCCTAAACTATTTGGAGATGTCTTCACTTGGGTCAGAGCCTGTGACAAATGCCAAAAGTTTGCTGAAAAACAGAAGTTAGCCGCTTTACCCCTGATTCCTGTGCACGTTGATGAGCCTTTTAAGCAATGGGGTATTGACTTCATAGGTGAGATCCACCCACCCTCCAGTGGGCAGAACAAATGGATTTTGACTGCTACAGATTACTTCACCAAGTGGGTGGAGGCCATCCCCGCACGAAACGCTACAGACACAGTGGTCATAAAATTCTTAGAAGAGAATATCATCTCAAGGTTTGGATGCCCTGCCAGAATAGTCACGGACAATGCTCAGGCTTTTAAATCTGTTAAGATGGTGAATTTCTGTCAACAGTACAACATCACTCTGGGCCATTCCACAGCTTACTACCCCCAGGGCAATGGTCTTGCCGAGTCATCAAACAAAACACTGGTCAGAGCACTGAAGAAGACAATAAATGAGAACCAGAGAAATTGGGACTCTCAGCTGAAGTTTGCTCTATGGGCAAACAGGATAACCAGTAAAAGGGCAACAGGGAAGTCGCCTTACGAACTAGTATACGGACGAGTAGCTGTATTCCCCATACAGTTGGCTCTACCTGTGGCTCGTTTCATGCAGGAGACTCAGGAAGAAGCTGATGGCACGACTAGAAGAATCAATCAATTGATTGAACTGGAGGAAACGCGTGTTCAGGTGAATCAGAGGCTGGTGGACTATCAAGAGAAGATGAAAGATTTGTTTGACCAGCACACCAAAGACAGGAAGCTGCAGGTGGGGGATTTAGTGCTCCGATGGGATGTACGCAGAGCTGACAAAGGCAAACATGGTAAGTTTGACCCCCTTTGGTTCGGTCCTTTCAAGATCGCAGAGCGGGGAGGAAATAATACATTTAAGCTGGAAAATTTACAGGGGGATCTGTTGGAAGCCCCTGTGAATGGGCAATTCCTCAAACCATACTTCCAATTCTGAAGAAGGCTGGAAAGCCTGACTGTATTATATTGTATATTAGTTGCTATTTCGTTTTGTTTGTTTATCATCAATTACAGACATGTCATGAAGATCTGTACACGGCACAGCTCTAGAAACTGAAAAGTGTTGTTCAAAGAAGGTCTACAGGCGGTCTGCGTAGTTCTCGACACGTTCGAGGACAAACGTGCCGTCCCCAGGTGGAGCCAATGTTGTTCAATTCTCAGCAATAGCCACGAAAGTCCCTAAAAGATGAACTGGTCACATTAAAGTTATATGCCAAGTAGCAAGTGTCAAATCAAATCAGGCCGAAAGGGAAAAAGGGTGGTAAAGCGCACATATATTGACACCAATGGATAAATGGCACTAAGTGAGGAGAGGCGGAACAATAGTTGATGACTGGCACAAAGGTAAGGGAGACATGCCTTTACAGATCAACTCATATACGAGAGAAGGCCTTTGATTATACATGACGGCAGTACGTAGAAATTCCGGGGGGGTCAAGCTGTGGGGAAAGGACAAGGCCCTTACCCCCGCGGAATTGCGACACGTGGCAGGGCTTCACGGCGGAGAAATAGTAACAGGGTTGGGCCAAGAGATTCTGTATCGTGGTGGAGTTAAGGTGGGCCCGCTCAGGTGAGGAAGATAAGCGTTAGTCTGGCAAAGGGGAAGTCCTACGTGTTAAAAAGTGGATAGCGCATATGGAACAACGGTAAGGTAAGTCCATTAGGACAGCTGGTACTAAGGCCCGTACCAGCTTTTAACCCGACACGAGGCGCTCACCTATATCTAGAATTACCCAATCCCCACGCGCCACGTTTCTCAGTGTCAGTGTCCTTACGACACTTGCCCTCTGTTCTCTTACACTTTCACCTTTTAACCTAAACAGTCCTCCCGAATGGTAAAAAACTCTCGTATTCCTCTCTGGTAAATTATTTTCAGGTAGTTTTCCACGGCGATTACCAAGTAGGGAAGAACGCCGGGTTTGTCCAAGTCACTGTCACAGTTCCCCTCGTCGTTTTCCCCCAAGCATTGTCGCCCTCTGCTCAGGTAATCCATTTTCCGATTTTGTTTCATTATTTTTCCCTTTCTCTCTTTTCCGAATTGTTGAATAACTGCCATGGGGAGAGGGACGCCCAAGAAGAACGAACCTGAAACTCCCCAACTCCATGAGTCTAGAAATCCTCCTGGTTTCGAGCCCCTTCGTGACTTGCAAGCGGGTATCTGTGACCCAAAATACCCTTTCGATATACGAAACATCAAGCCCCTACTGTTCGGCCGCCACTGTAAAAGTGCTGATCGTTTCCGAGTTGTCGCGTCCGGCTTGTATCACTACATTACCCCCCAAGTCCATTCTTGTGTCGATTTTATTGTCTGGCTTAGAGACTCTTACGATTCACATCGTGATGCCTTCATTTCCCCTCAGGGTAGCATAATCTTCTCCCTTTCTCCCGATATTATAAGGCAGGCTCTTCGTTTCCCTCCCAGTGATGCCTACTTCAGTTTTAAAGACGAAACCTTGCTCGCACAGTTTAATAAACTGTCGAAGGAAGCCCGCCGTGCCTTCATAGCTTCCATAACAGTCGATCAGGCGACGGCCCTACCTCCGGTTGAGCCTTTCCCATTGAGTCTGTTTAATGAAGAGGTCCGACCAGTCCTGTCCCTCATTGCCGGCCTCCTGGGAGAAGGGACCCCTGAAGACATTTCCTGGGTATGCATTCGATTCTTGTGGCTTATGACTCAGAATGGGGTTACACTGGATATTCCAGGTTTCCTGTCTTTTACCATCCGGAACCAATTTCGGGAGCTGGCCAAGGCCCGAAAGTTTCGTTTTTGTTTGTTGGTTTTCTACCTCTTCCTGTTCCAGCATGCAAACAAGTTTAATCATTTGGGGCTGGACCGGATGTATTCTGAAAATTCTCAGCCCAGGCCAGTCTTCGACTGGAATTTCTCCGTTCGTCAATTGCCTAAGGGGGAGGGTTACATCAGTTTCGTGAATACCTTCATGTCCATTGCTTACACCATCATTCACGATGTACCTTCTCCTAGGGTTTTCCCAGAGATGAAGCGCTGGTTATAGGCTGGGAAGTACCAGTGCACTGGCGATTGGTTTCTATCAGAGGAGTATACCGAAATCCGTGTCTATGGAGCCGAAGTAGCCCCCTACCAGCTCCCAGCTTTTCCTGTCCGACGAGTCTACGCCCTTGAATACATCCGGCAAGCCCTCAAGGCTGACCAGCTTCACTTCGTCCCCGCTAAGAAAGGCTACATCCTGAAGCTTCCCGACAATATTGGCCCCTTTGTTGTGAATTCTAGATATGCCCTCCCGATTGTTGAGAAAATATTGCAGAACTTGGATCTGAAATTAGGGGAGAGTTGGGCTTATGACCCACGGGAAATTACCTCAAATAAAAGAAAGAGAAACAGGTATGCGCCCTATGTTCATGAATCCAGGCCATTTCTGGAGTGGAAGGCTAATTATGAGGTCTGGCCTATGTTTTCGCAGATGGAGACGGACTCATCTGCCACAGGAGAAGAAGAAGAAGTGAACAAAGGGGGCAATGAGCAGGAAGCTGGTACTTCCGGAGCACCGCCACCCAAGAGGCAAAGGGTGGCCACTAGTGAAGCCGAGGTCATCGGGGAAGGGATAATTCTGGAGCCCCTCGCAAAATTTGGAGAGTATGATAAGAGCAAGGCAGGGATAGTAGTTCTAAGAGATAGCACCGCCTCCTCTGACTACACTGAAGTCACTCAGGCCATCATCGAGCCTCCTTCTTCGAAGACAAAAGAAAGGGAACTGACCAATAAAACCGTCAGAGACAAATATAGGGCCGAACTAGGAGGTTTTGTTGAGAAATATCACACCAGAATCTCTGCCTCGGTTAATGCCGACACTGAAGACCTGGTGCTTTCTATGGCCGAGGCTATCCTGGACCCGAATTCGGACGTCCCTAGCTACAAGGTGATTGAATTGGTTGTCGACATGAAGAAGGTTCCGGTACAGGACCTGAATGACCTTTTCCAGAAAATCTGCGACATGATGAAGGATAAGATTTCGCAGATCACCCTTGCCCTAAAGAAGACAGAGCAGAAATTCGACGACCTGAACAGCTCTTTTTCCGCAGAACAGAGTGCTTGTCGTGCTAACGCACATCAGGTGCGCGTCCTTAGAGAGCAGATTAAGAATTCAGACGACGGAGGGAAGGGAATGCAAGCTGCATTAATAGCCAAGTTGGAGAAGGACATTTCAGCGGCTAGGAAACGGTTCAGCGGCTAGGAAACGGTCTGGCATACCAGCTTCACATCCGGTACAGACCGATGAACTGGTGCAGGTGGAGGAGGAGAAAAACGAGCTGATTGCCAAGCTTTCCAGAGAGAGAGAGGAGAAAGAAAAAATGGTCAAAAGAATGGAATATCTGGAGAGCAGAGCTACCGAGCTGCAGACCCGCTGGGATATGCACAGTTGCCATGCAGCCGAGACATCAAGTGGGACAGGTTCAGCAACAGCACAACTATCCACAGCTAAGGCTGAGATAGAAGTGTTGGGGAAGCAAACAACGACAGCCAAGCAAAAGGTGGTAGAGCTGGAGGGCGCCCTGGCTGAGAAGGTCAGAACTATTGAAGGGCTGAAAAGAGAAGTTGAGGAAGGAAAAAAGACTATGACTGAGAAACAACAGACCATCGCCGAGCTGAAGAGTAAGGTGAAGGGAAATCTCACCCTGGTCGAGGCCAGAAGCCTGATCTGGTCGGATATAATCGTGGCCGTGACTGAACAGTGGGAGTTCCTAACGATGATAGGAGAACTCAAATCTACCCTTCCATATCTTAATAGAAGGTTGCAAGAGGCCGGGGATAATCTGCCAAATAGAGCTCGACATGCCGGAATTTATATATCTTTTCTCTATACACTGAGAGCAAGTGACGTGGTAAAACATGGCATTCCCAGCAGGTTTATGGAAATCAATGAATGTCGGAAAATTATAGAGAAAGAGGAGGCTCGATTGGCAGCTTCAAAGGCTCTCCAACAGGTCGCAGACATTGTGGAGCAGTTCAACAAGGTGTGGAACGAAATCATCACTGCTGGCCTCCCTTCATGTTGGGAACCAAACGCTCCTGCCGTACTCATGCACCCCGATCAATACACAACACTTCTAGAGGCAGAAAGGGATCGGTCAGATCTTCAGATGGGCAAAGGAACTCAGCTTAAGGCTACTACCATCATCACAGCCCTCCAGAAGGAGTTTAGTCTCCTCCATATGATCAGGTATCGGCTCCCCACCCATGCAGACATCCACACCTTCGGCGAGGCATTTACCAGGGTAGAGAGACTCTCAGAGATGTCAGAACCGAATCCAGAAAGCCAGCGGAGGTTGACACAGTTTCTGACTCAGCATGCTAGTCCTTCCACTGATGTGCCTCCTCCAGCGTCTACTACAGCCTCGACCCAACAGCATACATGACACCTCATGTTTTATCCATGACATGGCCTGAACGGCCTTTACTTTCATTCAGTTATGTTTTGTTTAAATTTCCGAGTGGGCGGTTTTTCCTCCCACTCTTGCATTTTTACTTTTACATTGAACAATGATCTACATTTTGGTTTTAAGTTTGGCCCGGGGCCTGTTACGCATGATGGAAGAGTTGTTTTCCCCATCATGCCATTTTGTGGTTTTGATAATGATTGTTAACAATTTTGAGCATGCGAGAAAGATATTTTCAGAAAATATCTTCTCGCTGAAAGGCAGATGGAAGGCTATATAATACAGGAAAAAGAATGATACCAGGTTCCACTTCTTCGGAAAATTGATTGTATTAGAATTTCCTGTGTGTCTGCTTTGTGAAAAATTCGGATACTGCCCGGAAGAGCCCATCGGGTCTCAATAATAAGAAGCTTCACCGTAATAAGGATTCTGGACACGGTTGTATGGTAGTGTGTGTATCTCTCTATTGTTAGATTCATCTATGCTCATTTCTCTTATATTACATCCTGGAATGCGAGTGTCTTCTGTCTTTTGATATGAACTTATCGTGTTGATACTTATGTCAGTAACAGTTTGACGCTTTAAATGGCTCAGGAGTAATGTATTTTGCCACATGCATTTCGCTCGTATTTCTACTATGTTGGTTGTATTGAAATGTTATTGACGAAAGCTCTTGGTATGTGTGGATTCTTAGATATTTAAGCCCATTTGTATGCCATGAAGTTCTCCTTAGTAGCATCTATGTAACAGCCAATATCCCCTTCTCGCTATACAGCTTCGCTACTGTTTATACTTACTTTCTCTGCCATATGTCGTGAATCTGGCCCTCATTATGTTGGTCTGTCTTACAATTGTCTGAAGCAGCAATATCTGAATATTAGCATTTCATTCGTTCAGCGTTACTTAAAATGCCTCAAACTGTCCGAAGTTCTGGTTCCATTTTAGTCTGTTCTCTGTTTCAGAGAAGGTAGTGTAAGAGCTCTGTCATGTTAAGGGATGAAACGTTGTCTTAAATATCCTGCTCTCTACACCTCATAAGATGTCCTAGGCACTGGTCTATAACAACTCTAGGCTGTATCTAGGAGTTACAACACAAACTATGAAACATAATAAGTTGTGAGCCCTGAAAACGTTGAGGAACCAGTAGAAAGTATTTAAGAACCAGTAGATAGTGTTGAAGAACCAGAAGAAAGTATTGAAGAACTAGTAGAGAATGTTGAGGAATCAGCAAGAAATGTTGAAAAACAAGTGGAAAACATTGAGGAGCCAGTAGAAAACTTTGAAGATCGAGCAAGTGTAGTAGGAGATCAAATAATGGAAGGAAACAAAGAATAATTCTTTGGTGAAGGACAAGTAGATCCTGAAGGAGAGGGAAAAGATGAGAATTCTCTCTCTACCTCGAGATTTCCTATTAGTGATCTCCCTAGAGGAGAAACTCCCATGAAGAATATCCCACTTTTAGCCTTACCTAACTTCCATGGGTTATCCTCTGAAGATCCTGACGAATTTCTTTTTGAATTTGATATATTATGCAGAAGTTATGATTATGTTACTAATGCCCAGAAGTTGAAGTTGTTCCCAGCAACATTAAAAGGAAATGCATTAAGGTGGTTCATGAGTCTCGGAGGCCATGTAATCACAACATGGAAACAGATGAAACAGAAATTTTTGCTTAAGTATCAAGACTACTGCTGGACAAGAGAAAAGAGGGAGGAACTATTCAAGATGGTACAAAAGGAGGATGAGAATTTGGAGGACTTTGTGGAAAGACTACAGTACAATTTGCAGAGATCTAATCATCCCGATGTAAGTAAGGATATTCTTAAAACAATACTACTGAAAGGGGTGAGGGATGATTGTTTAGACATGCTAAACATGCTTGGTAAAGGGGATATATCTAAAGAATCATATGATGAAATTGTTGGCCTCTGTAAAAGATGTTCAAGAGGAGCTGCAAGGAACAGGTCAAACAGCAGAGATGCCACATATTTAAGAGTTCACAAATCAGCCAGTGGAAGAGCAACAAGAGCTGAAATAGTTAATTTACTTGAGGAATTTAAAACTGAAATGTTATGTTATTTTTCTTCACAAATTGACACCTTGCAGGTTAAAAAGAAACAGGCCGAAGCAAAAGCAGCTTTGGCTATCTTTTGCCCCAAATGCAGAGATAAACACTCACTAAGGGAATGCCCATTGGACAAGATACCAATTTGCACCCTTTGTGAGAAAGATCATGAAACACAACAATTCCTTTCTTTACCATGAATAAAGGCAGCATTGCAACCAACCGAAGAAGAAGCTGAAGCAGTCTATCTGCTGACACAGAGAAGACAATGGAAACCACAAGGGCAAGGTATGAATTCTAATATGCCATTTACATCTTCTAATCGTTGGAACAATTATCCTTCTTTTAGTCAGACAAACTACCCTCCCTTCAACCAAATGCAATACCCACCCTTTAATCAACTGAATTACCCACCCATGCAACAAACAAACCCTCCCTTTGTAGATCCTACAATGTGGACTCCTTGGCCTCCACAACAACCGTATTATTTCAATCAATGGAATTCAAATTTGAGGGGCCAACAACTCCCATTTCCAAATCAATTTCCTCAATTTCAACAACCACTTCCTCTACCATCAGGTGCTCCACCAAATAATAAAATGAGACCCCAGCGACCTCTACAACCAAATCCTAACCCCAATAATAAATCTATGCAAGTTATTGATATTCAAAACTAGCCTACATTTCCTGTTTTCCCTGCACAATGTAATGACATTCATTTAAGATCTAGGAAAATAGTTGAACCCATCATTGATGATGTTAATTATTCTGATTCTGATCAAGAAGAAACTGAGAAACATGATTCACACAAAAAGGTACAACCACCCCCTAATTAGGGTGTTGAAACAATAGAACCACCATTCCTTGAGCATTTAGTTTGAACTAAAACGCCTGAGCTACTTGCTTTTAATATTTTAGGGGAATTGCAAAATATTTATGTTAAAATTCCACTTTTACAGGCACTATGAGATGTACCAATTTATGCCAGAACCATAAGAGATATTTGTGTTAATAAACCTGGTAGAAAAGATAAAGACCCCCTTACAGTTCATGTTATGGGTGATCTATCTGCATTAATGTTCGGAAAAACTCCTCCAATTAAATATGGTGATCTCGGCCATCATACTCTGACAGTCTAAATTGGTAAAACAATGATCCCTCAAGTTCTGGTAGATTTAGGTGTTGCTATAAACATTATGACTCTTGAAACTTCACAATTGTTACAGCTAAAAAACACAATAAGAGATACACCAACCATTCTAGAGTTAGCTGACCGTTCTACAATCAAACCAGAAGGAGTTGTTGAAGACTTAGTTATCTCGGTTGAGTCCTAGAATTACCTAGCTGAATTTGTGGTGTTACAAACTAAAATAAAGTTGGGGGGGCATCCTCTAATTCTGGGAAGGCCTTGGCTAGCCATAGCTAATGCCTTTATCAGCTGCAGATCTGGTTCAATGACAATTTCCAATGGATATGAAACTAAACAGCTTACTCTCTACCCTCATGCTACACCCATGATTAACAATGAGAATTTTGTGTGGATGGATTATGATGATAATGCTATTCAACCTATTTTTACTATCAGACAAGCTTTAAATCTTAAAGATAACATTGAGGATGAAGTAATTAATAATTTCATTTGTGAACCTTCCTCTGTGACTGCTTAAATTTGAAGATCTACCTCAAACATCAGCCACCATCTCTTCTAAAATCATAACAATAGAAATCGAACCTTGTAGAACACTGAACATAAATCTTGATCTAACAGTTGTTGAAACACAACAATTAATGAAGATACTACTTGAAAATAAGGAAGCATTCACATGGGACTATACAAATATGAAGGGGATATCTCCTAAATTATGTACCCATAAAATATATATTAAGGAAGGTTGTCGACCAGTCTGTCAGCCCCAAAGACGAATGAACCCTAATTTAAGAGAAATTGTTAAAGAGGAACTTCAGAAATTGCTTAACGTAGGATTCATATACCCTATATCTGATAGTGAATGGGTTTCCCCATTGGTAATAGTTCCTAAGAAAAACAGGATATGGAGAGTGTGTGTAGATTATAGAGCCTTAAATAAAGCCACTCAAAAGGATCACTTTCCTTTACCATTCATTGATCAGGTGTTGGATAATTTATCAAGGAAGAAATTCTTCTCCTTTTTAGATGGATTTAGTGGGTATAATCAAATCAGAATTGCACCCCAAGACCAAGATAAGACCGCTTTTACTAGCCCATGGGGAACTTTTTCCTATATAGTTCTTCCATTTGGACTATGTAACGCACCAGCAACTTTTCAAAGGGCTGTTATAGGAATGTTTTCTGATATGCTGAATGAATCCATGGAAATATTTATTGACGACTTTACCCCTTATGGTGTGTCTTTCGAAGATGCATTACAAAATCTTGAGAAGGTACTCAAACGTTGTATACAAGCTCACCTCTCCTTAACTACTAAAAAATGTCATATGATGATGAGTGAAGGAGTAGTGCTTGGACATTTTATCTCATCTCAAGGAATTTAGGTAGATCCATCCAAAATACAAGTCATTCAGAATCTTCCTGTTACTAAAACAAAAACTAATGTCAGAAGTTTTCTAGGACATGCTGTATATTACAGGAGATTTATTAAAAAAAAAATTCCAAGATAGCTTCTCCTTTATTTTTGTTACTTATGAAAAATGTTGAATTTAAGTGGACTAATATTTTGCCAGGAAGGCTTTGTAGAACTCAAGCATCAGTTATCTATAGATCTTATTTTGAGAGGACCTGATTAGGCACTTCCCTTTCATATATCTTATGATGCTTCAGATACTGCAATTGGAGTTGTCTTAGGACAGAAGCAAAACCATCTTCCTTATGCCATCTACTTTATCAGTAAGAATATGACCCCTGCTGAGCTTAATTATACAGTTACTGAAATGGAATTTTTAGTAGTAATTTATGGCATCAATAAATTTCGACATTACATTACTGGTTACTCTACTTTTGTCCATACCGATCACTTGGCTATTAAGTATTTAATGAATAAGTCTGTCACAAATGCTCGAGTTACCAAATGATTATTGTTACTGCAAGAGTTTGATAATACAATTGTAGATCGACCAGGTAAAGAAAATGTCATTGCTGATTTCCTTTCACGGTTAAAAATTGATAATAATATTCTAGTAGATGATTCCTTTCCCGATGAGTATTTATTTGCAGTATCTGCTCATTCACCTTGGTATGCAGACATTGCCAATTATCTGGTTGCAGGAAAGTTACCATCACACCTGTCACATAGAGAAAAGAGAAAAATCATTCAACAAAGTGCCAGGTATAGCTGGATAAGCGGGTGTCTTTTCTACACATGATTTGATCATGAAATCCGAAGATGCATTAGAGAGGATGAGGTGTATGACATGCTAAAAGCTTGTCATGATGGCCCTTGTGGAGGGAATTTTGCTGATAAAAGAATGACACATAAAATTCTGAGGATGGGTTATTATTGGCCCTCACTATTTAAGGATGCAAAGAAATATGTGAGGGCTTGTGATAGTTGTGAGAGGATGGGTCAACCTAATCATAGAGATGAAATTCCATTGAACCCCCAGGTAATACTTGAACCATTTGAAAGATGGGCCTTAGATTTTATAGGACCCATTAATCCTCCATCCAACCAAAGGATTTATGTATTAGTCTGTACATATTATATGACCAAATGGGTGGAGGCCAAAGCACTTCTTAGAGCTAATGAAGAAGCTGGCCTAGCTTTATTATTTGAAGAAATATTTGTTAGATTTGGAATCCCTAGAGAGCTAGTTACAGATGGAGGACCTCCTTTCAATTCTCATGGTTTCAAATATACCCTTCAGAAATATCATATTCATCATATAATGATTACATCATACCACCCCCAAGCCAATGGGCATGTGGAAATTACAAATAAATTAATAGAAGCCATTCTAACTAAAACAGTGAAGGATAACCGGAAGGATTGGTCTCAAAATCTCCCTGAAGCACTATGGGCTTATAGAACTACCTGGAGGAATACTACATGATTTTCTCCCTATGAATTGGTTTATGGTAAAAGTGTTGTTTTTCTTGTGGAATTTGAAATTAAAACTTTAAGAACTGCTTTAGCTGTTAACCTTGATTTGACTGATGTGCAGACAGCCAGGTTGCAGCAGCTTCTTGAACTGGATGAAAAGAAATTAGATGCCATTCATCAGACAACTATGATCCAACAACAAAGAACAAAGTGGCATGATAAAACCATCAAGCACAAGCAGTTCCAAAAAGGTAATTGGGCGTTATTGTATGATTCTTAGTTTGAGAACTTTCAAGGCAAGATACGTACAAGATGGCTAGGACCTTATGAAGTAGATGTTGTTTTTCCCAATGGAACAGTAATAATTTTAACAATTGATGATTCTAAAACACCTCTACTAGTAAATGGTCATAGGCTTCGTTTGTACCAGCGCCCTATTTCTAAAGAAGATTTTAAGGCCACTTGCATGGCAGATGCACATTATCTTTTTCTAAGGGAGTCTTCTGCTCCTCACAGCATTTAATTGTTTTCTGCACTATATTTTTAGTATTAGATTAGATTTGTTAAAACTAATAATCCATGTCAAGGGTTGGCATGTTACAATTGTATTTTGCAGATTCTTGATTAAGGAAGAAATTACCAGGGAGGTCAAGTTCACCACAAGAAGATCCAAGCTTCAATTTGAGAAGCTTTGCTTCCCTCATTTAAATTCATTTCCTCATCTACCAGTAACATTTCATCACTCATTCCCTCATTCTTTCTTTCCATTTTCATATCATTTTCCTATTTTTCCCATCTTACCCACTGCTGAAACACCTTTCTCCAGCAATTATTTTCCCTATTCCTTACTGCTGAAACACCATTTCTCAGAAAATATTCCCCTTATTTTCCTATTGCTAAATCATCACTTTTTAGCAACATTTTCCATTGCTGAAACACCACTTTCAGCAGCATGTCATTTATCTTTCCACTGCTAAAACACCATTCCTTTCTGTAAAAACGTGACTATGCAATTCTTTCAGTCCTTCACTTTCACTCTTCATACTCCTTGTGTGAATATTGTCCATTCATTCCCTCTTTCTTATGATCAAGAAGACTCTAATATGATCCCTATTATATTTCAAAGAATTCTAAAATTCTTCCATCAGTATCGAGCTATCATAAACAAGCACTATATATTTCGAATTACAAAGCAAAGGTAAATATAAGGTATGTAAATTTTATGTAATACAATTAAACGATAGTTTAAAGAGAAGATTTTGCTCATTAAGACTACAATCTCCGCACACTCAAAAACATCATTTCACCATACATGGGGGGGAATTTTGAAATTACAAACCATCATTTCACAGCATGCAAACTACTGTCACTCTTTATACCCATTACTTCGGCCCTTTACCGATACTCCATGTTCTCATTCACAACGATTACTCTGTTCGAAGTCTGGTAATTCTGCTCTTTGCCTTTGCATTTTACCTAATCTAGTAACTATGGGAGGACCGGCCATTAGACATGAGCCCGGCTCAATAGCTCTCCTTGATTGTTTTCGGATGCTTATCAGATCTTCCAACAGGCAGGATGGGTGGCATATTTTGAAAGACTTCAAGAATTCGACCCACAACAGGTCCTAGAATTTGCATAGAACCTTCAAGAGGACCATTCTATTGTCTAGGAGGTCTGAATTCCGGTTTCAGAGGACGACATAGCGCAAGTCTCGAGTTTGCCAGTCACAGGTGCTTGATGGTTTAGTCGGAAGCACATCATCTTAAATGCGCAACATGACTTCCTTCTTCCAGGAGAACATGTTGAGATTAAAGGCCGTGGCGTAGGACTGCACTCATTAGCTCCTCCGTGGCCAAAGGTAGCTGAATTTTTCAAACATTATTTAACTTGCGAAGGTCGCTATCAGGTAGTCTATCAGCATGACTTTGTCTTAATGAGCCACTTACGACATGGTAGACTAGTAAACATTCCTTATTATTTGCTTGGATGTATTAGAAATATGTCATATTATTGTAGACGGGTAAGATTTCCACTAATTTCCCTTACCCATCATCCCCTTTTTTAGCTATTGATTCAGAGGGGATTTTCTCAATAAAACCCTCCTCTAAATAATTTACCTTTACCCCCTGAGAAAGCTCCCGAAATTCCCCAAGAAGCTGAAAACCCCCAAGAAATCCCTGAAATTTCCAACGAGCAGCAATTGGAGAATATCTCGGATCCTCCGTTGATTCCATCCTCAGAACCAGTCAATCCAGTAAACCTGCCCTCAAGCCCATCTCATTTAGCAGAGTCATCTCATCCTACCGTTCACATCCCTACTAATGACTCTCAGGCTGAAACACCACCATCTTCCCTTATTCATAAAATAAAGAGGCGAATTACAACCGCCTCTGTATCAAAAAGGAAAATAAGGGTTGCATCTAAAGCAGCCACCTCCTCCGATAGCCCTTCTCCTAGGGAAAAATCTTCTCATAAAACGAAAAATCAAGCTACTGATTTTTCTGCTTTCCTACCTAGGAGAAGAATGAAGATGACTATTGAATCAAAAATCATTCCCATTACCCCTGACCCTGTAGCCATTTTGCTAAAAATTCATTCATCACGACCCTTCCAAACCTCGGAATCACTATCCGTCTCATCCCGTGGCACTGCTCCACAAGAAACAGATGCCCAGGGTAATATGACATCATTTTCTACACAACCAGTAGCTGCTCCACAAGAACCAGCTACTTAGTCAGTAGCTGCTCCACGAGAACCAACTACTCACTCAGCAGATGAAACACAAGAACCAGCTACTGATGTGAAAAAATTAAACATCCAAGATGCTACTACAAAGAAACCAGCTCTAGCTGTAACACAAGAACCAACTACAGCTGAAAAACAACAATCAACTTTAGAAAAAGCAACCGATACACAAGCCCTAGTCACCATGGCCTCCCTTTTAAAGGAAAATGAATTTTTAAAGTCAGAATTAGAAGCTTACAAGAGACAATTGGTAATGGAAAAGGAAGCCTTTGACAAGGAGCTAAATTTCTATACCCTGGCCCATACAACATCCATGCAAGATAAACATACAGATAACGACCCATATAAAGAATATATGTGCCATCAATGTGGAAACATCTATCAATAGGCAGGATACAAGATAGTTAAAGTTTCAATGCCTGGAGCATCCACATCGTCTGCAGTTAAGGAAGAATGCCCTACTGTTACACAAGAACTAGTAGGGCCTTCAAAAACTTTGGAGAAAGAAACCAAGGTACATGTATCTTGCACTACAGTAACTGATTCTACTACTCAGACTATGCCTCAGCCCATCACTTACAATGCCGGAACACAAACTGCACCATGGAAAGAGTTGGAAATAATGAATAAGTGGAAGAAGTAGTATGCTATTGCTCAAGACAAAACTTTACAACAACATAAATTGGCTTGGTAGAATCATATGTATTCCAATTGGGAGAACTAGGAGCAGACACTTCAGCAACTTAGAGATTCCAAGAAAGAGAATAAAGAATTAAAAGATAAAATGCTCCTAATGTTTCAATTAGTACAAAAACTATTAGCCACCAGGAAAGCATCTTTGAAATATTCTTTGTTTCTTTCAAAATGCCTTGTTTATTTCCAGTTGAAAGCAGTCAAAGATGGAAGACCTCATGAGGTGCTCACAGCTAAGCAGTTTTTTAAAGCATTTGCAGAGGCTTCCACCAGTGATCAACACCTATTATGTGAGCTGTATCTTCATAATGAAGCTATGCCTGAAAACAGAGAGATCAATCTCAATCCTATTGTTGGTGATGTTCAGATCAGGGCATTTGCTTCCTTTCTTGCCAATCAAATTACATGGCAAACTTCTTTTCTTGCAACTAGGCACAATGAAGACAATCACCTTCTCTGGATAAGGCTAGAACCTCGAAACCCGACCATTTTTGTGGCAGAATATCATCAGTTTTTGCAGAAGCCAGGAATGATTAGACATATACAGCGATTGCAGGCCTCAGTACTCCAAGAGTGTCACCCGTTTATCAGGGCCAAAGAGACTGCTGCTCTGAGAGAAAACAACATGTTGTGGCAATAATACTCTAAGAAGAGATAAGAGTATAATCCTTTTAGGCCTATTAACCTTGAAACTACATTGTCCAGAGTACCTAACTACATCAGATGTGTTCAGAAATGTGCTGAAAATTGGATAGGGTACCATTTTCACTTCGCTATTTTATGGATGCCAGCAGAACAATATCAGGCTCATTACAGGTTGGCTAACAGGGATGAAGCAGCAACATGGCAGAGATTGCAAAATAACCAGGGATTCAGAGCTTTAACGGATACCACCTTCCATAGCTATTGCTTAAGTAATTTGCATGCTAAAAGTCAGTATCTGGATTCATACTCAGACTAAAGTTGCCTAAGGACATGCAACCCTTTCAATTGGGGGGGATGTTAGGACCTCATAATGTACCATTTTGACCACATATTTTGTTACCACCCTACTCTTTTTAGTCCATATTTAAAGCTTACATTATCACTCTCATCCATTTTTCCCAAAGGTATATAATATACTTCTCTTTACTATATGTTTAATTTGTTTTGCATATAATTCTACATTACTTTTATATTTAATCATTAATCGAAGGAATAGTGTTGCTGAGACAGTTTAAAGATCGTATATAATCTATTTGTAAGATTGCGTTGCTGAAACAATCAACATGGTATGCAAATCCCGTTGCTGAAACAACCCGTGATTTGCGATTTTGAAGGAGTATTTCAAGTATGACGACAAAGAGAAAAGACAAGTAAGGGAAGCTATTACACAGACCACTCTGAAGCCAGTATCATTGTATCCATCGTAACAACATTCTGCTATGGAAGAACAAAAAGACCCTATTTTAGAACAAAATATCAGATTGGGATAAAAATAGAATTTCTATGATGTAACTGTAATAGATGTCTCCTCTTTAAAAAGAGGAGACATCAGCATTAGAAGGATAGTTAGAGACCACGGGAGGTTCATCCCTCTAAACAGAGAAGGAGCGAAACTCTTTTGTAATATGTTGCTTTTGGACAGATGAATAAAAGTTTGTTTTGAGCACTCCAATCTAATTCCTTCCTCTGGGGAATCTTGTGAGAAGGAAAGGGCCCGCCTTCTTCACAAGATTCACCCATTTGTTCTCGTAGTCTGTTAACTTTTTATGTTATTCATACCTTTATTAAACCCTTTTTGCTGAAGTTATTAATGCAGTCCTGAAATCTTGTGTTTATTGTTAGAGCTATGTTTTCATTACTTACTGCATTGATTTCATACAATTCATTCTTGAGAAGTTGTGAGTTATTTTATTCAGCAATCTTGTTTGTGGAATGAGTGTGTGACATTTTGGTAATCAGGAAACAGGTGCTGAAGATTCCTACTTGGAGGAATAGGGTCCTGTTCTATGTTATGTTTAATTGATCTTCCTTTTTGCAGAATGATTTCCTTTCATTATCTCTTTAATGTAATCCAAGATTCTTTTAATGAAAGTCTGCAATAGAAGGATTGACATTGCTGTAACTCAAGTAGGCTTCAGCTTTGTTAAAGCAGGGTGTGGTCAGTGTGATAAATATAATTAGTGTGATTAATGCTACAACATTTCTTTGCTTTTGAAATTGAGCATATATAGTGTGTGATTGCCTTTGAAATAAACAGACCTTCCCGTGTTGACAATATATGTAGCACTTGAATTGTTAAACAATTAAAGTGACCAACAGGGATCAAAGCCATTGATACCATACAAATGTATTTTGTTCTAAATTTAAAGTTGCAATGCGTACCTTTTGTGTGTTTTGCACATTATGGAGATCAAAATATTGCTTCATCTGTAGTATCCATGTTACAGGATCCTTTCCATCAAGCTTCCTCATATCCATTTTTGGAATATGGTGGTTCTTCCCTCCAACATTAGAGATTATGAAATCATGATTAACATTCATTTTATTCTCATCATGAGTTTCCTCTACTATATTTTCACCATTAGGAAACATTTATTGTATCAACTTTGTCAGAACTTCCATGTCTGGTTTTAGATCATTCTTCATATTTTCCATTTTAGATTCCATACTGGCTTCCATGCCATCTATCTTAGGTCCATGCCATTCTTCAAACCATCCATCTTAGATTCCAAGCCTTTCTTCAAACCATCCATCTTAGTTTCCACGCCTTTCTTCAAAACTTCCATGTCATTTTTTGTTGCTCTTTGCGAGAGCGAAATTTGTTGCACTTGCTCTTGTAATTTTGATATGTCATGTTGCCATTCTTCATCTTCATGAGTCATATTAGAGCTTTCTAAAGGATTAATGGGTGTTGAATTCTTTTTAGGGGCCATTTTAGAATCTAATACTGATTTCTATTCTACAATATGCCCTTGGAATCAATTCAACTTGATTCTTCAAACAAGACTTATGCAATTCGGAAAAAAATACACACCTTTTACTCGCTTTTGAGGAGCTCGATATTGAAATTGAATTATCTCTATAATTGCAGATCCTTAATATCTGAAATTCATCCCTGTAGTATCCCTCTAAAGTTTCTTTCAAATGCCATAGTTCTGATCTGATTTGGATTCTTCAAGGCAAATTTAAGTCCAATCTCCCACAATGACCCAATTTTGGACTGGTTCAGTAGAACGAACTTGTATGACTTGCCACGTGTCACTGTTTCCTCCTTTGGCTCTGAAATTTATAGACTAAAAACTACATTCCGTGCACTTACAAACACTTTTTACATCATTCCAATCTGATGCTCAGAGAGAGAGCTATGAAGATTTTCCCACGATCACCTCTTTGAGATGAAATTCAGAAGCCTCAAAAAGCCTTAACTTCCATAGATCATATTTATGAAAATATTGCGAACCAATATCTGAAACTTTTTGACGATGTTCCTCAGGATTGTGGCTTCGCACTCTAAAAATTTCAGCTTTTGAACCTTCGTAGAAAAAAATTTATTACGAAAATACCACGATGACATGTTTAGGTTAAATTCAGGAGCCTGCAAAATGACCTAAATTGCATAGATCATATCTCTAAAAATATTGGAACCAAGCTCTAAAATGTTTTGACAATGTTCCTCAGGATTTTGGCTTCGCACTCTAAAAATTTCAGATTCTGAACCTTCGTAGAAAAAAAGTTATATTGAAAATGCCACGCTGACCTGTTTAGAGTAGTGAAACCCTAGAATCTCAAAGCTTTGATACCAAATGTTGTGAAACCAGCTCCAAAAAGAGAAGAAAAGAGATATACATACCATATAAATAAGCCACTTCGAGGGGGAAACCTCCAGTACATTACATGAATGAACAATTCTTGGATGATTCAAATTACAAAACCTCCTTTCTATATATAGGAGTCCATGGGGCCACAATGTAATCCTAGTGGGGCCACAATGTAATCCTATCCGACCTAACAATAATAATTTAAGGGCACAATAATAACAATATGGGGGTTAAAAGGGTACAATAATAACAATAAGGGGGTTACACTAACAACAATAAAGGACTATACTAGTAATATAGGGACCTAACAGTTGACGACATAATGTTTGGAAGTAACAAAGACTCTCTAGTTCAATGGATTTGAAATTTTAATGATTGGAGAGCTTTCTTTCTTCCTTGGTTTGAAAAATATACAAAAATTAGAAGGAATATTCATCTCTCAAGAGAGATACTTGTAATTGTAGTTGTGTATGTTGATGACATAATGTTTGGAAGCAACAAAGACTCTTTAGTTCCATGGTTTTCTAATTAAATTAAGTCAGAGTTTGAAACTTCAATGATTGGAGAGATTTATTTCTTCCTTGGTTTGCAAATGATACAAAAATCAGACGACATATTCATCTCTCAAGAGAAATATTTAAAGTAAATGTTGAAGAAGCTCAAAATGGAGGACTGTAAACCTGTCACAATTCCAATGGTTGTTGGATGTAATCTTTGTAAATATGATGTGTTGTGGTCCTGTGATTTGGAATATTGGCATACCAAATGAAAAGGCAACATCAAAACCAATCTTTAGAGCTCTAGGACCTAGCCTTCCTAGTCTCAGAGAAGGATCTTTCAATTGTTTGCAAAGATATGACTTGTTTTCTTTTAAAGGGTTGATTTTAGGCTAGTTATGAAGCATGGATTTGTTTGATTGTTTGGTTGGACATGATGATCTAGGCAGCATAGATATAATGAGGAAATCTCCAAGTCATTGGGCAATGGAGTCAAATAGAAGTCATGAAAAATCAATCAATAGATTAGAGGTATCAAAGGGAAAATCTAACTTGGCCAGTGGATCTTCAAGGTCTTGTAGGTGGAATGAAATGGACATCAAGGATTTAGAATGAAAAGTAGAACTAAGGGAAATTAAGAATCCTTAATTATATGTACTTTTCAACAAAGGGACTTAAAACATTATCTGAACATGAATAGGATTCAATAGACAGGGCTAACCATAAATTCTACAAACCACACTTCAGAAAATAATAATTCCAAGACAAACTTCTCCGATGAAATATAGAAGGCGAGAAACTCATTTAACTTCTAGTGATTTCACCTTCAAGGATTAGAAAACATTCAAGATTCACAAATAACTACATGCATAGAAGAGGTAACGCCTAAACATCTTTGATTACAGCTATAAAGACCTTCAAAACAATTATTTAAGCATGTACAAAGGGTATGATCGGAAGAAAACCTCTTTGGCAGACTTTAAGCAATGGTACTTTGAAAGGAGACTTCAGAAACTATTTTTAAGTGGCAACAAGTAAGCAGGGAAAACCATAAATCATTCTTGAAACCAACTGTATTGAACTATTTAAGAAATAAACAAGCATAAGGGTTCTAGAGAGAAATTAAGAATTCTCTAGAATATCTTAGCAGAAGAAAACATTAAGACAGTGAAGAGTAAACAGAACTAAGGTGGTTTCAGAAGACATTTCTTAACCTAAAATTTTTATTGTACTATAACAAAGAATGGTGAAACATAATGGAACAGGAAATAACAATAACATATTTAGAGTAATTCACCAACACCCAAGCTCAGGGATACAATGACAGAGCCTTTCCTCATCAAAAAACATGTCAAGACATCTACAAGTTCCAAAACATCAAATTTCCTTCAACTTCCCAGAGACTATGTATTACTTCAAAGAGTCATCAAATGCCAACAATACAATGAGTTTGAATGCAGTATTTATGATGCAAATGAGGAGGTGGAGCTGATCTAGGGTTCAAGTGTTATCAATTACAGATTAAATGCATTCCTGACCTTGAAAACCATGCAAGGCATAAGGTAGGAACATGTGTGTAGCTACTTCTCTGTTTTAATAACTCTGTCTTAACTTTCTAAGGAAAGATAGGTGAAAAGTTTGACTTTGAGGCCTATTTATATCTTTGAAAATAACTGCCTGACAGCTTAAAATATCTTCTACCCATGTAATAACTGCCAGTTTGTCTTTCTGGACAAAAAACATGCCATAGGTGGCAGTTAGATTTTTTGGGTGAATAACTGCTCCTGGTTGATGTATTCGAGGTTGATTTTGGCGTGAGTCTTCTTGATTTAATCAATAAAATGTGTCTTTAGGCCTTTTAGCCTTGATTTGCTTTCAATTAATCTTTGCTTTATTCGGTTGTTTTTAAGTTTAATCCTTTGTCTTTGAAATTTATTCTTTATCCTCTGACATTTAGCTTTAAATCACTATTTCTTTGGTCTTTATTGATTGATCACTGATTGATCCTTTAATAATCAACCCTCAGATCTCCCTTTTCTGCATTATGTTGGCCTTGAGGATCGTCATCCTCGGCTGTGATAACCTGACTGTTACTGTGGGACAGCTCTGTGTATTTTAACCACCATGAAACCTGCAACAAACAACAAAAATTTTATAAAAAACCTGTGTTTTTGGTCTAAATTTCTTTTTAGGGGGCTTATGAGGCATCAGAGTGATTTGCAAAGGCAGAGGATGAGCAGGGGAAGGTTTCCAAAGGTGGAAACAGGCGGAAGGAGGAAAATATTTAAATTATGGCGCGAAGAATAAATGAGCGGTTTTGCGAAAATAGGAGTGGTTTATCATGCGATAGATTGGAGGTAAGTGGTTTGGGAGCCAATGAACGCGATTCCACTCAGATATTGCCACGTGTCCCAAGAAAAACCGCTTATTTCGCGTGAAAAAGAGGCGTTAAACCTTGGTGGAAAATTCCAAGCGAAATTGGGTGCAGGCCATTAGATCTCTAGCAAAGAGATCTACGGCACAGGTTCATCTCGATGGTGGGGTGAAACTTCGGTAGTGAATTACAGGTGGAGGAGAGGGAATGGGCGATGATTTTGCCGGTGGAAGGTGGGGCCGATGGTGACGTGTACAGTTCTGTCAGGGAGTGAATTGTTATCGGGCGGGGTCAAAAAGGTGAGGGTGAGCGCGGGCCGTTGGATTATGAGGATTCAACAGTTTATGATTAATTCCAGGGGGAAACAAAGTGCGGAGGCTAAAGAGGGGTGGAAGGCCCGTAAGGGTTAGGACCATCGGGTATGGGGGAGATCAACGGTCAAGATTCCATCGGCGGAGGATGAACATCGACGGTAAAAATATAGAGAAGGAGGATGGAAACAGGGAAGAGAGAAGTCCGATGGCAGGAAAGGGGCTTAAGGCCTATAGCCAATGGTCGCAAGCCTTGGTATTATGGTGAAAAAGGGGCTAGGGGTTTAAGCAAACAAGCGCTTAAGGCCCAAAGTTAAAAGGTCAGGAAATAGGCTGAAATGGGGTTTTTTTGGCCTTTTGAGGGGTTCCGATAAGTTAGAAAAAGGGGTTTAAAACCAAATAAAAGGGATTTTTATGAGGTTTTTAAAGGATTTTCAAGGAAATGGAGGATAAAAATGGGAAAAATGGGTGTAATGAAGGGAATATTTTGAAATGGAGAAATGATGGCTTTTGAAGGCAGTTTTCTTTTGGAAACAACAGGGCCACTTGAAGGCTTTTTAGGTGAAGAAATTAGAGAGATGAGTTATTAGGACAAAGGACACAACTAGGCTTCAAGAAATTTACATTTTTGCTCAAAATTTGTTTCTTGAAGGCTGCATACTTATTTTAGCCATCATTTTATATAATTTTTATTATTATTGATGACTAACATGATGAATCATCAGATGTTGATCAAAAGCTACACATATTTATGATAGGAAATTAATTATTTCTAACATCTTCTAGATCGAGCATTATAATGTTATAATCTGGATTAGTAGAAAGATATCAGTCAACACCAAACCAAAGCCATCTAATAACAACAAAAAGAATCTTCAAATATTTAAAAGGCACAACATATTATGAACTGTGGTACCCAAGAGGAAAATATTTCTAATTGATAGCCTACATAAACACAGACTAGTCCATATGAATAGATGATATAAAAAGTACAAGTGGTGGTGCATTTTATTTAATGTCAGCATTTTCACCCTACTTCGAGGAGTAGAGCATCTCACCCAAGGCATGCCGTGACCTTAATAAGGTTAGGAAACAGATCAAGTATCGACCAATTACAACTATAAAGTACAATTGAAGGGACTTGGAATAGAAAACAGATCTTACTACTTTGCATAAGATATCACTCATTAAGCATATTCAGGATGTAGAATTAAAATTTAAAATAGGCCATACATTCACAATAAGCTACTGATTAACACAGAACTCAGAACATCAAACACAGGTAGAGCTATATTTCATTATAAATAAAAAACAGCTACATTACTCCCTAGAGTCTGTTACAAAGTGATACAGTACAACAACGACTTAACAGAGCTCTCTTGCGGCTCTCTTCCTCAACCCTCTGCTGGACTAACCTCCTGTCTACATTAGCTGATTGCCTATTTGTTCTTCTGCCAACGTGATTGTCAGTATTTCCTATTTTCCTGCTTTGTTGTTTGCCGCTTCTTCCTAATCACTGGGAGTTTCGCTGATTGTCCTTGTCTCCCATTCTTTCCATCTATGCTATTTTTCCGCAACCGTTGCACCACCTCTCTTCCAGCTCCCCGTAACTGTGACAACTCCCTGTCTACCATGATTGCGCTCCGCCAACTATTCTCTGCAACTCAAAATTGTTTCATTAAAAAAAAAAAGGCCCCAACAGGCCTCGACCACATGCTATTGACTCATCCCGAGTCAATCCTTTCCTGCTGCTTCGGTTTCCATTGGTCTGTCTGCTTCTATGGCTGATTCTTTCTTCTCCGTTTCCTTGCTCTATCCAAAACAAAGGCCCCAACACTTCATGAAAATTTGACACTCACATACATAAAAAAAATCATTTTTAATATGATTCAAGTTCAAAGCTTTATATGATTCTTGCATCATTAGGATTTCTTCAAAAAAATTCAACATAGTCATTATTGCCTTGATGATTTTGAATACTATGTTATTTTTCTCAAACATACATATCAAATTTGAGTGGAAAGATCTCTAAATTTTTAATTTTTAATATTAGCAAATGAATACATATCTACTGATATATGAAGAGAAAGCAGTTAGAAAAGGATATGAAATCAATTGAGAAAGGTATTAGTCACTAGGGGAGTAAAGATTTACAAAAGTAAACTTTACCAACATTCATGTTTGGTCAATTGGTGCATTCAATATGAACTATCATGAGAATGGAAACCAAAACCAATAATAAATTTCAGAGACAACATACATAGAGATGGTAAGTCCAACATAGAGGTCTTAGAATCTATGTGACCTATGTGTATGAGCTCAAGTTCTCTGTGACCAGGACGAAGAAAATAAAAATTGACATTCAATTGACTACCAATAAAGCAAAAATGCATTTGGTTCGCAGAGGAATAATCACATGAAGTAAAACTGAACATTAATTTACTTAATCACATAAGAGCAACATGAAGACAAAATTAATGTTGAAGTGGAATTGGCTTGAGACAAATAGTTGATTGATAGAAGGGTAGTATTGCTAGTGCTCTATTAAGAAAACAATGGCCTAAAGATACCTAAATGTCTAGGAGGATGAATATTTGTATTGGATTGAAACCCTAGTGATATGGAGTGGATATTTAATGAAGCAAACATTTAGTAGGTAATGCACTCTCAGTTGGCAGAGAACCTCAAATGTAATGATCAAGTGGCCAGGTGATAAATAAGTTACAAATTCTCATGCAGAGATATGCCAAATACACAAAGGTATGATGTGGACCTGAGATGGATATAAAGACAAAGAATTTGACATGTGGAAGGACACATTACACAATTTACGACGAGTTTGGCATTATAGGAATGTTACAATGCCATATATTGCATTAAGGGTGTTAGAACAAAGGATACAAAAAGGCGTCGAAAATATGCGTTGAGGGTGCTAGAGGATGAAAAACATTAACAAAAGATGCTAGAGAACAATGTGTGTATCTGGAGCCACAATGAATTGGAAGTGATGCCCAGGTTTATAGTGCACAATTCAGGAAGTAATGCTCAAGTGTATGAAATCGATGGTCATTTTGGAATGAATATACTATAAAAGAAATGACAGGAAAGGAAAACACCAAAGTTGTTGTAAAATTAACAATGATAGTCACTGAAAGAAGGATTGTGTAATATTCCCAAATTTCCACATCATATTTGGAATATTAGAGTCCTTGATTTTCTTAATAAATTAAGTAAATAAAAGGGTGGAGGGACCCACAAACCCCAAAGATGAATAAAATCCACTTTTAATGTGTGTATGTGGATATTTTAGATATAGATCTAGAACATGGAGTAGTGGAGCAGCTCTATTTATGGAGATCATGGAGGATGACACAGTCAAATAAGATCATGGATCTAAAATATAAAATCACGAGGATCTTTGATAAGGTCAACTGAGATCATAGTGCATTCAAAGAAGATCATGAAGCGCTTATGATAAGATAATGGAGGAAGTGGTGAATTTAATGCATGCATGATGGAGAGGGTGATCACCCTGTATGAACATGATGGAGCACATGGATCAACAATGCAATCAAACATGGAGACCTTTTCCACATGTACAACACAGATTTGGAGTGGGCCTAGGCTATGGAAGGCTCATGTATATAATGAAGGTGAAGGCACAATGGAAGGCATGATTTGGATTATTCATTTCTTGATCTGTTTAGATCTAGATTTGTCTTAGGACATTTCTATGCAAGCTTGGGCTGTTTAGCAGAGTTTGCAGTGTTTTTTAGCACAGGGTGTTCCCGAGTGGGAATCCCACCTATTTCTTTGAGTAGCTCTGGAAAGAGGATTGTTCTTCATTCCATATAGAGCATTGGTGCCATCTTCAAGAGGTTGTTTCTAGCACTTAGCTAGGAAAATAATGGAGGATTCATCCTACCACTTGTTCTTCAGATCCAGCCTTTCAGGAGCAGCAGATCTATATCTGGCATTCAGGCCTTGGGGTTTTACCTCCATGCAATGGTAGTCCCTTCAAGCATTTCACAGTCCAGTCTTGTAGATCTATTGGAGGAAGGAAGCTTCCAATATTTCAACCGGAAATCCTGTGAGGGATAACCTCCTCACATTGGATCTATTATTTCCATCATCCAGGAGCCGATTTGAAATATCTAGCAACAGGCTATTGAGCCTCCATCTCTGACAGTGTAATTTTTTGAAGATGTTGTTCCTACAACAACTATTTTCAGTGGAAAATATTGGAGGAGCTAGATCTTGAGCTTTTAGCCCAAGGATCTAGTGAAGGGATCAACCCTTCTTGCTTAGATCTGATTGTACATCATTACAACCATCATATTATCAGATCTAGCTTCAGATCTGCATTCCCAGCAGCATATAATTGAGGCCCTAAGAGGAAGGTTGTCTTAGACTTATAGATCTGAGAAAACCCTCCTGGGTTATCTTGGGAATCCATCATAGAGCCCAGATCTACAATTTCAGCATCATCGGAGCTCCCATTCTTCCTAGATCTGACTTTTTATCTTTTAGGCAGTTGCAATCCCTATAATTGTAGCAGGGAAAACGCAGTTTACCTTCCAACAGAGTAGCTGTTACACAATCCCTCTTGGGATATCATTGCAGGGTCATTCTAGGCTACTCTTGTGGCTTGAGTGTCTCATATTTTGAGCACTGTTGTACTTGATTTTTGCACCTCCAATATAATAAAATGGCTCACCTATTTCTGTGCATTCTGATGTGTATATAGATTTATTGTTTACTTTGCTTCAGTTCTCATATTGTGTTTTAGTATTACTACATTCTCCTTTTTGGGATATTACAGATTGAAGGTGTATTTACATAGGAGAACCACCTTGAACACAAAAAGCTGGGGTTAAAAGCATTAATATCTCATGATATCCATTCGATTCACAAAATAAAAGCATAGTCACCCTTATGCCTTGTTAGCTGATAAATGAATACCATAAGTAACAATAATGTTAAAAATGGTTTCATTCACATAATTTTATGCCAAGTATTATGCTTGTTACATAAATGATGTTTGCCTCTTCCACATGAAACTGATTAAAAGAAAAATATTATTATTTTCCAATGATTATGAATTTGTTGTGATTAATATTGCTTGATTGAGATTGAATAAAGGAGGCTTGAATTACTCATCTACTCAAGGAGAATTATCTTCAAAGAAGTACTTCCTATATTAGAAGGAAAGCAGGAAGGATAGAAAAAATTCCTTTGCCGTAATTCATATTTAACTTGTCACATCTGAAATATGAGTCTGGATTTCTATTACGGTATGTTATAAACTCAATGTTGAATGTTGAATGATTGATGAATTTGTTCTCACATAAGTCTGTACAATCACCAGAGTATATGATATCTTTTAACACTATAAAAAACGATATATCCTTCTTGTTTCTCATTATGAACCAAACCCATTTCCATTGATGCCAAAGGGGAAGCTAGGAAAGAAGAAGTGATTCTTAGGGAAGTAAGGAGATATACGAAGGAAGAACAAAAGGGGGAGGATTGCAGAGTTTCCATTAATTAAAAATGGGGAGAAAGTTGGTAATGTTGGCATTGTTGCCAAATAGCTATAAAAGTTTGATGTCAATTTAATTCTCAAGGATGATTTTAGTGATGAAGATTAGAGGCTAATCCAATGAAAGAAAGTTTGATAAAATGATACGATGTGTGTTTCATGAAAAATGTTTGTGGTGTTGTTTGTGTTACAAACAAAGTAAATACATACCACATGAGAACTTGAGAACAAAGTATGGAGAACTTGACATTTTCATTGAACATAAATGTTATCAGTTTACATTTCCAAGAAAGTGAACTCTTCTAGCCTATATCCAAGCCTTGAACTCTCTGAGTTGTAATCATATTGCTTTCTAATTTACATGAAAATTTTCTAGTGTTGAAGGCATTGAATATGAGTCTGAAGTCATTAAAATTGAAGTTAGTACAAATCTAGAAAAATAATTTTTTAATTTTTACCTAATTCAGGGGATGAACATAGATTAGAGCCTGACTATTAGTGTCTGCAACCCATGTTGACAATTTATTATCAACATCCGTAGCCCATATTGATAGTGGGTAACCAATTTCCATGTCCTATAGAAAATATTAAGAAACTTACGAGCATTGTCTTATGCAATCATTGATGTTGAACTACGATTCTTCAATTTTATAAATTATACAAGGTATATTTGTCTTGACTTGATCTTCAAACTTGGAAATGAAGAGGTATACTCCAAATATCACTGGAATACAAAGAGGAAACCCTTCATTTCTAATTCTTGCATGAAATACAAACAATGAGAGATATTTGTATTTAAACATGCATTTTTGAATGATATTGATGCTAGAGAATTGAATTATGTGAGAAAAATTTCATGAATTTCTTGATAAGGAAAAAAAGAGAAAGAGGAGCAAAAGTGAATAAGAATTGAGGAAGAGAAGCATAGAATATAAGAAGATGAAAAGAGGACAAAAACAAAACTTAGACCAAATAAAAAGACTAGTTAAACAACAAAGTGGATTTATATTTTTCTTAGAATATTGTTGTCTCCTTTCAGGTAGTAGCTTGAAAAATAGCAGGTTGGAGCCTATAGAAGAGGGAGTAGGAACTTCTCAAAAAATTTTAGGTTGCCGAATAAATTCAAGGTAGAAGTCTCTTATAGGTAGAAGCCTAATTTTTTTTTGATGTTGTTATTACTCCCCCCCAACTTTCCAAGGCTAAGAATGGAATTGAAGGAAGGTAACCACAAACCGGGCTTTAGGTCAGGTAGCTAGCCCTACCAGGACCAGAGAGGGCTCTCTCAATGTCACTTTGCAGTCAATGAAATGAATGAATATCTAATGATATTAGTCTAGGTATATAACCTCAGTAAATAGGGTTTTTAAATTTATTTTTCTTGTGCTAGATAAGAAATGACAGTTAGGATATTAGGTTTAGGGTTAGGTCAAAATTCAAGGTCAAGTTGCAGAGATATGGATGAGGCTAGGTAGGTAGCTTGAAAGCATGCTTAGTTTTTCATTGTGTATAGGATTAAATGAAGGAGAACCTGAATGAGAGTTTAATTTAATTTATTCATTTAGAATAACAAAGACATATAATGTAAACCTTGTTAAAACATAGCATGAAAAGGCATGATTTATGCTTATAAACTAACAAGATAAACACATAGAAGCATATATGTGAAAGAGGGTATTATATCATTCAACTTGATAAGATAAAAATACAGAGAAAGAACAAATTATCCAAGGCATACCACAAGAATCTCAACACAAATTCTGTAACGTTGTCTTTGATTTCATTCCATAAGCTTGTAGAATAGCTCCACTGCAAAACACAACTATCCAACCCAAGAAAAGACTAAAATGGGTCTACTTATAGAAAATATGAACAATGAAACCTCATAGGGTCTAAATCCCATCCAAAGTGAATCATAATTACATGAGATGAGTCACTTCCTAGAATCTAGGGAAGTTAGAAACCACTCCCTCAATTTCAACTAAATACTAGGAGTGTGTGTCTGCCACATTAAATTACCTGTATCCTCATGAAAAGAAGAAAAATAAAACTCAATCACTCCAATTACAGCTCAAAGGATATCTAAAATTAAAAATTCTGACTTTTTCTGGCTTGACAAGTGCCCTGAGGTAATCCAATGCAGAAGCGTAGACGTAGTGCCATTTTGTAGAAGCGTAGCGCCACTTTGGAGGTGATTTTGAGGGACTTTTAGGGCTCCAAATCCAAATATGAAAGATAGGTAAACTATCCCGGTGTGTCTACTTTACAGAACATCTTGAATTTTGAGAAAAAACCCACAAGAATCCCTCCAAAATTTTATTCTCCCAACCTTACTCTAGAAGCGTAGCGCCTGGTCAAAAACACAGGCATAAGCATAGAACAATGGTTTTTTTTTGGATTTTTCTTCAAAATTAGAGGTTTTGGTGAAAAAAAAAGTTCTAGATATGGAATTTTATAATTAAAATGCATCCAAATATATAATCCAATCTTCATTTAGGTGTCCTAATAAAAAGTGTAGTGCCTTGGTGCTAAGGTTTTGTGAAGGCATAATTTCCATATTTTTAAAACATTTTCTGCAAAAATAGGGCTTAAATATGGATGAATATATATCAAAATATAAAGTTTTTTGAAAATATGAGAGAGGTTTTTTTTCTTTGGCATATTATGAACAAAAACCTCCTCCAGTTTTCCAAAATACCTTTCCATTTACTCAGAATCTAAGTTTGAAATTGATCGCTCAAAAATTTACAGAAGCGTAGTGCACTCTGAGCAGAAGCGTAGCGCCTACTTTGAGAGGGATTTTGGAGGCCTTCCTAGAATTTTTTTTGGTATGAAAGTGGTATGGTTGGAAATATTAGGATGTCTTCTACAAAATGGAGTCATCAAGTACTACAAAACCCTGCTCCAAACCCCTAAAAATTTGACTTGAAGACAACTTGTTCAAAAGTGTAGAAAATGACCTGGAGCAACTGTATTTTGGAATTTCTCTCAAAAAATAACACTTGTTCATAAAATGAAGGATTTTTGTGTTATTTGGCCTATTATTGACAAAAACCTCTTTCACTTTTCTAAAATTCATATTGTCCCTGTGTGCAATGTAAACCCTAGAAAATGATCACAAAGCTCTAAAAATGATGCCATAGGTCTGAGTTGGCTCAAACCTGGGATGATGGCCTCCCTTATGGATCTTCTCCCCCACATCCATGGTGTTTTTTAACAAGATAAAACCCTAGCTATATGAAATGGGTAGGGGAGGTGTAGAATTAAGAAAAAAGGGGATGGTGGTAGGGTGACTTTAGGGACTGAAATAGGGTAGGAGGAGGCTAGGGAAAAATCCATAAAAATTTGAGGAGATAGGTTAATGAGTTGGAAATAGGATGTAGGTGAAATTTCTGGAAATGGGTATGATTAAGGTGCCTAAAAGTTAAAAACACAGAGTTTTCCTAGTTTCCTTGCAAAAACCCAGTGAAAACTAGGGTTTGAGTGAAAATGATAGCTATGAGAGGTATGAGTGATAGGTAATGATTTGATAAGGCATATGGATGATGTAAGGATGATGTATGAGGGTTTTATATGATGAAATTAGTGTTTTACCAACTGAATCAAGCTAAACATGAATGAAACCAAAATGTGGTTGAAAACCCTAGAAGAGGGAATCGACCTTTTGCTGAAGAAATTGAGTTGAATGAAAGGTGAGGGATGATCACTTATTGACTTGGAAGCCTCTGAAAATTGAGCAATGATGAATTGACCCTTCCGATGGTTTCTTGGAGCTTGAAAGGAAAAAACGTAGCAAATTTCCAATCTTTGGATGGCTGTGGAGAGTTCTGAGCATGAGAGAAGATCTCTTTTGACCATGTAGCATACTTCTTTGAGAAAATACAAATTTCCTTTAATTATTTCCCTATATTTTCTAACTCCCAATGTAAATTATATGTATGGTGAAAATGACAACTTGTTCGCCTTCTTTTATGACATGATTTGACATTGTGGTGGCGAAACAAAAGAAACCTAGACCCTGACCTAGATGGACGTGTGGTGACTGATCTAAGACCCTAGGTGATAATGGATGACATGACCTTGAAATGATGGTGACCATGAATGGAGTGAAGGGAGTAGTATTCAGACCTAGACAACATTTCAGTGAACAAAATTTGATTGAAAACTTGTTTGAAAAGACAAAATTTTGACCTAGGACTACTAAAAAGTAAAATGAAAGAGCATATTTGATCATTGAATATATTGACACTAAAAAATTTAAAGAGGGAGTAGGAGCTTGCCTTCACATCAATACAACCAAAATTTTTGGTTTTTCCCTTTATGGATTTCCACTTATTTTTGGTGTCTACATGTGTTGAATGTCTTGATTTTGTGTATGTTTTTGAATTCATTGTTAAATTCTAAAAGCATATACAACTCTTATAATTGCAAAAGAAAAGATTAAAATATGTTAAAATAATTTGAATTTGGTCATTGAAAAGATAAAATTACTGAATCACCCCCTCTAAGTAATTATTAACTATTCATCAAATAACATCATGGATTTATCTATCCTTAAGGAAACCAAATTTCTCCATAGAGACATGTTTGGATAGATTATATCTCATTAGACTTCACATAATCTGAGAAATTAGTTTGTACAATAGATTTAATAAATAAATTGCGCGAAATTCATCAAAATTCTTCATCTTGGACATCTTAGGAATTAAGGCCACAAAGGTATAATTTAAGGCACTAGATAATTTCACGTTTTTCCTTGATTCCTCCACCATGACCAAAATATCCCTCCCCAAAATTAAATAAGAATAGAAAAAGCTCAATTGTCCAACCTTTTGGACTCGATCTTTTGTCTTTTACAAATGACTTAAGAATCCCTTCCACTTTAGCAAGTGAAGTTGGTCTTCCAATGCGTGCCATGTACTCATAACTGAAAATATTCAATAACAATTGAGATACATTTACCTACTTTTCAATTTCAACCCCTTCCATTGTGTGTAATGTTACCTAAAAAATTTCACTTCCTCGTGATGGAGATCTTCCAAGGAGTGAATCATCTCCCCTCATTCCCTACAAATCTCCCATACTGATTTATCTCACCTTCTCCGTGATGCAAATATATAAAAAAAAAAAAAATTGTGTTTTTGTCCCTACATAGTATCCAAAAGGCATGGATTTTAAGCCTCCACTACTCTTCTTGGAGTCTAAGTATATACCTCTTTCTTTGTTCCAAAAACAACAATTCTTGTTTGAAGGCCTTAACAAAAATATGGCAACTTCATTTGGGTCTGATAGTTGCTCTGGTATTTGATTAATGACCTCCAACTCTGTAATCAAGTTTTTATTTTTCCTTTGTTCCCAGTTGCTAACTTCCTTTTTTAAAGCTCTAATCTTCTTGTATACTCTTTACATATTATCTACATATTCACCATCAAGATGTTTGGACCAACAACTACGAACCAATTTTTCAAACTCTGTTTCTTGCAGCCACACATGATTAAATTTGAATGTATACCTCTTCAAACTTTAAGAAGAGCTAGAGACCCTTGAAGTTCCTAGTAGATGAATACATGAAGTATTAAGAATTACTAAATTTGAGTGGCATTAAAATATGTTTCTTTCTTGGTATTTTCTTTTGATAGGTAAAGGTATTATGATTTGGAAGTATTCTTCAAGTTTATATGTGTGTTAAGTATTGCTATCTCAATGTGATGTACATGACATCGAAGTGGCAATGAACAAATTTTGTATGAAAAATGTGTGTTAAAACATTTTTATTCAATGAATTAAATAATTTGTTAATTGTTTTTCAAAATGTATTTTAGAAATGATTTATTTTTACTATTATATTTACAAAAATAAGTTTGATTTGGAAAAGTGGATTTTTTATTCTTCGTTGGATGTTTCCTTTCTATACAAATTTATTGGCAAATTTATTTACATAACCTAAATCCTTCTTATTTGTGAGCATTTCCTTTTTGTTAAATTAGATTAGTGAATTATGACATAAAAATGATGTATTTTTGAATTAATATATTTTGTGTATATGATCCAGGTGGATATTGGTGGCCACCTGCTTATTCCACTTGGACCCCCACCATTGTTTCTTTCAAATTTTCAGTTTCCTTAATTGTAGCACAATTTACTATTTTTGGCAGTTTTTCGGGTCATGAACTTCCGAAGCCGTTTTGAGGCCCTAAACGACGGTTTTTTGGAAAAAGGGCAAACAAAATTCTTCTACTCATGTGTTATAGTTGAAAGTTGTATTCCTCGTATGGATCTTTCTAACAAGATATTGTGCACGTCAAACAAAGATCGTATGCCAAAGTCACGACCCCGGGAAGATGTTGTACCAATCTACCCCAAAGGGGCCCACAAATTTGGAGATTCATCTCCTAGGGTTAGGTTTTTGGATTTTTAGGGTTGTCCATTGTTTCTCAATAATAATTAGGCCTTGAGCCTCATTTCAACACAGTTCACAGGCATGTAGCCGCCACATCTCTTCTCAGAGATAAGCTACCATCGCCCGAGCTAGTTTATTTCCATTTTGTTTGTAAGCATATTTCAGTTATTTGATATTAATGAAATGAAGTTTTATTCCTGTAATTTTGGGTTAAATAATATACTCAGGGAATCACGCTGCTGAAGACCTAGTCTGCGCAGTCGCCCCCCACTTGCTCCAGCTGCTCGATCCTGGCCGCATGGCCCCTCCGAAGGCCATCTCGGAGGAAACCGCTCCTCCTGATCATGCTTCTGCATTCTGTAAACTGATCAAATATTTTAATCCATCTCAACTGAGGCCAAAAATCTCCAATTTCGTTAAAAAATTTCATGGGATACATGAAGTCTCACTGCCTCCTGCGATCCCTCGAATTGCTACACTCTCCCTTGCAGAGAAATGACTCATTGGAAAATTCACAGGACTATGGCCCTCGTCGAAGATAGTTCAGAAATGGGTGGAATGAACCTGGATGGACAAGATCAAAGGGAAAATATCTATTAGATTCTATGGCAGGGGATTTTACACCTTCCACTTTGAGACAAAGAAAGACAAAGACCTGATCTTCAAGAACGAGCCATATTTCATGGATACCAAAGGGCTCTATCTAAACAAATGGACACCGGACTTCGATCTAGAGCTCGACGTTCCCAATGTTATCCCAGTTTGGGTCCGTCTTCCACATATTCCTCTTCACTACTAGGGGGATGATTCTGTAAGAGAGATTGGGAATGCTGTTGATAAGTTTATTGACAGAATTGAGCTGAAGTACAATATGCAAGCTTGTGCAAGAATTTATGTTGAGGTAGACCTAGAGAAAGGACTTCTAGAGGCAATAAAGCTAAAGGTGGAAAACTCAACTCACATCTAGCAGCTGGACTATGAACAACTTCCCTTCAAGTGCAAGGTATGCCACGAATATGGTCATTTCGATAATAGATGCACAAAAGTAATTGAGGTTAAAAATACAGACCCTGAAACACAATGGGAAATTATAAAAAAGAATAAGTTCAGCCCAAATCCTAGAAACACTGGTGTTTCATCTACCCATCGATCCTCCCATTCTACTAGCCCCAACATTCAACCTCATCTGGAACCCTCTCAAAACCCCCTCCAAACCCTTTATCCCCCCTTACCTCTTTCAACCCCTTCTCCTCCTTGGTCTCTTTGGAAGAGGATCCTGCTCAGCCTTACATCCCATCTCCCTCTCCTGATTCCCTTCTTCAACCCTCCTCCTCCAAGTCATGTCCTCCTTCCTCCTCATTTGAGCCATCATCATCTTGGATTGTCACCAGAAATGCAGCAAAGGAGTTGGGTTTAGTTTTGGAAACCCTAAAAAAAATAGGTCGTGGAATAAAATTAACCAAACACCATGGAGATGAAGCAAATCAGAAAGACATTGCTCTTGGATCCCATCACCCAATATAAACCTTCATTGGAGGGCTTATTAGCAAAGATCTCAATCAACATGAAGCAGGAGGGAAGACAGGGTCTCAACCTGTATTCCTGAAATAATGAAAACACACACTTGGAACTGTAGGGGATTAGGGCGCCCCTATAAAAAAAATTCCCTAAGAGATATTTTCAAACAAGAAAATCCTGACATAGTTCTCCTCCAAGAAACCAAGCAAGGAGAAAATGACATGGGGAATATCATAAAAAAAATTAGAAATTATACAGGCACCATGGTGGAATCCAGAGGTGCTTTGGGAGGAATAACCACTATTGGGAATCAAAATACATGGAAGCAGCTGGCAATTGTAAAGGATCATGCTTGGATTAAAGTCAAATTACAAAAAATGCATGACGATTTTGTGATAACAATGTAAAATATTTATGGTCCAAATCATTACAGAGACAAATAAGTTTGTTGGAACACTCTAAAAACTGATATTGAAAGTGAGGACAATATCAATGTCATCATTAGTGGGGATCTGAATTTGGTTCTGCATGCCAATGAAAAAAGAGGGGGTACTTTCAGCCCTGATCCTTCAAGAGAACAGTTGGAAACAATCATACAAGAACATGACCTGGTGAACATTATTCCTAAAAATCAAAGTTTCACATGGAGCAATCGAATAATTGGGTCTGGAAACATTATTGAAAGGCTTGATCATTTTCTAGTTGTTGTTCCCCTCATCTCTTATTTCTCAGTTGCAATGTCCACCATTCTTCCATGCTCGACCTCAGACCATTATCCTGTCACCCTTGTCTTTGGTGATAAATCCTCCCTCGGGCCTCTTCCTTTTCGCTACAACCCTCTTTGGAGCGACATCCCTGAATCTAGGCACATAGTTAAAAGCATTTTTTAGCAACATGTTGAGGGTTATCCAATGCACATTTGGGAGATGAAGCTGAAGCTTGCGCGCACTGCTGTCAAAGGATGTGCAAAATATCACTATAGATAATCGGACATAATCAAGTAAGACACCAAGAGAAGGCTAGAAGCAATCCAAAAAGACATAGACATTCAAGGGGTGAATAAAGAAAATCATGATCAAGAAAAAGAGCTTTACTGGACATTGTATAGTGCAAATAGAAAAGAAGAGGAAAAATGGAGACTCAAATCAAGTAATCTCTGGCTTCAGGCTGGGGATAAAAACACCTCATTCTTCCACAAGAAAGCCACTGTTAGAATGTCTAGAAACAATATTACAACAATAATAGATGAAGAAGGTAATATGCACACAAAGCAAGAGGAAATAAAATCAACTACTCATAGCCATGGTAAAATCCTTCTATCTGAAACCATGGAGTTGGAGGACTATAGTGATTTCTTGGTTCACACGCCTAAAATTGTTACTGAAGAGATTAAGTCCTCCCTAACCAAGGACATTTAAAAGGCTGAAATTCTCAATGCAATTTGGACTCTCCAACTGGACAAAGCAACGGGCCTTGATGGATTTTCCATTAGCTTTTATCAGACCTTTTGGGATGTCATTAAAAAAGACCTCATCAAAATGATCCTATGGGTCCAAAGGAAAAAAAAATATTGGGGGATTCACAAACTCGACATTCCTTACTCTCATTCCCAAAGAGACTTGCCCCTCCACCTTCTCCAGATCCAGTCCTATATCCCTTTGCAATTAATCTTACAAAATCATCACCAAAATCCTTGCCACTCGTATCAAAGCTCTCCTCCCTAATCTCATCTCTAAAAATCAAGGTGGTTTCATCTCTAATAGGAAAATAATTGATTCCATTCTAATGGTCCAAGAAGCCATTCATTCTAGTATGATGAGATCGGAGAAGGGATTTATCTTGAAACTTGATCTGGCCAATGCCTTCGACAGAGTGAGGCACTCCTTTCTCCTCTTTGTACTTCAGAAAATGGGATTTGAAGGTGACTTCATATCCCTCATTTATGCTTGCATATCCAATATTTGGATCTCCCCTCTGGTCAATGGAAGGCCTGGAAATTATTTCCAATCTTCTGGAGGCCTAAGACAAGGCTGCCCCTTATCTCCCTTTCTCTTCATTCTCATGGAAAAATCTTTCAACAGGGCTTTGGATCACAATCACAGAGTTGGACTATTCACAAGTATCAAATTTAGCAATGGAGTAAAAAACATGAATCATTCTCAGTTTGCTGATGATACCCTCTTGATGGGAGGAGCCACTAGCATTATATCCAAGAGATTTAAAACACTACTTGACAAATTTATGCATTACTATAGAGGGCAGATAAACTACCATAAAAGATACATTTATGGGTGGAATGCAACAATGAATACCATCCATAATATAGCTCAAATATTTGGGGTACCTTACAAGTGGAATTGGACTCATTTTAATTATCTTTGGATGCCTGTTAGCATAGGACAATTGAGAACTGAATTATGGAGCATCACCATCGACAAGATGAAAAAAAAAGTCCAAAAATGGGGATCCTCATGGCTCAATCTGGCTGGGCACATGATCCTCTTAAAAGTTGTTCTCTCTGCCTTGCCTCTGTATCATTTTTCATTTGTGCAGGCTCCCATTAGCATTCAGCACAAAATAGAAGCAACTCTAAGAAAATTCTTATGGAAAGGTGACAAAAGTGAGAAGAAGAAGTTCAATATGGTCAAATGGAGGCAGGTAACTCAAAATTATGAAAATGGTGGACTTGCTATCTGCATACCCAAACTGTTAAACATTTCCTTTGGTGGAAAAATAGTGTGGCACCTAATTACTGGACAACAAACTTGGTGGAAGAAAGTGTTGGAAACAAAATAAATTTCTACTATGAGGCAAAACCTTTTAGATTAGGCCATTCCCAACAGACCTTGCTCTCAAATCTGGGTTCTTTGCAAAAAATCCATTCCCTTCATTTGCAACAACATCTCCAAAGTTCCGTAGGGAGTTCACACCATAAAAATTTGGGAGGAAAAAATAATTGGCCAACCCCCCCTCTCAAACAACCCAAGCGCTCTGCGAATTCAAAAATATCTTTGAGAGCATGGGATTAACATTTTGGAGAAAATATCTAGTTGGGAAGAGAGCACCAACAATTGGAGCTGATCTGCAAGCTGAGATGGAGCTGATAAGAGCACTGTTAAGGATAATAGAGGACAAACACTAGGTAGACACCAACTTCCTTCAACATCAATCTCAATCCCTCCAGGAGTAGCTGAGGGGAGCTAATAATCGTTGTGCTCACATTGAAGAATCCTTGCATATCCAGCGTTACATGGTGGAAAAGCGATCTTCTCCTAGTTCAAGCTCCAACAATGTCTCCAGTGCCAATCTGGGCAACAATCAAGGCAACATTGACACTTCAAATGGTCGTCAAAGCAGCAAGAACTAATCTTCACTCCTCCATCTTCCTCAACTATTATCATGTCATTTAAATTTGCATTTATGTTATTTCAGTTTGTTAGGGTCTATCATGAATCAGATATGAAACATAGTAGTAATAATAATCTTAAAGGAGGCACGGTATTTTGCCACATCACCCCTCCTTGTTTCACTACTCCATCTCTCGAATGTAACAGGGATCTCTATCCCCACTTTTTTGGAATATAAATAGTAAGCGAATTTGTAAAAAAAAAAAGTTTTATTCTTGCTGCATCTCTGCGTTTATGTTTATTTCTATATTTTATTGCATTCCTGAATAAGTCTGAAACATTGGTATCAGAGTGGTCTACTCTTTCTTGATCTTTCTTTGCATGTCCTCAACGAGATCAAGGTATAAGGAGTTAGGGATTGATCTGGTTGAACCTTTGTAAGATCAACCTCGCAAACCCCGACGACCTCCCATGGTGGAAGAAAAGAAAGAAGACAGAGCAGAAGATCCTATCAAAATATTGCTCGAGGATGCCCTCGAGAAACAAAGGAATGCGATGATGGATAAATTTTCCCAGATAATTTAATGACTACCCACTGGCGATGTGTCTTCATCCAATAACCACTCTGGAGGTGCCACTCCTTTTAAAGTACAATTTAACTTTTGAATTCCCATATTTGAAGGCTAAATAGATGTAGATGACATAGATAGATGGATGAATCTATTAGAAGGATATTTTTCGGTTCATGACTTTTCCAATCGAGAAAATATTACTTTTTCACTCCTCAAATCTGCCCCCCATGTCAAGGACTGGTGGGAAACCTACTATGAGCAAAATGACGAGAGGGAATACTCCGTGTTCTTGGACACACCCACTTGGAATTCTTTTCGAGACACCATCAAGGAATAATATTACCCCATGGGGAGCTATGAGGACAAGTACATACAATGGACTATGCTGCGGAAGAAAAGGGATCAAGATGTGCATGAGCTGACGAATCTGTTCCATACCTTGCACACAAATTTTGGTATCAAATATTCAGAGGAACATTTGGTGTTAAGTTCCGTAGTTGTTTGCACATATACTTCCAGGAGGAAATGGAGTTCCTCGACATCTACTTGCTTGGTGCAACATAAATTCAAACAGAAGAAGCAAGACTTTGGATCTGTGAATCAGAATCAGGGGAAAGGCGCCAACAAACCATAGAACAAAGGACAAAGCAAAGGCAAGGCAACCCAGGACAACCTACTGAAGCCGCAAGTGAAGATAAACACCATGAAGCCAAATAAGTACATGGGGAAGTCGCGTGAGTTCCATAAGAGCTCCACTCACAACACAAGTGAGTGTTAGGCCAAGAAGTTGTCGCTAGTGGTTGAGCTGAAGGCTTTCAAATCAGATGCATGTTCTGACTTTGAGTTAGAATCTGACAAGGGGAATGAAAAAGGAAAGAATATTATCGATGTGGAGCCTAGTGCCACTATTTCCACCACCAAGATCCAGAAGGAGTAACCTAAAGATCAAGAGGAAGGGGAGCGCCTCTTCCATTCCCCGATGTGGGTGAAGGGTTCCCTGCTATAGTTAATTTTCGACATTGGGAGCCAAAATAACCTCATTTTAGTAGAGGTTTTGAAGTAGTTTGGCCTTTCAACCACAACACACCCACAACCATACACCATCTGGTGGCTTCACCAAGGACGGGATCTCCGTGCCAGCCAACAGTGCCACCTTCCCTACAACATCAAGCCCTTCACGAATGGGGTATTTGTGATGTTTCTCATCTTGAATTTTGTTATGTATTATTAGGCCAACCATACTTGTGGAAGCGACATGTTGTGTATGAGTCTAGGCCTCACACTGTTATTGTTACTTTTGGCAATCATTTGTACAGGATACCGGAGGTAGAACCACCTACCACCATCTATTTAATCACTGCAAAGAAATGCAATAAGCTCATTTCCAAAAACTGATTTTTTTTCATTATGATCCGCCCTTAGGGCAAGAAGAAAATTGTGGCCGCAACCTCCAAACATGGCTCCTATGCATGACAACAACAGATGGACAAGGTCATGGAGGAGTACGGGGACATCTTCATCTCATCCACAGGGGTGCCTCTGCACTGTTAGGTCAAGCACTCCATTAGTAGGACCCCAGGAGCGTTGCTACGCAATGGACCAATCTATCGACGCTCAGTTATGGAAAATGATGAAATCAAGAGGTAGATTCATGAGTTTCTATAGAAAGGTGAAATATGACCGAGTTCATCACCCCTATGTGAGCCTAATTGTGTTGGTGCAGAAGAAGGATGGGACTTGGAGACTTTGTATTGACTATCGCGCATTGAACAATATAATTGTCTGGAATATGTATATGATCCCATGGGTTGGTGACCTTCTCGACCAACTCAACGGGGATAAATATTTCAGCAAGATTGACTTGAAGTTCAGGTATCACTAGGTACCAATCGAACCCTTTGATGTGTAGAAAACTGCCTTCAAATCCAAGGAGGGCCTTTTTGAATGGTTGGCCATGCCTTTTGGATTGACGAATGCCACCATAACCCTTCATTGTTGAGATTGCAACAAGATGATGAGCTTAGTGGAAAGAAGTCGCCTTCACTAAGTGGGCCCGTAGGCTATTTTTGGCGCAAAGTCTATTTTTAGACTATGTCTATTTTTAGACATATGGATCATGTTCTATGAGTTGCAGGATGCTATTTGTGGATGGTTGGTCAAGTTGGAAAAAATAGATGGACTTCTATTTTTAAACATATTGGGCGGAATCTATTTTTAGATTGCTAGTCTAAAAATAGATATGTCGAATATTATTAGCTCTTAATAATATTTGGACTCTAAACATTATCTTATTCTCTTGGAGCACTTCAGTTAAGTGCACAGATGTGGCACAGGAGCTGACAGAAGGAATTACGCTATTCCTGAGGGTTAAGTGGAGCTATTTCATGGATACTTCGGTTAGAACTCATGTGACAGAGTTTGGTGGAGTTGATTGAGGAAGTTAGTGGAGTTGTATTCAGTTTAACTAATCTAAACATAGTTGAGCTATTTGTATTCAGTTTAACTAATTGATACAATTAGTGAGAGTGGTGTGAATTAATTATTAATTAATTTACTAATTATAAACTCATTAATCAACTAAAGAATACATCAGTTAACTTCAGTGCATGGACAGTTTCAGTGGAGACCAGTGCAGAAATAGGTGAAAGAGCAGGTTAACTATCAGTTGTGACTATACTGTTGCATATTTGCAACAACCAGTGATTGGAGGAGCCAATGAGGATTATGCAGTACAAGCCAGGTGGTTCAAGTTATTTAATGAGCCATCCTAAAACATTTATTACGCAATAGAGGCTGGCTATCATGTGGCAGAGATTGGAGCATGTGTTTTGCTAGATCTAGCTTGATTAGTGTGTAGCAATTGGAGGTTGTGCTGAGAGTTTGTGAGCTTTGTACAATGATTGTTACATGATATCTATGACATATAATATACAGATATTTTGGGTTTTCAGCTCTAAGCTTTCCCATGAAATACTGTGTTCATATATGTGATTGTTTATGGTTTTAATGTGCGCATGCAATTGATTTTATTTCCGCATGTAATGATCAATGGTAGAAAAGATTCTGTATTGTGCATGAAGCTAAAATAGTGTGTGATCAGGAGAATCTCGGTGAATAATATATCATTTATTCAAATTTCTACATGGTATCAGAGCGATATTTATCATTGGAGAAATTGCAAAACATTGAAGCGGTTGAGTTTTGTGCTGGCGGAATTCGAATTTGCAGTAGTGTTTTCTTGGTGTCGAAGTTGAGATGTCTTTCAAAGAATTGCGATTGGAGTATGCCCTTGAGGGCAGCTTGAATTATATTGCATGGAAGGAAAGGATGGAGGTGGTGTTGGGTGACAATGGGTTGAAGGAGTTCATAGATTCAGAAATTCCAAAACCTACTTCTAGTGATGCTGCCGTACTTGACGCATGGCAAAAGAAGACAACAAAGTGTCGAAGGATTCTATTGGAAGGTGTGAAGGATCACATAGTGTCCAACCTTCATGGTAAGGCTTCTCCATTCTTGATGTGGAAAGCTTTGACAGATTTATTTCAAAGCAAGAGCGACCAGAGGAAGTTGGCGCTCAAGGATAAACTCGGGAACATAAAAATGGAGAAAGGCGACAGTATGCCCAAGTACCTCACGAAGTTCATCCAATGCAGGGATGAGCTGGGAAGTGTGGGGGTTACTGTTGATGACGAGGACTTGGTGAGCTTGTCTCTCCTTGGGCTTCCGAAGAGTTGGCATTCCTATCAGGACTCTGTCAATGGTCGGGAGAAATTGCCAGGATGGGAGCGACTTTGGTCGGATCTTGTGCAAGAGGAGATAAGGTGAAGTACCAGGGACGGATCTTCATCAAAGAACTTAGATGAAGAGAATTTCACTTTGGCTACCAAAGAAAATAAGGGGAAGAGCAAGAAGCATGCTTCTCAATCCGGTGTGAAAGGCAAGAAGCAGGACATGTCCAAGGTGAAGTGCTTTCGCTGTCACCAACAAGGACATTATGCCACTAGTTTTCCACAAAAAAAGAAAAATAATTAGGTTGCTGGATCTGCAGCTAGAGAGGCCTTAGCCTCGCAGTTCGAGCTGGATTTTTCGCTAATCGCATGCTTGGTTTCAAGTGTGATGGGTTTAGTGTGGTTTCTTGATAGTGGTGCATCTTTTCACATGACAGGAGATCGAGATTTGTTTACTGATCTGGATGAGAAAGATCTTGGAGTGCACATCGAGATGGGCGATGATGGTAGATACAGTGCGACCGGTATCGATACCATTTCCTTTGAGAGGGAGTCTGGTAAACCCTTCGTATTGAAGGAAGTGATGCATGTTCCAGGATTGAAGAAGAATCTTATCTCTGTGGCAATGTTAGAAGACAAGGGATATGATGTTGTCTTTAGCGAAGGAAAGGCTTTCCTACGTAGTAAGGAAACTGGTGAGACCCGGAGGATAGGGGTTCGAGTTAAGAACCTTTATCAATTTCAGGTAGATGGCTACGTAGAAATGGTAGGCAAGGCAGAAGGAGTGGTGAGCCGGGATGATGGCGAGTTGTGGCATTGGAGATTGGGCCACCTTCACCATGGAGCTTTGAAGATATTGCAATAGATTTCTACTAGGCTTCCTAAAGGCACTATTGTGTAGTCAGATCAGTGCAAGGGGTGTACCTTGGGAAAATTTGTGAAAGCCACCTTTCACAAGAAGGATAGTCGCGCCACGACGATCCTTGATAGAATTCACACAGACATGTGTGGACCTTTCTAGGTAAGCCGACGGCAAAACACGAATGCTTACGTGATATTTGTTGATGATTTTTCTCGGAAGTGCTGGATCTTCTTCATGCAGAAGAAGAGCGAGACATACTCAAAGTTCTGTGAGTTTAAGGCACTGGTTGAGAAAGAATCAGGGAATTAGGTGAAGGCTCTTAGGAGCGACAATGGTGGTGAATTCATCTCTGGTGAATTCAAGGACTTTTGTAGTGTAGAAGGAATTCGAAGAGAGCTCATAGCACCTCATAACCCACAGCAGAATGGGGTTGCTGAGCGGAAGAATAGAACAATCGTGGGTGTTGCATGGGAGATGTTGCATGATAAGGGCATTCCCATACACTTATGGGCTGAGGCATGCAATACTGCAGTATATGTGCAAAACCGTTGTCCTCACAGGATACTTGGCATGAGTACACCTGAGGAGGCATTTTCTGGTAAGAAGCCTGATATTTCCCATTTGATGATTTTTGGTTCACCTGTTTACATTCATGTGACGATGCGCGATACACCCCACAACTATCATGTGTATTTTCCAGATAGTCAGAATACTGTTGTGCGACAGGATATCAAATTTCATGAGGAGAAAGCCATGAAGTTGTCGCTTGAGAGGGAGCCAAACTTGCATGCAGATGAGGAGCTATTAGTTCCTAAGGATGAGCCTCGGGATGTGGATCAGCCACAAGAGGAGGGTCATGGAGTTGAAGAAACCACTCATGCAGCGCCAACCATCAGACGGTGGAAGCGCACTACAAGAGCTAAGCGGATAAATCTTGATGCAGAGAAGATTGTAGGAGCACCTACATCACAGCGTAGATAGAGACAATCACCTGACTGATATACTGGATACATGGCTTTGATGAGAAAGTGTATCGTGATAGAACCATACTATTTCGAGGAAGTTGTGGAGGACCCTGCATGGGTAAATGCCATGGTGGAAGAGTATGATTCGATTGTCAGAAACAGTGCATGGGAGATTGTCCCAAGGCCGAAAGGGAAATTAGTGGTAGGTTCGAGATGGATCTACAAAGTGAAGCAAGCGGCTCGGTGGTGGGTTCAAGATGGATCGACAAAGTGAAGCAGGTAGCTAACGAGAGTGTGGAGAAGTACAAGGCAATATTTGTTGCCCGAGGCTTTTCACAGATTGAGGGGATCGATTATGAGGAGACCTTTGCACCTATCGCAAGGAGTTATTCCATACGGATGATTCTTGATCTCTCAGCGCAGATGGGGTGGCACATTCATCGGATGGATGTGAAGACTGCGTTCCTCAATGGAGTCATTGAGGAGGAGGTGTACATAGAGCAGCCCGAAGGTTTTGAGATCTTGAGTAGTGAGTCGCATGTGTGCAAGCTCAAGAGAGCACTGTATGGGTTGAAACAAGCACCTCATGCTTGGTACACATGGATAGACAGTTATTTCACTGGACTTGGATTCTCCAAGAGTGAGGCGGATCCTAACCTATACCAGATTGTGGTGCAGGGTAATTTGCTGATCATTGTACTTTATGTAGATGATTTGATTTTGACGAGCGATGAACTATTGATACTCTCATGCAAGGCTGATCTTGCAAAGGGTTGAGATGAGACTTGGGCATACTTCACTATTTCTGAAGTTGGAAATTTGACGGCGCGATGAATTTGTTTGTTTCTCAAGGCAAGTATGCCGGAATCTTTGGAGAAGTTCAACATGCATGGCTCCAAGCTTGTTGATACTCCTCTTCCTGGTGGTTGGAGGAAGGAGGATGCTACTTCGGTGGAGGTAGTGGATGCCACTGTTTATCGACAGTTGGTGGGGTCGTTTATGTATCTGTTCAATACATGGCCCAACATATGCTATTCTGTTAACTAGCTTTCACAAGCTATGGTTAAGCCTACCAAACTCTTTTGGAAGGCAGGGAAGCATGTATTGAGATATCTCAGAGCACATCGGGATATGGATCATGGTACGGACAAAGGTGGGTTGAGGCGGCATGGCTTCATGGATCGGTATCATCATATCAAATATTGTGTGCAGCGGAAGATCATGTTACTTTCATATATTCCCATGGAGGATCAGGATGCTGCTATCTTGATGAAGGTGCTCACCAGGAGAAAATTCGAATACCACAGAGGCAGGATCGAGGTGGCAGATAATCCCTATCTTGTTGAGATGGAGTGTTGAGATTGCAACAAGATGATGAGCTTAGTGAAAAGAGTCGCTTTCACTAAGTGGGCTCGTAGGCTATTTTTGGCGCAAAGTCTATTTTTAGACTATGTCTATTTTTAGACACATGGATCATGTTCTATGAGTTGAAGGATGCTATTTGTGGATGGTTGGTCAAGTTGGAAAAAATAGATGGGCTTCTAATTTTAGACATATTGGGTGGAATCTATTTTTAGATTGCCAGTCTAAAAATAGATATATCGAATATTATTATCTCTTAATAATATTTGGACTATAAACATTATCTTATTCTCTTGGAGCACTTCAGTTAAGTGCACAGATGTGGCACAAGATCTGACAGAAGGACTTACGCTATTCGTAAGGGTTAAGTGGAGCAATTGCATGGATACTTCAGTTAGAACTCATGTGACAAAGTTTGGTGGAGTTGATTGAGGAGTTAATGGAGTTGTGTTCAGTTTAACTAATGCGAACATAGTTGAACTAGTTGTATTTAGTCTAACTGTTCAACTACACTAGTGAAGAGTGGTGTGAATTAATTATTAATTAATTCACTAATTATAAACTCATTAATCAAATAAAGAATGCATCATTTAACTTCAGTGCATGGACAGTTTCAGTCGAGACCAGTGCAGAAATAGGTGAAAGAGCAGTTTAACTATCAGTTGTGACTATACTGTTGCTATTTTCAACACATAGATAGGTGGAGAAGTCCATGAGGATTGCGCAGTACAAGCTAGGTGGTTTATCTATTTAATGAAGCCATCCCATAGCATTTATTACGCAATAGAGGCTGGCATCAAGTGGAAAAATATTGGAGCATGTGTTTTTATAGATCTAGCTTGATAGTGAGTAGCAATTGGAGGTGGTGCCGAGAGCTTTTGAGGAGCTTTGTACTATGATTGTTACATGATCTCCATGAAATATAATATACAGATAGTTGGGATTTTCAGCTTTAAGCTTTCCCATTAAATCTTTTGTGTTCATCGCTGATACTTTACATGGTTTTCTTTTTTTAGTTTTGGAAAATTTCTAATATATTTAATAGTGTTAGGAAAGGAATTACGTATTATGCATGAAGCTAAAATAGTGTTGTGATGGAAAGTCACAAATTGAATAATATATCGGTTATTCAAATTCTACATTGGTGATGGACGACATCTTGCGGCCATTCACCAACTCATTTGTGGTGGTGTACTTGGATGACATTCTGATCTTCAGCCAGACTTGGGAAGAGCACCTTCACCACATCCGACAAGTCCTCCAAACACTGCGGAAACACAAGTTGTGTGCCAATTTGGAGAAGTGCACTTTTGGCATGACCCAGGTTCAATATCTGGGATACATTATTGATGAAAGGGGGGTGCATGTGGACCCAGCGAAGATCCAAGTCATTTTAGGATAAGTGAGTGACCCGAACCACTCTAACATAGCTCTGCAACTTTCTGGGTCTTGCCAATTTCTACTGCAGGTTCGTGTTGGGGTTCTCTCATATCACTTGGACTTTGAGGAAAGTCACCAAAATTATTTTGGTTCAAATCTCAACATAAGGCATTTGCAGAGTTGAAGCATCACCTCTGCTCTACACCAGTGCTCACATTACTAGGCTTGCAAAAACCATTTGAGATTGAGACAAATGCCTCTGACTATGCTATTGGGGCAGTTCTTACTCAACAGGGACATCCAGTGGAATATCACAGTGAGACATTGTCTGACACAGTTCGCAAGTATCCCACTTATGACAAAGAAATGTATTCCATTGTGCAAGCTTGTCGACAATGGAAGCATTACATTTTGGGGAAGGAAAAAATCATCCACACAAACCACCGGCCCCTGCAGTTCATACAGACACAAGGGAAGTTGCAGAATGATCGCCATCAGAAGTGGTCCACATATCTGCAACAGTTTCATTTGAACATCAAGTACAAGAAGGGTAGCACCAATAATGTTGCAGACTGCCTCAGCCGACCACCGATCGTGGCGCTCACCACCGTGCTCAACTCTTGTGGGAACGAGACTTCATAGTGGCCGCATCTGTATAAGAGAGATCTAGAATTTTCCGATGCATACCAGACACTCCTGGAAGGAAATCTTGTTGGGGCCCTTGTTTTTGTTTAGTTTTGAAATCTTGGCTAAGACATTTTGAATTTTGACTCTTTTTGAGTTGCGGTATGAATACACATGGCAACCGCGACCGCGTCGCAACTACCAGGAGTCGCGGAGCTATAAAGGTGGCACGGAAGCATGCGATAGCTGGAGATAGAACAGGGACAAGTACAGATGAAGAAAACACACAGCAGAAGACAGAAAGTGGAACACGCAGATAACATGAGAGAAGCCGGGAGAAGCTGAAGTAAAGCCACGGAGGAACTGATAGTCGCAAGAGCGGGTGAATAAATAACAGGCACCCGGCTGAAACAAAGGGGATGCTGAAGAGGTTGCGAGGCTCAAGACAGGGAAAGACGCACAGAGCAGCTGCAGAGGAATCATGCATGTCCTTCCTATGGCTCTTCGTCTTCTCTATTCTACCTTTCTGTTCCGAAATCCATCTGTATCAGATTTGTAAGCTATCAGTGAGAATTCCATGTAATCATGTGTTCTGCCAAGAGATTAATATAATGGAAGGTTGCTGTCTCAATAAGATGTCTACATGCTTGTAATGTGTTTATGCTGGTTTAAAATTTTATTTGCAAATATCTGAATGCTTATTAAGTGATCTTGCGTATATAACTCTGTGTATGTAATGGATGCACTGTCCTTCATTAGTTGCGGGTTTGTTCCTTTCCATTGATCTCATCCCCTTCTGCATGTGGTTGTGGCACACCTCGGGTGAGACGCACTACTCCCCAGAGCAGGGTGAAAATGTTGGCGTGTTCCTAGACTACACCAGACCCCTTTGTTGGCCACAACTCTTGAACCTGGGTCTTGTCTGCGAGACCTGACTTCTCGCCAACAAATGGTTCCGTTGCCGGGACCTGCATGTTCTGAGGGGATCTAGATCAAGGTATCGAGGATTTTTGAAGGAGTGATACGGCAATGGTGGGATGATCATCTTGACCAGTTCATTGCTCAGCAAGCAGAGCTGACTAAGAAGAAGGAGGCGGCGATCAAGGAGCTTGTTCTTTTCTCTGACTCAGCCAGTGATATGTACGAAATTTTCTGGGGAAGGTTCCCTACGGACCTCTACAATTGGTTGCGGAGGTTACGCACGAAGGTGCCCCAAGAAGGCTTGCGGAAGATAAACCGTAGGTGGGCGCATGAAGATCTAGTGGCACTGCATCGGGTAGACACTGAACTAACCCGCGCAGTGGATTTCTGGGTAAGGACCACGTTGGAAGGATACACGGTGGAGTTTGCTGCTGAGTGCTATCAATCCTTCTCGAAAGCCAAGGCTGTTTTCCACTTAGGGCTAAGAGGGAAGCTGTTGAAGGAGATTCTGTTGTGGGTCAAAGCTCTGATGGTGGACGAAGGGTTGATTGAATTCCACAAAATGAGTATGGAAGCGTAAACCTCCTGTGCTGGGGGAAGGGTTGAGGGAACTGATGCTGTGTAGAATGTGAAAGTGGGGGTGGGGAATGGATGTTGAGGCCGCATGCAAGTTGCGGGAGCGACGTGCACATCGGCAGGCACAGATCGCCGATAGGTGGCGAAGAAGGGTAATGAGAGATTTGAAGAGAAGAGAGATCGAGAGGAAAAATCAGAAGGAGGCGCCTCAGAGGACGGGAGTTATGGGTTTGGATACCCGGGAAGAAAACGGGACAGCAGTGGAAGTGCAGTGGGTGCATGGGAGCCCAGCGACGTGAGAAAGAGAGATCGTGACTAGCGAAGATAACAGAAAGATGCAGCCCGAAGAAAGTTCCGATGATGAATGGCACGGCGTGATGCAGCGGATGTTTCAAGATCAGACGGCACCCACCCCTCCAGGCAGCCCTACTTCTCACCTTCTGCATGGCCAGGATCCCGACCTCCCCCTGGTACTGTATCAACCTTTAAGTAATATTTTTATTCAGTTACAAGCATTGAATCGATCATACAATAGTGCATTAGTGTCAGTAACGTCCGGGAACAGTAACGTCCCTAGTAGTGGTAGTTTTCCTTGTGGGACCGTTACGCAACCAGGACCGGGAGGCTTTATCCTAGTCAATTCTCCGCAAGTACACATGGCTGGATCTTTCACCCGGTATCCAGAGTTCTCTGGCCGGGGCAATGATGACGTAGAACAACACTGGTATCTGTGCGAAGCTATCTGGAGGGCTTGCCAAATGCCAGATGCAGGGAAGATAATAGAATTCCAAACCACGCTCAGAGAGAGGGCTCTGCGATGGTTTATCAAGTGGTCCGAGGCTCATCCTAACCCCGTAATTGCGGACGTGAAGCGAGATTTTGTCCGCGAATTCAAGCTTCCCTAGACAGACCAGCAGGGCCTGTCAGAGCTGTGGGAAATTAAGCAGAAGGAAGGTGAGACCGCGTGGGAGTTGATGCGGCGATTCAAGGACGCAATCGGGAAACTCAACTACCCGATCGATCCAAACCACCAAAGGGACTGGTTCATCAAGGCTCTGCTCCCCTTGACACGAACCCCTCTCACTCAGCAGAATATTGATAATCTGCAGGACGCTTTGGAGCAGGCCATGAAGATTGAAGCCATGGCAGGCTACCCCCAGGAATATCGGGGGGGGGGGGGCGGGGCGGACCCGCAAGATCCTTCTTTGATAGGGTTGCAACACCAGATCGCCAGTTTGACTGAAAATCTCAAGGAACTTCAGCCAGTGAGACCAGCGCGACCGAATGTTTGGTGTACTCATTGCCTGGTCGAGGGCCACATCGCAACCGAGTGTCCTCGGTTGCGCGGCGCAGGAGCAGGACCCTCGGTCGCAGCAATCCAGGGGGGTCCACCACCAGGGGGTGGCGCGGTGATGAACCCGCAGGGAGTCTACCAGCCGCAACAGACTTACGCAGGGTTCCCACCGCAACCGGGTTCCTCCACCACGGAGTACTGCGAGATTTGCCGGACGCTGGGGCATCCTCCTCGGATGTGCCCGATACTACAGAAGTACTCCACGGTCCCGAATAATGTATACTGCGAATTTTGTGTGTCCACAACTCATAAAACTGAGCAGTGCAGGGCACTTGACGCACTTGCGGATCGACTGGATCGTCCCTCGTACCGGGTGAACGAGGCTCCACGGGGAAGAGGTGGCGGAGGCATGCGGGGAGGCCGCACAGGCGGACGCGGTCCGGTAAAATGTTACAACTGTGACCAGGAGGGTCATGTGGCTCGAGAATGTCCCCTTCCGCGACGACCCTGGTGTTCCCAGTGCCGGGTCAACGCCCACGCTACAGAAGACTGTCCGGAGCTCATCAAGAAGTGGGAAGAATGGGGGAGGCAGAGGGGAGAAAATCTGATAAACTCAGAGCCGCGAGAGGCCACAACCCCCGACATGCAGAATGTCGCAATAGTGACGAGGGGTGGAAAGAAGACTGGAGAGGATGTCCACGGGAAGGAGCCAGCACGAGTGGTTCGGCCGGCATCCCCGAAGAAGTTGATTAGGCCCGAAGACCAGAAGAAGTATTTCCAGGAGGCAGTTGAGGCGTTCGCCCAGTTGCGGAACGAGGGAGGTTTGGAGGAGCCCATGCTGTCGGAATCGGGTGCGCAGAACGTCGCAGGTACCGTGGTTGAGGATTGGCTCCAGCTATTCCTGAGGATTGTTGACAACGCTGCGCTACGGTAGCAGCTCAAGCATGTTTTGGAAGGAGCACTGCAGGGGCGCACAGAACTTAGAGATCCGGCGGACGCTGGCCCTCAATACGTGCAGCGTGTCAAGCAGAACAAGCAACGAACAGGCAAAGAATTCCGGCTTAACACGCAGGTCGCAGGGTTCCAAATCAGCGACACCATGTTGGACTTGGGGTCCGATGTCAACATACTGCCCCGAAAGACATGGGAGGCTCTTGGAAGGCCACGGCTAGCCTATTCACCAATTCAACTCAGGATGGCGAACCAGTACTGCATTCTGCCAATCGGCCGGCTCGAGGGAGTCGAGGTCGACATTGCGGGGGTGAAGACATACACCGATTTTGAGGTTATTGATATCATGGGCGACAAGGATCCCTATCCTGCCTTACTCGGCATTGACTGGGCTTTTGAGAATTACGCCATCATCGACCTTAAGAAGGAGCTGATGATCTTTGAGGATGGGGAGGTATGGGTCACCCAGCCTCTTGACCCGTATCAGGGCCTGCGATATACAGAAACGGTGGACAATCGGGAGGATGCTTAGATGATGGACCATCTCTATCAGATGACTGCAGGAAAGCGGGACGATTATATTAACCCGACCGCGACTGGCTCTGTCAGTTGGCAGAGTGTGCAGAGCTCGGAGCTCAGATCCGAACTCGCTTGGGAAGACTGGCAGCAAGGGGGGTATGAGACCACCACGCGGAGATGTGCCTCCATTTCCCAAGTCCGATGGGTAGGGACTGAAATCCGCGGATATCCCACACTGTCGAACATGCAAGCAGTCAATACTTTTATTGCCAAGGTGGAAGACCTGGTCCCAGCTGAAAGCCGGATACCACTTTTGGATGTGGCCTTGCAGTCAACGTCAGCACGGTGGTGGAAAAATCACCGCAACACTCTGTTGCGATGGGAGTGCGTGGCGGATGCTCTGCGGGCACGCTTCAAAGAGGATGAAGGACCCTGCAGTATGCTTAAGTATCATGGAACTTCCGACCCGCGACACCATTTGCGGGCCTGCGAGGAACAGTGGCGTAGCACCCGGTACCCTGAGGAGCTGTGGGTCCACAGGTTTATCCACTCCCTGGGTACAATTCCCCAGGCCTGGTACCTAGAGGAAGAGCGAAAACGGGGCACTTTCTCTTGGCAGGCCGTCGCGGACAAGTTCGTACGGTGCTTTTTGTTCGAAGGGGAGACGGCGCAGGAGTCTCAGGCCCTACATGCAATCAAGGAGGTCTTGTTTTTCTGCCATCCTGAGCCCGAGGAGGGCCCGGTTGTGTCACGACCTGAGGTCAGGCGCGAGTTGGTTTGTCACCGGATTGACGGCGATCCAGATGACGATAGTCTGGAGGACCTCAGGCATCTCTATTTTGACGAAAAGGAAGGTGAGCGGAGCATCAGTGAAGAGCCGACGACTGAAGGAGTCCATTTACAGCCCCTAAAGACAAAGAAGATGAACATTGGAACAGACGAGAGACCCAAGCTCGCAACGGTGGGAGATTACTGGGATGAGGAGACAACCAAAGAAATTTTCAGCCTCCTCCGGGAATACGAGGATTTGTTCCCGTCATCGGTTGTGGACCTGAAGGGGATCAAGGGGGATCTGGGCGAGATGCGCATTGCGCTGAAACCGGGGGCCAGGCCGGTGAAGCACCGACCCTACCGGTTGAACCCACGTATAAAAGAGAAGGTCAAGATGGAGATTGACAAGATGCTGGCTGCAGGTCTCATCTTTCCAGTAGAAGAAGCGGAGTGGGTGAGTCCCATTGTCATCCAGAACAAGAAGGAAAAAGCGGCGATCCGTGTCTGTGTAGATTACCGGAGCCTGAACAATGCCTGCATCCACGACCCGTTTTCCACTCCCTTCAGCGATGAAGTCCTAGATCACGTTGCGGGAAACGAAGCTTATTCATTCACTGATGGGTTTTCGGGTTACCATCAGGTGCGCATTGCCGAGGAAGACAAAGCAAAGACGACATTCACCACTGAGTGGGGATCATTTGCATACCACGTTATGCCGTTTGGTCTGAAGAATGCACCGGCTGTGTTTTCCCAGATTGTCATTGCTGCTTTCCAGGAGTACATTCACAATTTCCTGGAGGTCTACATGGATGACTGGACTGTCTACAGTCTGTTGAAGAAACACACCTCTCTGTTGCGTATTATGTTTGACCGGTGTCGTCAGCTACAGATTTACTTGAACTTGAAGAAATGTATTTTCGCAGTTCCATTCGGCACACTTTTGGGCCACGTGGTGTGCAAGCAAGGGGTCTGTGTTGATCCCGCCAAGGTCGCAGTCATCGTCCATATGGAGGCCCCCGAGACCGTGAAGCAGTTGCGGGCACTTCTCGGGCACACAGGGTATTACAGGCGGTTTATTCGAAACTACGCCAAGATTACGGCCCCTCTGGAGAAACTGTTGCGGAAGTCCGAAGTGTTTCAATGGACGGCGGAGTGCAGAAAGGCACTTGACATCTTGAAGGAGAAGTTGGCGACGACGCCCATACTTGTGCATCCTGACTGGGCAAAGCAGTTCCATGTGCATATTGATGCGTCTGGTATTGCACTGGGAGCTGTATTGGCGCAACCCAGGGAGACGACAGTTGACCACCCGGTGTACTTCGCCAACCGTCGGTTATCGAATGCAGAGAAGAACTACACCACGATCGAGCGGGAGGCATTGGCGATGGTGTACTCCCTCCAGAAGTTCCGCCACTATCTTCTGGGTGGCAATTTCACTTTCTTCACGGACCACTCCACATTGAAGTATCTGTCGAATAAGCCTGTGTTGGAAGGAAGAATCTGTCGTTGGCTACTACTTTTCCAGGAACTCACGTTTGAAGTGATTGTGAAGCCTGGCAAGTTGAATGTTGGTCCCGATCATTTATCCAGGTTGGAGACGGGAGAGAATGAAGGCTCGTTGGACGATCAGCTATCGGATGCTGACCTCTTCCGAGTTGAAGCAGTACCAAATTACCTGGCTGACATTGCCACTTACCTGACCACGGGACAGTGCCCTCAGAATTACACCCCGCTTCAAAAATGCCACCTGGTTGTCCGGGCGACTGACTACCAATTGATCACGGGGCAACTGTACAAACTGGGCCTTGATGAGGTGTTGCGCAGGTGTGTTCTCGACCATGAACGGGAAGTAGTGATGTGGGAATGTCACAGTGGTGTTGCGGGAGGGCATGTGGGTGCGAAACCCACCACAAGGAAGGTGCTCCAAGCTAGCCTGTGGTGGCCGACGGTACATGCTGACTGTAAGGCCTATGTGAAGCGTTGCGATGTTTGCCAGCTGACGGGAAGGCCTTCGCACCGGGACGAGCTTCCGCTACACCCAGTGCATGTGTTGCGTCCATTTGAAAAGTGGGCTGTTGATTTCGTCGGTCCCATCGCCCCGGTCGCCAGACACTCCAAGGCCCGGTACATCATTACCACCACGGATTACCTCACACGGTGGGCTGAGGCAACGGCGGTACGCGACTGCTCGGCAGAGACCGCTGCCCGATTCATTTTTGAACACATCATCAGCCGTTTTGGCTGCCCACGGAGCTTGACCAACGATCAGGGTACGCATTTCATTAATGCCACGGTCAAGTCACTACTGGACACATTTATGATTCATCATCATAAAAGCAGCCCATACCACCCACAGGCCAATGGTACTGTGGAAGCATTCAACAAGATTCTCGAAAAGGGCTTGACTAAAATTTGCAATGCTTAGCGCGACGATTGGGACGAGCGCCTCCCAACGGCATTATGGGCCTACCGGACCACAGTAAAACGTTTGACCAACCAGACGCCATTCCAGTTGGTGTATGGCCGGGAAGCTGTGATTCCCGCCGAGTTCACTGTACCCAGTCTTTTGATCGCAACGTCCCTTCATTTCTCGGATGAGGAGTCACTTCGGGAACGCCTCCAGGAGCTACAGGAGCTGGACGAGGCCCGATTCCTGGCAGAATTCCACCAGAAGGTTCAGAAGGCCAGGCAGAAAGCATGGCACGACCGCCACATCAAAACCAAAGCCTTCCAAGTTGGCGGAAAAGTTCTCTTATACGATAGCCGGTTCCAGAAGTTTCCAGGCAAGCTCCAGATGCACTGGTTGGGACCCTAATTTGTCATCGAGATCCGCGACTCAGGAGCCGTTCGGTTGGCACAGCTGGACGGTACAGTTCTCCCTGGGTGGGTGAATGGTGCATGCCTGAAACCCTACCAGGAGTAGGTACCTTTCACTTTTCATCAATAACTCTCGCAACCGAGAGAACCCGTAGAGTAGCTTAGTCGAATAACTCTCCTGCAACCGGGATGAGCGTAGGGAGTCTTTTCCATTCATAGGTAATCAGTCAAATAACTGGTCAGTTGCGGGTACCTCACCGCAACCGACTGTGGTCAGGGCGGACCAGTCCAGCATGTCACAGCGCTAGTCCAACGTGTTGTCCGTGTAGGATCCATCCCCGTGCCAGTGTCAGTCCAGGTCATTTCCGTCAGTCCTTTTGTCAGTCCGTAGGATCGCTTAGATCTAAGTCATAAATTACCATTAGTAGACAGTAATCGTACCGTAATCATTTGCCATCAACCGTAGTTCCCTCAGCCGTCGCACTCGCCCATCTCCCCATGACGCCGTCAGCAACTGTCAGACTACACACAGGCATGCGATTGATCGCACGATTATCGCAGGCAAGAAAGATAGCAAGAATTAATTGTCGTTATGGAGTCTCATCAACTCTGCGCGTGCCAGTAGATGACATAACTTGCATGAAGGCTATCAGCACGAGAATGACGGACCAGTTCAATTTGGAAGTTGCAGCGACTCCAGAGCATTTGCAGCATCAAAGCACACCGCACCCAGAAGGAAACTCCAACAGAATCCTCCAAGTTTACCAACGCCGCGCCAAGATGCCGAGGGCTCTCCTATCTGTCCCCGAACCAGTGTTGGACAGCCGAATTCACCGCGTAGAGTCGCTAGTTGGCAAGTATGACAATGCGGCATGTATGGACGCCAACCTGTCCGACCCAGCTGAATTCCCCCACCTCCATTGGCAGACCTACATGGAGCATCATTATACGCCAGGCAGCAGCTCCAACGGTCGGATGCGACTAGAATTCAGGGGCATACAACAGTCGTCCTTGATGCATTTAAGGACTCTTCCAGTTTTTGGAACAACGGGACCGGCCCTGCAATGCACCCGATTCCTCCTCAGTCGGATACAGAATGGGTCCCTGTGGCTCAATGAGGAAATTCCAATTCATGCCGAAGACATTCATCGGCTTACAGGGCTGTCTCAAAATGGTGCAAATGTCTCCGCTACTGGCCAGACATCCTCCAAGCGCACCCGGAAGTCGGGTGACTCAGACCTGTACACCAAGTATGGCACTCGCAGGGGTGGCAAAGGTGCCAAAATTGATTTGATCAATAAGCCAGAAATTCAGTTTGCTTGCTACCTTATCGCTAGCAAGATGATGCGGCACTACATGAAGGGAGAGTGCACTCTGGACATAATCTCCATTGCGGAGCACTGCATCCAGGGCGTCAGGTTGAATTGGTGCTCCTTTGTGCTAAAAGAACTCTTCGCGGCCTGCGAAGAGAATTACAAGCGAACCACCAGTTTCATTTACGGTTACTTGATTTTAGATTTCGCCATGTGGAAATGGCACCTTCCTCCCGTCCGGATGCCGGCGGAGACTACCGCGAGCCAGCCTCTCGCGATGAAATACACCCCTTGGCAGGTGTCCTCGGACCCCAGCACCAAACAGGTGAATGCGGAGGCATTTCGGGCGTGGTACGGGATGATGACAGATGTGGTGACCAACCAGCAATGGGTGCCCAGGCACCTGTTGGATGAGTACAGTGAGCAGGCGTGGTTTGGGGTCAGCCACAGGCACACCTTCCTCCGGCCAACTTGCGTGTCGGACACCACCTTTCACATGGCGCCCCTCAGATTCCAGTTGAATGACGACACCTTTCACCGTGAGGTCTCTGCGTGGCCGGGGGTCGTCAAGCACGTTCGCGACGGGATCACCCGCTATAACTTTGAGCGGATGCTGCCGGCACAACGGCCTGCCGCAACCGGCGCAGCAGGGTCCCCACAGGTTGCGGCGGAACCTCCACAGGATGCAGCTGAGACCGCACCGGACCTGCCTGAATCGCTGGTCCCCATCGTACAACACCTCAATGCCCAGGTACGACGACTTAACGTGGTAACCCAAGTTGCTTCAAGTGGTGCCCCTATATTTCCCTCCTTTGCTGAATTTCAGATCGGTCGGTCTCGTGCTCCCTCCAATACCGCCCCTCTCATTTCTCCTATCCCCACTAACCTATTCACTTTTGCCACCCCTATCATCACACCGATGGGCGAAACGGGCCCAGAACCCGATTCATCAGAGCCCCCTCCATCCAAGAGGGCCCGCATTGCTGTCACCGATCCAGTGGTGGATCTTACCGACGATGATCCACCAGCCACTCCACTCCCAGGAACGTTGATCCCGGAGGAACCCCTGATCTATCCGTCAGAGTTCCTCAACCTTCGTCTCCCCCATATCTCTGTCACCCCATCCACCACTCCCTCCACTGGCCGCCCACCTACCACCTCCCCCAATCCATCCAACTCATCAGCCACTGTCTCAGATTCTCTCATCCGAGAACTTTTCGGAGGTGACCACGGGGTGGAAGTCACCTCCAGTACTGCAGCCGTGGTATCGCCGGTTGACCCCGTGGCCACGCCCTAGGATCCTCCCTCTACTATATCTACCAGGCTAACAAATGGTGGGGCTGATTCGGCTGACCCTCCCCCAGAGCAGACCACGCAGCAAGACCGGCCGGAGTCCGATATGGCCACCTCGATGCAGCAGCAGATGCCGGTCCATCCTCCTGAGACCTCAAACCGATTAGTAGCCAGTGGACATCCTTCGTAGGAGCAGGTGCCGGAGCAGGGCGCACCCAGCACGACCAATGCAGAACCATGGAGTACAGCACAGCTATACCTACTCATTCAGCGGGCGGCCCTAAAGGCCGAACATATTCACAAAGAGCTGGAGCAGCGGTGTACCGAGCAGCATAAACAGATCACGGCGCTTACTGAACAGCGCAATCAACTGACTAGGGAGAGGACCTACCTACAGGAGCAGGTCAACATTGCTGCTCAAGCGTTCTCCAACTTATGGCCCGCTACAAGGGCTCATTATGCCCCACTTCCTGCCACTATAGCGGAGGACAGTATAGCAATCCAGGCTCACCACCTCAGGACTGTTTTCACTGAGGTTTGCAGGGAGAACGAGGAACTCCAAGCGGCGTTAGCCACACGGCCTACCCTTCCAGATCCACCGAGTGTCCATTCAGAACAAGTAACTGCCAAGCAGACTCAGGCAGTTAGTATGCAGGAAACTCTCCATTCCACTGCGACCGCGGCTTCTGCCCTTCTGCGAAGTCTGCAGGAGTGCTCACTCGCTCTCACTGTCAAGACGCAGCCTATCTCTGCCCAGCTGCAACAAATTTCCCGTGAAATTCAGGCGACCGTGGACCCAGCACAATTAGATCAGCTCTACGCCCAGGCGGACGAGCTCGAAATTCAACTGCAACAGACTGAGGCCGACTCGGCAGCGGCCAAACACGTCATCCCGGAAATTCGTCCGCCCATCCGAGCCCGTGCCGACTCCATACAATAGCTGGATGCCAAGGCCGAAGCCTAGCTTGCCACGCTATTCGGGGCTGCCCCGACGACTATAGACGAGGTCGCTGCCACCCAAATCTCTCAAGAAGTCGACTTTCTTGTGCAGGAATGGCAGCAAGCGGTGGCAGACTTCACCGAGCTTAGAGATACACAGCTCTGCCGGGTCCCGGTGTTGGGGCCCTTGTTTGAACAACCACATGGCTGAGCACAACAGGAAAGGGCGCAGGGTGAAGGCACAACAGAATAGAGCACGGGTGCTAGCGGGGCAATGGAAGTGGAGACTGTTATTTGTGATTGACTCGGGGACGAGTCAAGGAATTGTGGTCGGGGCCTGTTGGGGCCCTTGTTTTTGTTTAGTTTTGAAATCTTGGCTAAGACATTTTGAATTTTGACCCTTTTTGAGTTGCGGTATGAATACACATGGCACCCGCGACCGCGCCGCAACTACCAGGAGTCGCGGGGCTACCAAGGTGGCGCGGAAGCATGCGATAGCTGGAGATAGAACAGGGACAAGTGCAGATGAGAGAAACACACAACAGAAGACAGGAAGTAGAACACGAAGATAACAGGAGAGAAGCCGGGAGAAGCCGAAGTAGAGCCACTGAGAAACTGATAGTCGCAAGAGCGGGTGAATAAATAACAGTCACCCGGCTGAAACGAGGGGAATGCTGAAGAGGTTGCGAGGCTCGAGACAGGGAAAGGCGCACAGAGCAGCTGCGGAGGAATCATGCATGTCCCTCCTATGGCTTCTTATCTTCTCTATTCTACCTTTCTGTTCCGAAATCCATCTGTATCAGCTTTGTAAGCTATCAGTGAGAATGCCATGTAGTCATGTGTTCGGCCAAGAGATTAATACAATGGAAGGTTTCTGTCTCAATAAGATGTTCATGTGCTTGTAATGTGTTTATGCTGGTTTAAAATTTTATTTGCAAACGTCTGAATGCTTATTAAGTGATCTTGCGTATATAACTCTGTATATGTAATGGATGCACTGTCCTTCATTAGTTGCAGGTTTGTTCCTTGCCATTGATCTCATCCCTTTCTGCATGTGGTTGCGGCACGCCTCAGGTGAGACGCACTGCTCTCTAGAGCAGGGTGAAAATGCCGGCATGTTCCTAGACTACACCGGACCCCTTTGTTGGCCCCAACTCTTGAACCTGGGTCTTGTCCGCGAGACCTGACTTCTCGCCAACAAATCTGTTGGAAATTGGTTTCAACACTCCCTATTTGTTTCGCGACATGGACTAACCACCTTTTGTGGATCCTAACTCTAGCGATTGTAGCGTAGACTAACACTTGTGGGTTTTGGTCTAACAACAATCGTGATTCCAACAAGTGGTATCAGAGCGACAAGTCTTGAGTTCGAAACTCACCCGCTCACGTTGGGGGGGAGATTGTTGGACATTTGGTTCAACGCTCCCCGTGTGTTCGCAACATGGACTAACTGCCTCTCATGGATCCTAACTCTGGTGATTGTAGTGGAGACTAACTCCTGCAGGTTTTGGTCTAACGACAATCGTGATTCCAACATAAGCAAGTTCCAAATTTTCACTTCCAGGATATATTGTTATGTCACATAGGAAACCATTGTGTTCCTTTAAGTGAGCATGCCAAGATGATTTGGGAGGCACACTACAGTCGTTTCGCTGGGCACTCAAGAGTAGAGAAAACACTGGAAGTACTACAAAATTATTTTTATTGGATGAACCTTCGACATGATTTTGGGAAGTACACCAGATCCTGCACTGCTTGCGCCATTGCATAACTGACCATCAAGAAGAAAGGCCTATATACTCCTCTTCCTACTCCTAGTCAACCTTGGGAACCCATCTCCATGGATTACTTGTCGAGCCTCCCTTCGACTAAGCATGTAAACGACTGCGTTTTCATGGTCCTCGACATATTCTCTAAGATGGCTATTCTGGTGGCATGCAAAAATAGTATCACAACCAAAGCCACTATTAACCTCTTATTTGAATGAGTGTGGGTACACTTTGGTATCCCATAGTCCATTATCTCAGATCGGGACAACAGGTCCCTGAGTACATTTTGGTCAAGTTTCTGGTCGACGTTGGATACCAAGCTCACTAAGTCCACGACTTTCGACCCCTAAACTGATGGCCAAACAGAGGTCGTCAAAATGATGATTGTACACATTTTTCACATGTACAACTCAAAGCATCCTCGTACACAGGACAAAAGCCTCCCCTATGTCTAGCACAACTACAACAAATCTCTCCATGGCTCAACTGGCCATAGCCCCTTTCAGGTGGGGTAGGAATTCCAACAACTATTTCCCATTGATGTGGCCATACCATTTGCAACTACTTAGGTTGCTTTGACCCATGTCCAGTCTGAAAATGACAAGGCTAACAACTTTATTGAGCGAATCCAGCACATATGTTAGTAGGTCTATGACATATTGGACAAAGCCAATGCTAAGTACAAGCAACAACATGATCAACATTGGGTGCCACATAAGTTCTAGATGGGCAACAAAGTTTGGCTTATTTTTCAGAAGGGGCGCCTCGCTGGGCCCCACTATAAACTTTGACTACTCTGATATGGGCCATACACCATCGTCAAGGTTGTAGGGGAAAATGATTTCGAGCTCAAAATTCCACCATTCCTTGGCCTACACCCAATGTTCAATTTGGACTACCTTCGGCCATACTTTCCACCATCATTAGACACATCCAACATTGGAGAACAATTCATTCCAATAAAGTTAAACCCATTCTGCATGGAAAAGGCCACCACTAATCGGATCATGGACACGTAGATCAAGAACAATCGCCAACGGAAGATCCAATTTTATCGGGTTGTTAAAGCTAGCCAAATCCTGCATCAAGGCAAGTGGCTCACTAGGGACCAAGTTCAATAGAAGTTTCCCCATCTCATGAAGGCATTCAACACAATGGGGGAGGACTGATCCAGGTGGATATTGGTGGCCACCAGCCTATTCCACTTGGACCCTCACCATTGTTTCTTTCAGCATTTCAGTTTCCTTAATTATAACACAATTTACTATTTTTGGTATTTTTTCAGGTCCTGAACTTCTAGAGCCGCTCTGGGGCCCTAAACAAAGTTATTTGGAAAATAGGAAAATATAAGTGTTTGACCAATGTTTTCATTCAAAATTTTTAGTCCTCGGATATATATTTATAACAAGGTATTGTGCACGTCAAACAAAGATCGTATGCCAAAGTTACAACCCCGGGAAGTTGATGTACCAATTTACCTCAACGGGGCCCACATATTTGGAAATTCATCTCCTAGGGTTATGTTTTTGGATGTTTAGGGTTTTCCATTATTTCTAAATAATAAATTTTCCTTGGAACCTCATTGTAACATAGTTCAGAGGCATGTAGCCACCACATCTCTTCTTAGAGATAAACTATCATCGCCCGAGCTAGTTTATTTACATTCTGTTTGTAAGCATATTTCAGTTATTTGATATTAATGAAATGAATTTTTATTCCTATTTCATCTCTGCGTTTATGTTTAGTTCTGTATTTTATTGCATTCTTGCATAATTTCGATCAGTGGTATCAGAGTGGTCTTCTCTTTCTTGATCTTTCTTTGCATGTCCCCAATAAGATCATGGTATAAGGAGTTAGGGCTTGATCTGGTTGAACATTTGCAAGATCAACCTTGCAAACCCCGATGAAGTACCATGGAAAAAGAAAAGAAAGGTGAGGGAGTAGGAGATCCTATCAAAATATTGCTTGAGGAGTTCCTCGAGAAACTGAGGAACACAATTATGGATAACTTATCCCATATCCTTCGACAACTACCCATTGGTGATGCATCTTCATCCAACAACCACTCTGGAGGTGCCACTCATTTTAACGTACAAGTTAACATTGGAATTACCATATTTGAGGGCCAAATCGATGCATACATCGTAGATAGATGGCTAATTCTATTAGAAGAATATTTTTCAGTTCATGACTTTTTCAATCAGGAAAATATTACTTTCTCACTCCTCAAAGACATCCCTCATGTCAAGGAATGGTGGGAAATATACTGTAAGCAAAAGGACGAGAGGGAATCCTCCCTGTTCTCGGTCGAACCCACTTGGAATTATTTCTGAGACGCAATCAAGGGACAATATTACCTCGTGGGGAGCTATGAGGACAAGTAAATACAATGGACTACATTGCAGCAAAAAAGGGATCAAGATGTGCATGAGCTAAAGAATATTTTTCATACCATGTGCAGAAAGTTGGGTATCAAAGATTCAAAGAAAAATTTGGTGCTTGAGTGCCAAAGTTGTTTGCACAAATACATCTAGGAGGAAATGGAGTTCCTCGACATCTCCTCGCTTGGTGCAACATACTGGTATGATGCCGATATTGAGTAAAAATTCAAACAGAATAAGCGAGACTTTGGATCTGTAGGTTTAAACCTGTACAAAAATTATCTGCAAATGAATTCTTAAAGACAGAAAATAAACTATAGTGAGAGAATAAAACATAAAAAAGATATACATAGATATTTTCCCCTGGATCTGAAATCAGGATTACCAGCTTGATTTTTCATTATATTCCTTTTAGTGTTATAACACATATATATACATGTTGAAGCATTCATAAACCCCAATCCATTAACCCTAGATTAGAACATAATTGTATTTCCCTTGACTGGATCTACAAAATACCATGGGCTGAAAACCATCATGCCCCAAAACCATGTGCAAACCCATGCACAAAACTATAGGCGGGTCTGCCCAATAAAAAATAAGGAAAAAAAAAAAATTCCCGGGGCACTGCCCCGAACCTTTGTAAGGGGGCTTCCCGCCCCCTCTGAACCCCTGGATAGGGGAGGCTGCGACCCCCCTATTACCCCCTCATGCGTGCAAATAATTGTGGAAAGAATATAACACATACCCAATAGGATTTGTGAATCAGAAGAGGGGAAAGACGCCCCCAAACCGCACAACAAAGGAAAAAGCCAATGCGCCTTAGCCTAAGAAAAGCCGCAGAACTTGCAAGCAAAGAAAAACACCATGAAACCAAAGGAGGACATGGGGAAGTGGTGTGAGTTCTATAAGAGCTCCACTTGCAACATAAGTGAGTGTCACTAGTGCTCGAGTTGAAGGCTTCTGAATCAAATACATGTTCCGACTCCAAGTCAGAACCCAAAAATGGAAATGTCAAAGGAAAGAAAATTATCGACGAGGAGCCTAGTGCCACTGTTTCTACCACCAAGATCTAGAAGGAGGAACCCAAAGATCTAGAGTATGGGGAGCGCCTCTTCCATTCCCAAAGGTAGGTGGAGGGTTCCCTGCTGTAGTTCATTGTCGACAACAGGAGGCAAAAGAACCTCATTTCAATAGAGGTTGTGAAGGAGTTGGGCCTACCTACCACAATACCCACAACCGTACACCATTAGGTAGCTTCACAAGGACGTGATCTCCACGTCAACCAGGAGTGCCTCCTTCCCTACAACATCAATCCCTTCATAGATGAGGTATTGTGTGATGTTGCTCCTCTAGAAGTTTGTGATGTGTTATTAGGCCAACCATACTTGTGGAAGCAACATGATGTGTATGAGTCTAGGGCTCGCACTATTATTGTTACTCTGGGAAATAAGTTGTACAGGATACCGAAGGTATAACTGCCTACCACCATCTCTTTGATCACTGCAAAGTAATGCAGTAAGCTCATTTCCAAAACTGAAAAATTTGTTTTCCTTATGATCTACCCTCAGGGCAAGAAGAAGATTGTGGCTACAACCTCCAAACAGGGCTCTTCTGCATGACAACAATAGATGGACAAGGTCGTGGAGGAGTATCGGGACATATTCAAATCACCCACAGGGGTACGTCTGGACTGTCAGGTCAAGACGTCCATCGATCTGACCCTGGGCATGTTGCTACCCAATGGATCAATCTATCATCACTTTTTTTCTGGAGAACGACGAAATCAAGAATAAGATTCAGGAGCTGCTGCAAAAAAAGTCACATCTGACCAATTTCATTGCCATTGTGGTAGCCCAATCGTGTTGTTGCAGAAGAAGGATGGGACTTGGAGACTCTGTATTGACTATCAAGCACTAAACAAGTTCACCCTCTAGAATAGGTATCTGATCCCATGGATTGATGACCTTCTGGACCAACTCAAGGGAGCCAAATATTTCAGCAAAACTGACTTGAAGTTCGGCTATCACCAAGTACCAATCGAACCCTCCAATGTGTGGAATACTTCCTTCAAATCGAAGGAGGGCCTTTTTTAATGGTTGGTCATGCCTTTTGGGTTGATGAATTCCCCCGCAACCTTCAAGAGGCTAACGTAAAACATATTGTGACCATTCACCAACTCATTCATGGTGGTGTATTTGGATGACATCCTGATATTCATCCAGAGTTGGAAGAGAAACTCCACCACATTCGACAGGTCCTCCAAGCATTGCGACAACACAAGTTGTGTGCCAATTTGGAGAAATTCACTTTTGGCATGACCCAAGTTAAATATCTCAAATACATAATTGATGAGTGGGGGGTGCATGTGGACCCAACCAAGATCCAGGTCATTTAGGATTGGCTAGCCCCAACTACTCTAACAAAGCTTTAAAACTTTATGGGTCTTTCCAATTTCTACCGCAGGTTCATACTAGTGTTCTGTCATATCACTTGACCTTTGAGTCAAATAGCCAAGGGAGGAGCGAAAGAAAAGTTCCTTTTGTCTAAATCTCAACCAAAGGCGTTTGCAGAGTTGAAGCATCACCTATGCTCACCTTACTAGACTTTCATCAACCATTTGAGATCGAGACAGATGCTTCTGACTATGCTATTGGTGCAGTTATTACTCCGCAGAGGCATCTAGTGGCATATCATAGTGAGACACTTTCAAACACAGTCTGAAAGTATCCCACCTATGACAAAGAGATGTATTCCATTGTGTAGGCCTGCATAGAAGGAAGCATTACATTATGGGGAAGGAAACAATCATCCACACATACCACAAACACCTGCAGTTAATATAGACACAAGGGAAGTTGCAGAATTATCATCATCAGAAATGGTCCACATACCTACAACAATTCCACTTGAACATTAAGTACAAGAATGGAAACATGAAAAATTTTGCAAACTTCCTCAACCAACCACTACTCATGGCGTTGAACATTGTGCTCGACTCTTGTGGGCACGAGACTTCAGAGTGGCCGCATCTGTGCAAGAGTGATCCCAAATTTTCCAACACATACCAGACACTCCTGGAAGGAAAAAAACTTCCAAATTTTCACCTCCAGGATACAATGTTATATCACATAGGACACCTCTGTGTTCCTTCAAGCGATTGTGCCAAGAATATTTGGGAATTGCACTATAGTCGGGTCATTGGAAACTTCAGAGTAGAGAAAATAGTGGCAATACTACATAAGTATTTTTATTGGCCGAACCTTCGACATGATGTTGGAAAGTAAATCAAATCCTATGCTGCTTGCGCCATTGCCAAACTGACCATCAACAAGAAAGGCCTAGATACTCCTCTACCTACTCGTAGTTGACATTGGGAATCCATATCCATGGATTACATGTCAGACCTCCCTTCGACTAAGCATGGAAATGACTACGTTTTCGTGGTCGTCAACAAATTTTCTAAGATGCCCATTTTGGCGGCCTATAAGAAGAGTATCACATCCAAAGCCACTCTAAGCTCTTCTTTGAATGAGAGTGGGTACACTTTGGGATTCCATAGTCGATTATCTCAGATCGGGACAACAGGTTCCTAAGTACATTTGGGTTAAGTCTCTGATCAATGCTAGATACCAAGCTCGCTAATTCCATGACTTTCCACCCCCAAACAGACGGCCAAATAGAGGTCGTCAACAAGATGATCATACACTTTTTGCAAATGTACAACTTGAAGCATCCTTGCAAATGGGACGAAAGCCTCCCCTATGTCCAACACAACTACAACATAGCTCCCCATAGCTCAACTGGACACAAGCCCTTTCAGGTGGGGTTGGGATTCCAGCCACTATGTCCCATTGATGTGGCCCTACCATTTGCAACTACTTAAGTAGCTTCGGCCCATGTCCAATCTGAAACCGAAAAGGCTAAAAAATTCATTGAGAGAATCCAGCACATCCACCAGCAGGTCCATGACATATTGGACAAAGCCAATGTTAAGTACAAGTAATGAAATGATCAACATCGGGTGCCACACAAGTTCTAGTTGGGCAACAAAGTTTGGCTACATTTGTAGAAGGAGCGCCTCGCTAGGCCCCACCGTAAGCTTCGGTTGCTTTGATATGGGATATACACCATCACCAATACTTTAGGGGACAATTCTTTCAATCTAAACATTCCACTATTCCTTGGCCTGCACCCAGTGTTCAACGTGGACCACCTTCGGCCATACTTTCCACCATTACTAGACACATCCGACATTGGAGAACAACTCACAATAACATAGTTAAACCCAGACTGCATGGAACAAGACACCATTGATCGAATCATGGAAACAATACATATCAAGAATAGTCGCCATCAGAAGATCCAATTGTATCGGGTTGTCAAAGCTGGTCAACTCCTACGCCAAGTCAAGTGGCTCACCAAGGACCAAGTTCAACAGAAGTTTCCCCATATCATGGAGGCACTCAACACAATGGGGACCATTGTTTCGTAAGGGGGGATGATTGATCCAAGGGGATATTAGTGGCCACCTGCCTATTCCACTTGGAACCCCACCATTATTTCTTTCAACTTTTCAATTTCCTTAATTTTAGCATGTTTTACTATTTTTGGTAGTTTTTTGGGTCTTGAACATCTAGAGCCGTTTTGAGGCCCTAAACGATGTTTTTTTTTGGAAAACGGGAAAACAAGAATAATTGATAGATGTTTGTAGTCGAAATTTGTAGTCCTAAGATAGATGTTTCTAATGAGATATTGTTCACATCAACCTAAGATTGTATGCCAAAGTTACGACCCTGGGAATTTGATGTACCAATTTACCCCAATGTGGCCCACAAATTTGGCAATTCATCTCCTAGGGTTAGGTTTTTGGATGTTTGGGATTTTCCATTGTTTCTCAATAATAAATAGGGCTTGGAGTCTCATTTTAACATAGTTCAGAGGCATGTATCCACCAAATCTCTTCTAAGAGATAAGCTACCATCCCCTGACCTAGTTTATTTCTATTCTGTCTGTAAGCATATTTCAGTTATTTGATATTAATTAAATGAAGTTTTATTCCTACTGCATCTCCGTGTTTATGTTTATTTATGTATTTTATTGCATTCCTGAATAAGTCCACTTAGTTTAGGGTATACCTCACTTGAGCATTTAGAAGATCCACCAACTCCTATGGAAGAAGATAATTTTCACCATATCCTACCCATGGATCAACCTCTACTCTAACTTTTTCACCCGAACTGATATTCCAAGCCAACCCCTTATATACAACACTAAATGAGTATAATACAAATTTCCATATCAAAAAAACATTTGTCTTGAACTTGTTAGGGAGTCTGATCCATTCCTTAATAGAAATAGGAAAAATATAATTTTTGCATATTACTTTTATCCATAAGCTGGTAGTAGACAAAAATCGCCACCCTACTTTCATTGCCAAGGCCTTAGAAAAAAAAAAGGTTTTCCAGGCCCCATCCTCCCCATTTCTTAGGCATAGTGATTTTGTCCCATTTTACCTATGGGAAAACTCAAACATATTTTGAGCCTAACCATACGAATCTACAACAAATATTATAGATAAAATTCAGGATTCCTTTTGGAATCCAAGACAACACCATCCATAACACATAAATAGGTGTTGTTACAATACCATGGCTGTTAGGTCCCTATATTAATAGTCTAGTCCCTTATTATGTTAGAGTAGCCCCCATTATTGTTATTTTTGTACCCCTGTAACCCCCATATTATTATTATTGTGCCCTTACATTATTATTGTTAGGTCGGCTAGGATTATATTATGACCCCATGGACTCCTATATATAGAAAGGAGGTTTTGTCATTTGTATCATCCAAGAACTTTTCATTTATGTAATGTAAAGGAGGTTTCCCCCTTGAAGTGGCTTATTTATAAGGCATTGATCTCTCTTTTCTTCTATTTTTGGAGCTGGTTTCATAAAATTTGATATCAGAGCTTTAGATTATAGGGTTTCACTGCTCCAAACAGGTCATCATGGAAGTTTTTCTATAAAAAAATTTCTACGAAGGTTCATAAGCTGAAATTTTTACAAAACAAAGAAAAAATCCTGAGGAACGTCATGTAAAAATTTCAGATCTTGGTTCACAATATTTTCGGAGATATGATCTTTGGAAGTTAGGGTTTTTTCAGGCTCCCGAATTTCACCTAACCAGATCATTGTGGATTTTTTGCTATAATAATTTTTCTACGACGTTTCAGAAAATAAAAATTTTACAGAGTGAGGCTGAAATCCTGAGGAAAGTCGTGCAAAAATTTCAGATCTTGGTTCGCAATATTTTCGGAGATATGATCTGTGGAAGTTAGGGTTTTTTCATGCTCTCGAATTTCACCTAAACAGGTCATCGTGGCATTTTCGCTATAAAAATTTATCTAGAAAGTTTCAGAAGCTGAAATTTTTTTAGAGCTAAGCCGAAGTTGTAAGGAATGTCATGTAAAAATTTTAGATCTTGGTTCACAACATTTTTGGAGATATGATCTGTGGAAGTTAGGGTTTTTTCAAGCTCCCAAATTTCATCTCAAAGAGTTAACCGTGGGAAAATCATCATAACTCTCTCTTTGAGCATCGGATTGGAACTCTGTAAAAAGTGGCCACAAGCACATGAATTGTAGTGTCCTGTATATCAATTTGAGAGCCAAATGATGAAATAGTGACACGTGGCACACCGTACAAGTTCTCTCTATTGAATTAGTCCATAATTAGGTCATTGTGGGAGATTGTTAATAACTTTGTCTTGAAAAATCCAAATCAGGTCAGACATATTGCATTCGAAAGAAGATTCTGAGGGATACTATAGGACCGAATTTCAGATATTGAAGATCATAAATCATAGAGATAATTCAGTTTTTTTGGAATGGGGTTCCCTAAGCTGTGTTTTTGATATATTTTTATAATAGTTGGCCTTACGTAGGGGTTTTGGGGTGGGTCAAAGCCCCCAATGTTTTATAATGGGTTAAAGGGTAAAACTAAGGTCCGCAAACCACAGTTTTTGGAGCATCAAATAGCAAAGGCTACAAAGATATAAATAGATAGATAGTTGGGTCTAGTAAGTAGGAAGAAGTAATATTGATGCAGGATATGAACTATTGAGATATGTCTTGGGTTGTTTTGGGTTAGGACTCCTGCTAGCTGTGTGCGCGAAGATCCTCAGTCCTGCTATGTGCAGACCCCGTTGGCTATGTGCGCGGGTTGTGTTTTGGGTTGTAATCATGATTTTGGCTACTAATGAATACAGAATCTATTTGAATTATCTTGTGATATTTGGATCGATCGTGTTTATTACTGAAGTGCATCCGTGTTATTGATTTATGCTGCGAATGTATCTATGATCTATGAATTAGTTGTGATTATATTGTTCTGTAATGGCAGTTACTAATGCGCACGTGGATGTGATTGTATTGATCTATTCTGTTAATGGTAGTGGCTTTGTTATATGTTGATTATACCGTTAGAAGCCTGCTAATAGACTCGATTTGTGCGAACCTGATAGTTCCAACGCCGATATGCCTTAATTACCTACTCTCTCCCAAGGTGTGGAAACCTAGTTTAAGCACCCTCCCATACTACTTCGGGTGAGACCTTAGCCTGCGAAAGTAGGTAATTGTCGAAAGGGCCAGTAGTATAGGGGTTGTTGGCAAAACTTAACCTCCAAACCTGGGTCAGGACCTCTCAAGCCAACAAATGGTTCCGTTGCTGAGACCAGGAGTATTTTGAGAGACAGATCAGGTAATGCCACAAGGCCATTGGAGACCTGAGAAATTGGAGCTTGAAGACTAGCTCAAAAAATAGATTCAGGAATTTTCTATAAAGGAGAATCGCAACACGAAGCTAACAATTGAGAAGTGGAAGAACAAATATATTTTCACGAAGGTATATGAAATTTTATTTGTAACTTTTGCGCATGAGCTCCAAGAGTGGTTAGCAAGGCTCGTAGAATTCCAGACGTGTTGGAAGGACGATCAAGTTACGTAGTGGACTCCAGAATTGATTCAATAGTTGGAGAAGACTGAAAACATGATCACCCGTACGGTAGATCATTGGGTGGATAGCGTGCTGGTAGGGTTTGTAACGAAATTCGCAGTCGATCAGTTCATATCCTATTCTGAGGCATAACAGATTTTCTTCAAATGTTTCCGAGGTAAGTTCTTGTGAAAATTTCCATTGTTAATTAAAACATTACTGTGCGAAAAAGGGGTTATGTGCAGCCACACTGAATGAATGACCTCTGATCAGAGTGAGAGTACGACACAAAGTGGTAAGTACTACCGAACCAACCGAGAAGGGGATAGATCCATCTATAGTCCATTAAGAGAGTCGATTGCGCATAGTCCTCCAGCTACACCACCTTCGAGTCAGCATAAGGGCAAGAACTCCCCCACACCTTCGCCACCACCAGAAGAAAATATGGCCACGCACATGAAGCTACCCACCTTCAAGGGTGTAAGAGATGAAGATATGGACCGATTTTTGTTTGTAGCAGAATCAGTATGGACTGCGCAGAATGTGGCTAGTGATGTCGTAAAGAGAGAGCAGCTATCCCTCGCCTTTGAAGGAAGGGCCCTGGACTGGTATATGGGGTATGTAGGCCAGAATGTGGACTCGTCTATTCAAGAGATTAATAATGCTTTAAAACAACATTTCTGGAAGCCTAAGTCCTACTCTCAGCTAGTAACTGACTTGAAATATTTTAAACAGGGACCCACTGAGTCTATATGGGAGGCTGATCAGTAGTTAAATAAGGTTATCGTAGATGGGGAATTTCAGTATGATGATAGACAGCACAAGGAATGGTTCATCGCCATGCTACTACCTCACCTACGCAGACCTATGGGTCAACAAGCGATTGAGATGCAAGATAAAGCCTTGGAGATTGCTATGAAGTTAGAAGCTACGCCAAGAGACAATGCCCAGTTTGGGGTGCAACAAATTCAGGGTCAGCTGGAGGCAATGCACCTCGAAATCCAGAATCTACAGAAATAACGAGGAAAAGAAGCTAGCCCAGATGTATGGTGCATAAGATGCAGGGTGTCTGGCCACACCAAGGATCAGTGCCCTCTATTGGCGGACTACATGCAGGCTGGGGGACCCAACCCATTGCGTCCTAAAGAGGCTGCAGGGCTAAGTGGTCCGACGTTATGGTGCGTCAACTGTCGCGTTTCCGGACTACATGATACCAACCACTACCCCCGTCTTGGTGCATATGTTCCAAAATTGAAGCAATAATAGTGTCGCTTCTGCTCATCTGTGGGACATGACGAACATAACTCTCAGACATATGACTTAATGATAGACCGAGGAAACCTATATAGGGTATAGGCTGACTCTTCTTCACCATTATCTCCCTCAAGCAGAGGAGGCTCCCCAACTAGAGGTAGGGGAGGGGGAAGGGGTGGAGGCGTAGGTCAAGGGAGAGGACAGTTGATCTATTACAACTATGGAGAAATAAGGCACTTCGCGAGGGATTGTCTGAACCCTGCATGACAATCTTGCCGATATTGTCGACGAGTGGACCATGTGATCGAATATTGTCCAGTCCTGATAGAAAAAAAGCAGGAAAAACAACAGACACCAATGAACAATGTGCAGAGGGTTAAGGCGGAACCGCGTGATGAAGGGCCAAGTATTAATGTAATAACGTACAATGGCATGGCTACTAGAGGAGCTAAGGAGAAAGCCAAGACTGAACCCCTTATTCGGAAAGCTGCTATCAAACAGGAAATATTGGACCTACAAAAGGAGAAAGAAACCTTCATCGAAGCTTGCAAAGACTTTACCAAGGATGAGGCATCTACTTCCAAGGCTCCACCAAACATAAGAGTGGACGAAGAAGTTAAACCATTCCTACAAGCATGTATGAAGCTTCTACGCAACCAGAAGACAATAGAAAACCTTCAAGCACTGATAGACAACTGTGCAAAGAGAACTAACCCTCCCAAAAAAGTTAAGGATGTTCACAAACTATACAAGCATAAGAAGCGCACTGGGCGGGAAATGCGGCTAACAGTGCAGATTGGTGACTATGAAATGGATCATGTCATCCTGGATCTAGGATTGGATGTGAACGTCCTGCCCAAGCAAACATGGCAGCGGATGGGATAACCTAAGCTGGAATGGTCTACTATACAACTGCACATTCCTAACCAATAGAAAATCATACCACTGGGGAGACTGTCAAATATTATGGTAGATATCGTAGGAGTTAAGGTATGCACAGATTTTGAAGTAATTCAGATTGTGGAGGATGAAAACCTTTATCTTGCACTCCTGGGACTAGATTGGGTGATAGACATGGGAGGCATTATCAACTTAAAGAAAAGGAGCATGGTTTTTGAGAATGGGGGTATGAGAGTTGTTGGGGTTCCCATGTTTTGACAAGATTGGCAATACCAAAAGATGAGACAACATAGAACCACTTTCAGACCTTAGGATCTAGCCCTCCTAGGTCCAGAGAGGGATCTCTCTATAATAGTCAAGGCATATGGCTTTGAAGCTCAAGTTTAAGATATTAGGCTAGTTGTGGGGCTCAGGGTTTGTTTTTTTGATTGAGTTTGGTTGTTGGGAATCAGGAAAGAAGTGTCCAATACAAGACAAGGATGAGAAAAAGGGAAGCTAGGCAAAGGTAGATAACTCAGAGAACATCAAGACCATTGGGCAATGGAGTCAAGAAAGGGTTTACTTGTGTTCAATGTGCAAGCTTTCAGTTGGGCAAATCATCTAAATCATCTGGATCTTAAAGGATAGAAGATGGAATGGAACATTAAGGACTGAAAATGAAAGGAGGAGAACCATCTAATTCTGTCTATAGATCAGGTCAGAGGTCATTTAACTCCAGGCCTGCTTGGACAAAATCAGAGGGAATCACAAGGGATCTTAGAAAGGCTAGCTGGCCGTGCAAAGATCCTAGTGGACAGGGCTAACACTAATCCCCAGTGTTCCCAAACATTCCAGCTAAATCCTACCAAGAACAACTAAACATGGACTTCATCAATTCATACATCAGAGAGTAGGAAATATCATCCACTACACTGGTTAAATCAATTTAAATCAACATTCATATACACATATAAGTAGAAAACATAGAAGGCTGGGAGAGCAGTAACATAAGGTACCTATCAAGGCTAAATCTTATGCCAAACTTCTGATGCGAGCCTGAAGAAATGTAACGAAATGAAAGCAAGTCAATCACAAATATAGAGAAGGGAGAACATCACCAGCTGCTTTAGATCAGGATCCAAAGAAACATGCTTGTCATATTAAAAACAACACCAATCAGGTACATCATAGCCCATAGCTTGAACATTCAATCTGAATACATCTAGTCTCAGTCTATCTTACAATTTTACACAGAGAACTTGTCTCAAGAGGAACAATTCTTGTGTTTCATTGATATCTCATCAACAACCATTACAATGTTTCCTTCTATGATTTATAGCAAAGGGTGAGCCTAAGATCGACTGAAGGAGTGGGTGAAAATTAAATTTATCTTTAAACACAACAATGAATGCAGGGCCGAAACCCATTCTGCTTGACATGCTGTATATTTAATATCTGTCACCTTCCTTGTGAGAGAATGATCTGCTCCAGATTTGATCTTGACATCTTTTGGCTTAAGTACTCCTGGATGATTTGAACAAAAATGAAATAAACTGCTAGGAAGGTCTGTCTCTTAAATGTCTGACTGTTTTTGAGTTGTAGTTAGGGCGGAAATTCTTTTAGGGATGTTATGTATAATAAAAGTTGTATGGGCGCCCTGTACTTTGATAAAGAGAAACATTCTGCTGACAAATAACCCTGATGGTACCTTTTACTTGTGCACAGGATCCTTTGATCAATCCTCAGGGTCTTTAAACTGCTGCTTTTGTTGGAATGTAATTCCAACTGCCCGGATCAATTCACAGGCGACAGGACGATTGGAACAGTGCGGAGCTAAATCGGCAGCAGGTTTGAACAAATCGACGGAGTACGGGAGGTCGACCAGCGCAGAGGTTAACGGGATGTGTACCCCCCGTAGTTGAATAGTCGATCGGGGTTTTACCGCCGATCAACGACCAATATGTACTACGGGGCCTCACCTCATTTAGTCAGTACGGGCATACTCATACCCCCCGTAACCACCAGGGAAGGTGGCTCCGCCAACGTGCACCACCGTCGCGCCACCAATGCACCACCGCTTAATATTCCTTTGCTCTGTACTGTAACTCTGCCACTCCATTCTGATTCTAACAGGGTAGCTCAGGCTTTTAATGGTGCTGAGAGGTTTTCAACAGAGTTCGAACTCTATTCCTTTAATGAACATCTCATCTCCACCTTCCCGGGCCTTTGTTCATAAATTTAGACGCTGTGGATGATCTTCCTCGGATTCAGTTGTCCTGGTAGCATAGAAGTGTATCACGGCGGCCATTCTTTCTTTACAACCCTGCAGGAAACACGAAGACTGTGAAGAAATCCATGGACGAGGGCGGCGGGTGATGTGGATGGACGAAATGGACGTGCAGGTGGTGACATGGCGAAAAACGCAGAAGGCCCATGGAGAAAACGCTCTGGCAAAGGTGGAGGTATGTGGAGCGAAAGATCGAACGAGAAATGTTAAAAAACACGAAAACAAATCAATTTTATGTAATGGACTGAGAGGACGTATGGAAGATACATGCGGGGTGACGTGGCAGGACCCGGGGATAGCGGAATGGTCAACCACGCATGGACAGATCTGGACCGTCGATCGGGCGGAGATCGACGGCGGGGAGAGACGGATGAAGGGTCGGCTGGTACGATGGGCGGAGGTTAAACAGTGTGTGGTTCGGATGGACGACAACCGTTGGATGAAGGGCTTTGGATCAGACGGCTCTTAGCAATTCCGCTACCCGACCACTAGCCGAACATTAATGCGCGAAATGAGAGCGGGTTTGCCGCCGTACAGAGGACACGCGGCTAGCGCTGAATGGAATCGCTGGTCGCTTAGAGAAAACCACTGACTCGCGAATGGTGGTGCGGAATAAACAACGTGGTTTTCTGAAACTGCGCAGGCGGGGAGGGGACCACTGTTTCGGGTGAGCACCGCGCCGTTGGATCCGGTGTTTAACAGACGGCGGAGATTTACCGAAAATCAAACCGGTGGAAAAAGGGTTGAGGATAAACAACGGGGTTTATAGCGAGTGTTCTGCGCCGGGAACCGATGGGAGAGAAAGGTGCGGCGTGTTAATGGAGCAGGGTTATTTAGGCTTAATATAAGGTTTAAAGTGGGTTTTTCAAGCTCTTTCCATATGTATTTTGAGACTATGGGAGGGCATGATAGAAGGACCACAGGTATTTGAATGAAACAAAGGGTGTATGAAAGAATTTGATGGGGATATTGGAGGGGTTTAGGGGAAAACGTGAAGTTTGGTGCAAAGGATACGAGGGGCAATGTATGGCCTTTTGAGAAATGGATTAGCAGAGGGGCTATATTTAAGCCACAGTACACAGAGACTTCAAGGAAAATGGTTTTTTAGGGAAAGGCATCCCTTGAAGGCTCAACAATCATTCAGCCTCCAGCTTGCTTGTCAAGAATTTCATAGGGGGGCTAACAGTGGCTCCACATGGGGATGACTGCTCCTTGGAGGAGTCAAGAAACCATAGATGATCTTTGGAGTAGGCCAGATGCCTGCTGTCATGAGCCATCTCTCTTCTTTGATTTTCAGTTGCCACAATTTTTTGGATACACAAATCAGCAGAAACATTTTCCCAACCAACCTACCTACCCAAACTACAGTTCTACAATTTTCCCTTGGGTGCATTTGAACTAGCAGACCCTTTACATTATTTTATTTTGAAAGCAAAAACAAACCTACTCTAGATCTACCCTTATTTCTCCATGAAACCAGATTAGACTATTGGTCTCACATGTTTCTCTACCTACACTACTACCTGCTAGGATTAGACTGTCTAGCAGGTTTATTCTCTACATTCTAAGACAGAAATTGAAACAACTAACTACATACTCATAGACTGAGCTTTATTGAGCTTTTCCTACCTACCCTACTCTACTTGGACATCTCTGATGTTCTAGGTGATACAATAATACCAATGCAGCCAGTCAAGTAGCAACAAAAAAAGGTATAAGCACTGACTGTCCATCAGAGATAACCACAAGGTGCTCTGCATGTGGTTCTCCAAAATAGAGGTCACCATCAGTAGTGACCACTTTTTATATGTATGGCTCCTGCATAAATTCCATGCTTCAGGAACTGAGCCAATCAAGGCATCCATATATTCTGCCACAGGATCAACAAAAACATGATGTAAACCTTTTTCTTCAAAAACTCCCATGGCTGGTAGGCTGCCTGCATCCTGGGTAGTTTCAATCACTGCATCTGCAGTGAGATCTTTGTAATCGCACTCCTTTTCTTCCTGATCTAGAAAAAGATGTCTGTGGGAAAGGAGATCCACCTCATCTTCACTGCAGCCTGAGCTAGAGGGTTCATTATATTCGACTATGTTGTCCTCCGGTAATGCAGGCTGGTTCTGCTGGAACTCTGTGAAAAAATTAACACATTCTTGAGCGGGGGTTTCTTTGATCACCTTAATCCTTTTGGGAGAAGGCTCAGGAGATTCATTCCACTCAAGACTTTCTTCATATTTTTCCTCCTCGTCCTCTGTGCTGAAGAGCTGCTGGCTTCCGTCCTCTCGGCAAGTATAACTGATGTTCGAATATGAAGCAGATAGAAGATTCAAAGAATCTTGGTCTGCTATCATGCTTTCAACGCTTTCTCCATCAGTATCATAGATGGCCTGCATTAGCTCATCACTTTCCTGAAGTTGATGGTCGTGATATTCTTCCCATGAATCTACTGATGATGGCCCTGCAAGCTCAGTTTCCCTTTGGAAAAAATTATCATTAGTCAGATCATCATCAAAGAAATCATAATTACAAGCATTGCTATCCACCAAGTCTTCAGAACTCTCATCGAGTCTTTCCACAAAATAATCTGCAAGTTCATTTTCTAATTCAAGCTCTGGTTCCTCATACATGCTTTGCATGTAACTTCTGTCTTGCAGTGATCTGATTTGTCTCTTTTGAGGACAAGGAGTAGGTCTTCTCCAATCATCCTCTCTGATTATGTGTTCAGCAGGTTTTTGGCAGTCTCTATCAATCTTTCCAGCTTGCTTTCCAAAGAGAGCTGCCTTATTTTCCCTGCTTGATCTTTCCTTGCTGCTTTTAATCTTTCCTCCCTACACTTTATGTTGTACTCAACAGTGATTTTTGAATTCTGCATTTCCTCCAGGCTCGAAGGTTCTCTTTGTCTTATATAGAATTCCACCTCGGGGTCAAAAGAACTTGGATAGTTCTCTAAAGCCCATCCCAAAGGTGGTTTTATATCAGAGGGTATTGCATCATATACCTTATTAAACCTGGCTGAAAAATCTTGCACTATCTCTCCTGGCTGCCTTTTCAAGCCTTGATACTCTTCTAGTATGAGAAGAACATTCTTAGGGGCTGCCCATCTACCAAGGAAAACTTGAGAAAATTGATGAAAGCTGAAGATGCTTGCCTCTGGAAGGCCTTTGAGCCACCTCTTAACATTTCCTTGTAATGACAAGGCAAAAATTCTAGTACACACATCATCTTCTTCTATTTCATACAATTCAAGTAAATCCTCGAGGTTTTGAACATGCTCTTCAGCAGTGGACCCTTTATTTTCCCCATCAAAATGAGGCAGCTGGTTTATTAATTCTGAAGGGAGGGGTTGGAAGATAAGAGGTAAAACCAGAGGCTTATATCTTTCTATGACCTTTGTAGGTGTAGATGGTGTAACAATGGGCTGATGGCTGCTTGAAGCTTCTTTAAAGGTGGGAGATACAACATGAGCTTCTTGTTCCACCAGGTTCTTCACACGAGTACACGTCTGCTCACGGTCTAAAGACTGAGGCTTGAGATCTTCCCCATACTCATTGTGGGTCTCAAATCTGGATATTTGATTTGGCTTGAAGTAGGATAGAACATAGTGGTAGATAAAGACAATGAATTCTTTAAACCAAATCCAACCAGTATGCTCTACCCTTCTATGAGGTCTAGCCATCTTTTAGGTTCTTCCTCCAATGGAGTCTTTTGAGGATTATGGAGTGTGGAGTTTCCAGGTGGATGAATTTGAATTTTTGAAGCAGGCTGCTGTCCACCATCAGCAATTGAAAAGCCAATATGATGGCAAAGTGGTCTAGTTCCCCAGTGGAGTCGCCATTATGTTGGGGTTCCCATGTTTTGGCCAGATTGGCAAGACCAAAAGATGAGACAACATCAGAACCACTTTGGGACCTTAGGATCTAGCCCTCCTAGGTCCAGAGAGGGATCTCTCTATAATAGTCAAGGCATATGGCTTTGAAGCTCAAGTTTAAGGTATTAGGCTAGTTGTAGGCTCATGGTTGTTGGTTTGATTAAGAGTTTGGTTATTGGGAATCAGGAAAGAAGAGTCCAATATAAGACAAGGATGGACAACAAGGGAATTTAGGCAAAGGTAGATAACTCAGGGAACATCAAAGCCATTGGGAAATGGAGTCAAGAAAGGGTTTACTTGTTATTAATGTGCAAGCTTTCAATTGGGCTAGTCATCTAGAGCATTTGGATCTTGAAGGAGATATTTGGAATGGGACATTAAGGGTTGAAAATGAAAGGAGGAGGACCAACCAACTCTGTCTATAGATCAGGTCAGAGGTCATTTAAGTCCAGGCCTGCTTGGACAAAGTCAGAGGCAATTACAAGGGATCTTAGAAAGGCTAGCTGGTCGTGCAAAGATCCTAGTGGACAGGGCTAACACTAATCCCCAGTGTTCCCAAACCTTCCAGCTAAATCTTACCAAGAACATCTAAACATGGACTTCATCAATTCATACATCAGAGAGCAGGCAATATCATCCACTACACTAGTTAAATCAATTGAAATCAACATTCAGATACACATATAAGCAGAAAACATTGAGGTAGGGAGAGCAGGAAACATAGGGCACCTAACAAGGGTGAATCCTATGTTATACTTCTGTTGCCTACCAGCAGAAATGAAATGAAATGGAAGCAAGTCAATCACAAATACAGAGAAAGGAGAACATCACCAGCTGCTTTAGATCAGGATCCAAAGAAACATGCTTGTCATATTAAAAACAACACCAATCAGGTACATCATAGCCCATAGCTTGAACATTCAGTCTGAATACATCAAATCTCAGCCTATCTTACAATATACACAGAGAACTTGTCTTAAGAGGAAAATACTTGCATTTCACTGATATCTCATCAACAACCATTACAATGTTTCCTTCTGTGCTTTATAGCAAAGGGTGAGCCTAAGATCGATTGAAGGAGTAGGTGAAAATTAAATGTATCTTTAAACACAACAATGAATGCAGGGCTGAAACCCATTCTGCTTGACTTGCTATGTATTTAATTTCTGTCACCTTCCTTGTGAAAGAATGATCTGCTTTGGATATGATCTTGACCTTTTGGCTTGTTGTGCTCCAGGTGATTTGAACAAAAATGAAATAAACTGCTAGGAAGGTTTGTCACATAAATGTCTGACTGTTTTTGAGCTGTAGTTAGGGCGGAAATTCTTTCAGGGATGTTATGTATAATAAAATTTGTATGGGCGCCCTGTACTTTGATAAAGAGAAACATTCTGCTGAAAAATAACCCTGATGGTACCTTTTACTTGTGCACAGGATCCTTTGATCGATCCTCGGGGTCTTCAAACTACTGCTTTTGTTGGAATGTAATTCCAACTGCCTGGATCAATTCACAGGCGGCAGGACGATTGGAACAGTGCGGAGCTAAATTGGCAGCAGGTTTGAACAGATCGACGGAGTACGGGAGGTAGACCAGCGTGGAGGTTAACGAGATGTGTACCCCCCATAGTTGACCAGTCGATCGGGGTTTGACCGCCGATCAACGGCCAATATGTACTACGGGGCCTCACCTCATTTGGTCTGTACGGGCAGACTCATACCCCCCGTAACCACCAGGGAAGGTGGCTTCGCCAACGTTCACCACCGTCATGCCACCAATGCACCACCGCTTAATCTTCCTTTGCTCTGTACTGTAACACTGCCACTCCATTCTGCTTCTGACAGGGTAGCTCAGGATTTTAATGGTGATGGGAGATTTTCTACAGAGCTCAAACTCTATTCCTTTAATGAACATCTCATCTCCACCTTCCTGGGCCTTTGCTCATAAATTCAGCCGCTGTGGATGATCTTCCTCGGATCCAGTTGTCCTGGTAGCATAGAAGTGTATCACGGCGGCCATTCTTTCTTTATAACCCTGCAGGAAACACGAAGACTGTGAAGAAATCCATGGACGATGGCGGCGGGTGATGTGGATGGGCTAAATGGACGTGCGGGTGGTGACATGGCGAAAAACGCAGAAGGCCCATGGAGAAAACGCTCTGGCGAAGGTGGAGGTCTGTGGAGCAAAAGATCGAACGAAAAACGTTAAAAAACACGAAAACAAATAAATTTTATGCAATGGATTGAGAGGACGTACGGAAGATACACGCGGGGTGACGTGGCAGGACCCGGGGACAACGGAATGGTCAACCATGCATGGACAGATCTGGACCGTCGATCAGGCAGAGATGGACGGCGGGGAGAGACGGACGGAGGGTCGGCTGGTATGATGGGCGGAGGTTAAACAGTGCGTGGTTCGGATAGACGACAGCTGTTGGATGAAGGGCTTTGGATTGGACGGCTCTTAGCAATTCTGATACCCGACCAACAACCGAACATTAATGCGTGAAATGAGAGCGGGTTTGCCGCTGTACAGAGGACACGCGACCAGCGCTGAATGGAATCGCTGGTCGCTCGGAGAAAACCACCGACTCGCGAATGGTGGTGTAGAATAAACAGCGTGGTTTTCTGAAACTGCGTAGGCGGGGTGGGGACCACTATTTCGAGTGAGCACCGCGCCGTTGGATCCAGTGTTTAACGGACGGTGGAGATTTACCGAAAATCAAACCGGCGGCAAACCTTTAAAACCCAAAAAATGTGATTTATCAAAGGTTTTTTATGATTTTTTGGGCAGAAAAAGGGTTGGAGGGGATAAGCACCCAACGGGTTTAGCGAGTGGTTCTGGCGCTGGGTCTTATGGGAGAGAAAGGTGCGGCGGTTAATGGAGAAAGGGGCTAGGCTTAATATAAGGTTTAAAGTGGGTTTTTCAAGCCTTTCTGATGTATTTTGAGACTATGGGAGGGCAACGATAGAAGGACCAAGGTGTATTTGAATGAAACAAAGGGTGTATGGAGAATTTGATGGGGATATTGGAGGGGTTTAGGGGGGAAAACGTGGTGTTTGTAGTGATACGAGGGGCAATGTATGGCCTTTTGAGAAATGGATTAGCAGAGGGGCTATATGTTAGGCACAGCACAAAGAGACTCTAAGGAAGATGAATTTTCAGGGGAAAGGCATTCCTTGGAGGCTCCAGAACAATCTAGCCCCCAGCTTGCTTGTCAAGAATTCCATAGGGGGGCTAACAAGAGTGATAGTCCCTCTAGACCCTGTGGAAGGAGAGCAGTATACAAAACCGGTGCGCGAAGAATATGACGTCGATCACATTTATAAACTAACCACCCGGGACAAGGATTGGATTAACCCTATAGCTGATGGTGTGCTTTCCTAGGAGAAAGACAATGAATGCCTCTCTGATTCCAATGGGGAGATATAAAATTGCAAAAATTGATTACATGACGTATCTGCGTTGCGATGTCTTAGGATCACAAAGAGCTTCTGGTGTATCTCCTCAGAGGTAAGAGAACTGCCCTAATTTGATGGATCTGATCGTATTAGGGATTTTTTGCGAACATTTGAAGCTGAGGTCCCAAGGGAGCGAAGAATGTGGGCGCTTAACTTAGCCACACACGCAACCCCTGCGTGGTGGCGAGAAACTCATAAGGGGGCGTTCCAGGACTGGGAGGAATGCCGCGAAATTATGATTCTATGGTTTGAACCTCCGGTTCACCTACACGTGGAGGCTTTCCTTGGCCAAGGAGATCCGCGCAGGCACGTGGCCGCATGGAAGGAAGCATGGTGTGAAAGGACCATGGATGAATGGGTCCACTTGTTTATCCATGTCTTAGAGCCAATTCCCACTGCATGGTATCTGGATGCAGAGCTACACCAACACACCTGCCAATGGGAGACCATGCGAGACGATTTTGTGGGGACGTTCGGGTTGATAGGTGGAACTGAAGCATTGGATGAAGATTTACATGACATTGACGCCTTGGTATTTGATGAATCGCACCCTCACATGGAGTATGGGGCACCAGCTTGGGATATGCAGATGCAGTATATTTTCAATTGCCGCAATCTATCAATAGAGGAATGTGATGAAGACTCGCGAAATATCACTATCCCAGAATTGGAGGGAGAGCGTGCAATTGCCGGACCCCCGTTGCAGATCGTTGATGTGACCAAGCCTCTTAAGCTAAGAGAAGTTAATATTGGAACATAAGACCAACCTAAGCTAGCTAAAATTAAGGACTACTGGGATGATGATACTATTGGGAAAAACACAGAACTCCTCACGGAGTACCAAGACCTGTTTCCTACAAAATTCTCAGAACTCAAGGGGATTACAGGGGACTTAGGGGTCATGCGCATCACCTTAAAACCAGATGCATTCCCTGTTAAGCAGTGACCTTACCGATTGAACCCTAAGTATAAGAAGAAATTCAGGGAAGAAATTGACAAGATGATAGCTGTAGGTATCATCGAACTGGTAGAACGGTCAGATTGGGTAAGCCCTATGGTGGTCCAAGAGAAAAATACTAAAGGAGAAATAAGGATCTATGTTGACCTGCCCAAATTAAACGATGCCTGCGTTCATGATCCCTTCCCTACGCCATTCTCTGATGAAATTCTCGATAGTGTGGGAGGGCAGGAGGCGCACTCGTTCACTGACGGGTTCTCGGGCTACCATTAGACCAGAATCGCACCTGAAGATTGTAGCAAAACTACGTTCGCCACTGAATGGGGATCCTTCCAGTACACTGTCATGGCGTTTGGGTTTAATAATTCCCCTGCCATATTTTCGTGGGTGGTAGTCGCAGTATTCAAGGAATTCATCCACAAGTTCTTGGAGGTATATTTTTATGATTGGACAGTATTTGGGTTGGTAAGGAATCACGTTTCAAACCTACACATGATGTTGGACACCTGTAGAAAGCAACAGATTTACCTGAATATTAAGAAGTGCATATTTTTTGTACCTTTCGAGATCTTGCTAGGCCACATAGTCTATCGGTAGGGATTGATGGTTGACCCTGCCAAGGTAGTCGTTATCATCAACCTGGTAGGTCCTACAACTGAGAAAAAGCTACGCTTTATCCTCGGACATACAGGCTACTATAGGAAGTTCATTCAAGGGTACACATTGATCACAACACCCATGGAGAAGTTTCTAAAGAAGGATGTTTCATTTTTTTGGGATGCAGAGTGTCAGAAGAGCTTTGAGTTACTCAAGGAGAAGATGGTCTCTGCACATATTCTCATATTTCCTGACTAGATGAAGGTTTTTCATTTCCATGTAGATGCCTCAGGGATAGCCCTGGGAGTTGTCCTGACGCAACTTGGAGAAGGGGACATCGACCATCCAGTTGCATTTTGTAGTATAAAACTCTCTAGTGCGGACCGCAAGTACTCCACTACTGAGTGCTGGGTGTTGGCCATGGTATACATTTTTCAAAAATACCAGCATTACCTATTAGGAGGGCACTACAAGATGTTCACGGATCACTTAGCTTTGAAGTACCTAGTGAATAAGCCTGTTGGGGGGGGGGGAATTTTCTGATGGCTACTACTGTTTCAAGAATATGACTTTGAGATCATCGTGAAGCCGGGGAAACTAAATGTTGGGCCAGACCACTTATCCCAAATCAAGAGTGGTGAAGAACCGACCAAACTAGAAGAAGGACTGCCCGATGTGCAACTATTTTCTATTAAGGTGGTTGATGCACACTTCGTTGACATCATCCACTTCTTAAATACGGGGATGGCACCTGTGGAATATTCGGTACAATAGAAAAAAGATCTGGTAATCCGTGCAATGTACTTTACCATCATAGCAGTCCAATTTTATAAGTTGGGCGCCAATGAGGTACTACAAAGATACGTTCTGGAACATGAAAGGTAGGCCATCTTGGAAGAATTGCACGACGACGTAGCAGGAGGTCACTACGTAGGGAAAGGAATGACACAGAAGATTTTGAGAGGTGGGCTATGGTGGCCCACACTGCATAGTGACTCTCATGACTATTGTAAACCCTGTGATACCTGCCAAAGGACATGAAGACCATCACGCAGAGACAAAATTCCCTTACAGCCGCAAATTGCTCTGCAAGCATTTGAAAAATGGGCCATAGATTTCGTGGGGCCCATCAACCCGCCAGGAAAGAAGACAGGTGCTTGCTACATCATTACTACAACTAATTATGTAACCAGATGGGCTAAAGCACAACTCGTAAAGGATTGTACTGTAGGCACCACTGCACACTTTATTTTTGAACATATCATAACCAGGATTGGCTATCTGAAGGTCTTAATGAGTGATAGAGGTATGCATTTTGTTAATGAGACAATATAGGCTTCGACTGAAGAATTTTGGATCCACCACGCCAAAATTACCCCATATCACCCACAGGCGAACGGAACTATGGAAGGTTTTAACAAAATTCTAGAACAGGCACTGACCAAAATATGTAATGTCGAGCGAAGTGATTGCGACATGCGATCTCGTCGGTCCTTTGGGCTTATCGAACCACCTGCAAGAAATTGATCGCGAAAACACCGTTTCAAATGGTTTATGGAAAGGTGGCTATTATGCCCATGGAATATATTGTTCCTAGCCTGCGCATCGCAACCATTAGGGGAATTTTGAGGTCTAAAATGGGCCTCCTAAGTAAATTTTAAAATAATAGTGGAAATAATAAAATAAGATTTGATTACATCGTTAAATTTTAGAGGGAAAAAAGAAAAAACTACTTTTTCAACTCATATTTTGAACTTATCTCCCTTAGGATTTGCTCAAATTTCGAGCAGGACTACTCGATGGATGCAAAATTTAATTCCTCATCCAAGGAATACCCATGTTGCATACTTTTGATGGACTTTTCTACACGAAAAATGATAAATACATAAAAATCATGATTCCAATCATGTTTTTTTATGTATTTATCATTTTTCGTGTAGAAGGGTCCATCAAAATTATGCAACATGGGTACTCTTTGGATGAGGAATTAAATTTTTCATCCAATGAGTATTCTCGCTCGAAATTTGAGTA